>OU452224.1:26345435-26720435 GCA_911728455.2 Marthasterias glacialis
TATTAAACAACTGAACTGTGTCAGTTGTATCATTGAATAAAATATATATAAATATTTATATATTTATATGTGTATACATTTTTATACAAACCTGTAGATGTCATCGTCAGTCCCATCAGTCATCTGTGTTGAATTCAATGAATACATGACAGCAGTCTCCGTTTCCATGTGGGGTAACGTTTCATTCATGAGGTATGCATCGGTTTCATTCAGGCATACGTCAGCTGATAGAGGGAGCGGTACGGCAGGCAGATTGAACAAGATCGTACCGATTGCCATTACCACGGCAACTGCCAACGCGACCAAATAGCCCGCAACTGCACCCTTTAAACCAAATAAAACCGTAATGATCTGACGTTAGTCAAGGCGTACCGACCCCTCTTTCCCCTCAAAACAATGATCGACTTTGATCAACTCTTTGTCATTACTCTTATTAATAAAATGTAAACCCACAACTTTTTTTGTAAAGTAAAGATTTGAATGTCCTTGCTTTTATGAATTGTTGAAAATGGCCCAACATTGTGCAACTGGGGCTGTTGACTTTCAACCTGAAGCATTTTGGTTACACTGGCTCACTCCAAAAATGGTCTTATTTTGCAAAAGAATTGTAGGATCATTTTTCTGGAGTCTGGCCAGTGTACTCGTTCAGTTGTGTTTTTATTTTAGATCAGCCAACCAACAATTCTCAACGGCTAACCTACTAAAAATTGAAAAGAAAACTGAAGTTCATTTGTCAGAAAATGTATTTGATTTGTTTTTAGAGGCTGAGAGACTTTCAAGTAGTTGTTGAGTTGTTTTTTTTTTTTTTTTTTTTTTTTTTTTTTTTTTAATATTTAGCATTTGTTGCTATGGGAGCATTTTAAGTGTGGTCTACCTTACTGGAATGATAGCACCCTCTAGCTACGTAGGATTTTGTTTCTTGACTACACAGCAGGAGCGTCTTGAAACCAAGACTAATTCATGAGCAGACAACTCAGTTACCTTTGCCCCACAGGAAGGGATGAATGGACCAATAATGTATATCGCCAGTAAGTTTCCAGTGGTTGCGCCCTCAATTGTGAGAATCACCTGAAATAAAACGGAAGCTATAATTATAATTAATAAAATAATAACCCCACAGCTCCACCTCCTCCAATTTCGTTGTTATTTTACTCCGTTCTCCCATGTTTAATATCTGTAGTTTTTCAATTCCCCCTGTATAACTTATTTAATAAAGTCAGCAACCCTTTGAAAAATTGTTCATTGTATTGTCTCAGTCTTTATTCAACTATTGTTTTCTTTGGTTTTCCCTTGATATTCACCTTCCTTTATATTTTCACACTGCTATTCTTTTGAGTTCTGTGATTGCGATAATGGTGTCCTAGGCTTTGTTACACCTGTCTTCTTTTTGTTTTTGAATAAAGACACTGGTTTTATATATCATTACTTGAAAGGTAATGAAAGAATTGGACAAAAGTAACTACCGTCCCGTGATAACTTGTGCAAAAAGAAAAACAGATTGTGAAAGAATGCTTTCAGGCTTGTTGGTTATTTATTTTAAAAAAATCGTCCACAACGCAGACTCTACAGAAACATGGCATGACAGTCTAACTAGAAATTTCTTTTACCAAACCAGTGGCGAATTAATTTAGAGGAGACGCTCTAAAATGATCCCCATCCCCCCCCCCCCAAAGAAAAAAAAAATAAATAAATAAATAAATAAATTAAAAAAAATAAGAAAAAAACAACTTAAATCACGTATATTATACCAAGAGCAACTGGGACGAAAGGATTTTCAGCTACCATATAGCTAGTTGCAGCACTTAAATAATGCGAAGTGATGTTGTAGTGTCCCAAGCTCCGATGGCTACGAATACAAAAACTGACGTCCAATCACTTTAAAAACGGTTAAAAACCACATGCCGCTGCAAGGGGATCTAATCAGATCGTAACTACACCGCAGAGAAAGTACGAGAGCGTATTCAGGACATGGTAGAAAACAAAAATCGCGGTTGACTGTTTTGCCCGGGCGATTTACTCTTTTGCCCGGGTGACTTACCATTTCGCAAAATGGTAAATCGCCTGGGCGAAACAGTAACCCACCCCCCCCCCCCCCCGCCCCGCCTTGCAGTGACGTTATAAGGTTCACTAGCCGTTTTTAAAAGTGATTCACAACTCGCATTTTGTTTCGGTTTAATGTAATGCATTGTTTGAGGTACCCATTGCCAAACAGTTGAAATCGGAAAAGCCGTTTATTCTGTTTAGTAACAGAAACAATTTCTAGTTTTTTATTCTGTTCACCGGTTTTTGCACAGGTTGTGGTCTGGTCCTATGATGTATGAAGTTTATGTAGGAAGGGTGGGCGCTCTTTTTTTTTTTTTTTTTTTTTTTTTTACTGTGCAATGTTTTGTTGGTGTTGTTGTTTTTTACTGTTTAGGATGTAGTAGTTTTTTTTAGGTGTTTCTATATTTTAAATTATAATGTAAATGTTGATGATTTTATGTATTTTTTTTTTTTTACAGAAGGAACTAAATGATCAGCATTGCTGGATAGGTTACCCTCTGTAAAGATTGTTCTAAATAAATAGATAAAAATAAAAATAACTGGATTCGAACTCGTCAAACGCTTTTTATAGTAAGAGCTTTGCGCATTTTCAACTTGGAAAGTTTGCGTTCCCCACCCTCCCCCTTCGAATATCGTGGATAGGCCCATAAACATTTGCATCTAGAGACGTGGCAAAAGTTGTCACACGTCCGGGAGAACAGTTATGTAAAGATAAGAGTCACTATGTAGTATGTGAGGGGAGAGAGGCCTACCTCCATCATTAGTGCAATCAAGGTCTTTTGCTCTTTGGTGTAACAATCTTTCTAATTGCACAACTAGGGGTAATAGTGATCTCTCAGGGTTGACATATTGATCTCCGTAACACGTGTGATTGAGCTGTCAACATAATCACTGTTCTTCCATCTCAGCCATCCTGTCTGGCTTGTTGGGTTTCAAGGTCCGATGTAGCGGGGTGTCTAGTAATTATTGCTTTTAATGGCTTATAACACAACAGACCTTCAGCAAGTTTTGGGCCAAATAAATTACAGTTAATATAATATCAACACCCTTAACGGCTCGACAACACATCTAAACATATGAACGACTTCATCATGCAACCCAAACGGGCTTTTATTTATAGACCTTTATTCTATAACGTCACAGCCCGAATACTTTGCCCAACCAAGATGGAGAAACTACGGAGAGCCATCATTGCAAATTAAAAACCAGACAATCACAGTTTGCAAACATGTTACACAAATATTCAAAACATTGTTTAGAATTTGCTGAAAACAAACCAACCAATATTGGAATGTATTATTATTATTATTATTTTTTTTTTTCAATAGAAACTTTGCAAAAAAATTGAGTTTGTCACAACGTCTGTCAACTAGACTGGTTCACAGTCCCTACATCGTTCACTTCTGACTGGGACCGGTAGTTACTACCGATATGGCGCTTTTGATTGGCCCTCGATTGCGCGGGCGCAGGAATAATTTTCTAGTTCTAGAGATGACGTTGGCTATGCTCGTGACGAGTGCATGATGGTGTTTGACACTAGCACACGTGTGCATCGAAACCCTTCACCCGGACATAGTGAACCAACCTTAAACATCAAAATTCAAGCTAACATAGGCCTATAGAAGAACATCTTACCTATATAGAATTTGAGGCATTGCATGGTGAGGTATATTTGGTTTGCAGTAATACCATGTGATTGTATCTACTTTGCTATTATACAGTAGATTGTTCTTGTGAGACCTTGTCCTGTTGTTATTCTACTACCGCGGAGTAGATTTCGGAAATTCGGGGGGACAACTTAGTTCTGAAAAGAACTGTCGTGTTTTCAAGTACTACCTGGGGAGGTAGGAAATCGGCCCTCACTACTACCACTACTACTTTCGCTTAGTGGATCGAGGGGACTTCACGGATACTTCACTGCCGCGGAGTGAGTTTATTATTTGGTCTTAACGTTTCGACCATGGAGGAAGGAAATGCTCTAGTCATCGTTAGGAGACTGAAGTATATAGCGTTAGTCTGCACGGTGGGAATTCTGAGATTCTGTGTCCGTCTTGTTTTGTGTGAAGGCCGCATTGTATTATGGGATTACGTAGACCTATATACTAATCCTTATCAGCATATACCTTGTGTATACTAAAGTTTATTATCCGCTACCGGTCCCTATATAAACAGTCAGAACGAAAACGATGTAGGGACCGGGAACCAGTCTATCTGTCAACAAGACTTGAAAGTTCTGCTGCATTTGGCCGTCCATGATAGAAAGGTCTGTGGTCCTCAGAAAGTGCTAGTGAGTTAAAATTGACCGTACTCTGATAAAATCTTACCGGTAGGGCGTCACCGATAACCGGAATTAGAAATGAGGTGGCGATAGTCACGAGGGATGAAACGATTACTGCAAGAGAATAGAAAGCAAACAGAGAATAGAAGCATGATGATAAATTGAAAATGTCACGAACAAGACAATAAGATTTGATTGTTCCCAAATAACCCATAAAAAAGACAGGCGAATAAAGTATTGGTCTACTTCGGATCGGATTGATCAAGTCTCATTACTTGCACTATTTGAACTTCTATGAACCATTGCGCAACCTTCCTAAGGTTTCGTTACGGGTGTCATTGTTCAGTTTTGTCCTCGCTGCATGGCGAGACACTGGTGTTGCTTCAAAGGGTCATTGCATATTACGCCAATATTGGCGTAAATATTCAAGATTTGTGCCCCAAATCACAAATATTAACGCTAATTGGTGTATTTTTTTTTATTATATAATGTTTACGTCAGTATTGGCAAAAATTTACGATTTGCACTCCAAGTCGCAACTACTGACGCAAATGTTAACAAATAAATTAACGATTTGTTCCCCAAGTCGCAAATATTTGCGTCAAAATCAGTGAGTAAATGTGTACATGTCGCAAATACTGACGATTTGTACCCCAAGTTAGAAATATTGACTCTAATTCGGCGTAAATGGGCGCCATTTCAGCAAGTGAATGCTTTGTTTCCCAATGATAGCAATGGCCATTGTCTGCACTGATCTATAGTTGTATCATAGAGTTAAAACTTGTTAAAATGGCGTCCAGAGGGATTTCACATCTCTCAGCCGGAGTTTCCCCATCTTGTGCCTTCGGCGCTCTATAATCTTTGATAATAGCGTTGCTTTACAAAAATACCTACCGATAATCTTGAGGAAGATAGTATAGGTCGAGTCCTCCATTTTCCAGAATGGTTTGATGAAGTTCTCACCGACCACGGTCGCTACTGCGTTCAGAACTGATGAGACAGTGCTGTGTTATTTTAATATCAAGGGGCACGGGGAGATACAAATAAGAACGTTGATTTTAAAAGACAGAATACATGGTTTTTAATTTAAGTAAAAACAAAAACAAACACACACAAAGAAACAAACAAACGAACAAACAAAAACAAACGGGTGGATAAAATTCCATCTGATTCTTGTTTATTTAAAAGCTCACCTGTACCAATTATCCAGAGAAATATTTTAGCCCGAAATATTGTCAAAGTTGAAACAACACATTTCCGAAATTACCAACATGAATCTTGTCACACTTGTCCAAACGGTCGGAACTTTATTTAATATATATAAATATATATTGTTTTGCAATAACACCGATGAGCACTGCACACTGGTGGTTTCTCAAGCCCGGTGGGAAAAGAAAATAGACATACTACTTGGTTGGGATGCGAACCAACGATCCCCGCCATTCTGAAGCAGATGTCTTATAGCAAACCATAGGGCGTGCCCGGTAGACTGCCCTGGAGCTAGAGGCAATTCGACTTATATACTAGCAACGATTGGGGCCTATAATATATGTTAATTTGAACATTGGGGATAAGAATATTATTTGTGACTAATGTGACTAAATACTAGACTACCGGGACTCGGTAGTCTAGTTGGTAAGACCTCCTCTAGAATGGCGGGGTTCGTGGGTTCGAATCCGACCCGAGGAAAATGCCTGTGATTTTTTTTTTTCACAGGACTCGGCAAAGTACCGAGTATACAGTGCTTAACACACATCGGTGTATGGGTACAAATTACAACTAATAATAACAGCAATAATTAGTGTCAATAATGCGCCAGGTCTGTCATAAACGACACTCCTGGTGCCGAATTTATAGTATCAATCTGGTGGACATTGTTACGAATAATTTTATGAGAAGAAGCAACCATAATATAACACATTGAAAGGTGAGGTGGCGCATATTGCTGCCAGACCATGCCAGAAATACCGGGGTAAACCCCTTCTCTTTACGATAACTGTACTGGGTTCTTTTTGACAGAAAATATCAAATCTAGAAAGATAATAGAAAACAGTTTGTAAAATTGCTGAAATAACTCAATAAAGGTTTTTAGCAAATAGTACGATGATCTAACCATTGTCATTTGTTAACGTAGACAACCAAGATGGGAAATTAAGGTACATCGTTTTTAAATAGGGAAGAGGTAGTTATGTTTGTCTGGCAACGGATTCATTTACCCCTCCCTGTTCTTAGCTTTGCTGTGAAGAGACTTGCGTTTATATCTCTCCATGTCTTGTTTTTCTGCGCATTGGGGCAGGTTTCTATCTCTTCAAAATGTAGCCCACACCTCGAGTGGCCTTTGGGCTTTGTGATGGGCGAATTGCATAAGACAAATTATAATAAGCCAAGGGCTTCACCATGGCGAAAACTATCAGCAAATGCTCTCAGCAGAGGTATACATAGTCTACATTCTTAAGAATTGCAATTAGGAAGCTAAGAAGCTGAATTTCGAAGGACGCAGCTGGCAGCGTGTAGGAGCCGCTGTCAACATAAAGGCGCCTTTGGCAGCCAGACACATCAACCCATATGACCACCATTGACCACAGCCAGTGATTGAAAAGTGTTTGATTTGTTTTCTGAGGGGAGGAAAACCAGAAGGCCTGGGAAAAAAACCATCATGGATAGGAGAGAGAACGTACGCAAAACTCAATTCACATCATTACGGCCTAAATCGGTAGTCGCTCAGGTCCACAGTGGGGAGAGGTGAGCACTTTACACATTAGCCACCCACGCCAACCTTCCAAGCGTATATTGGAAAAATTAGTGAAGATTGTTAAATGAATCCGTAGTTTCATCCACTGGGCCAACTTCACCGTCCCAATAACCTTTTTTTTTTTCATTCATTTATTTTATGCAATTCGCCCATCACAAGGCCCACAGGCCACTCGAGGTGTGGGCTACTTTCTGAAGGGAAAGAAAACTGCCACAATGCGCAAAAAAAAAAAAAAAAAAAAAAAAAAAAAAAAATCCGGATACCAGTCACAGGTGGTAAATTTTTGGGGGGGTTAGCATAAAGTTTTTGTTGTACTTGCAGCTATTTTATACGGAAGCGTATTGCCGCCACATGAATACACAAATCTCACTCACACCGTGTTTTGACTGGCTGTGTACGTACACGATGATTATCGTGTACACGTACGGTAGTTATCGTGTACATGTACGTACACTATAATTATCGTATACGAACACGATAAGTTGTCATGTACGTACACGATGATTATCGTATACGCACACGATAAGTTCTCGTACGTACACGATAACTATCGAGTACGTACACAATAAGAGTGAGTTTGTTTGTGTTACGCTTCCACCTTGGTATACGCTTCCACCTTGGGAAAATGTGCAGGGTTATTTTTATGGCACTTAAGTCCGTACCAAGACCAAGTTATTTAAGGAAGGGGAGATTACACGGTCAAGAACCGTTCATTTCCCCTCCTCAGGACTTATCGTGTACGTACACGATAAGAGTGAGGTTGTTTTATTCATGTGGCAGCAATACGCTTCCGTAACTTTGAAATTGAAATTTTAGTCCGTACCAGTACCAAGTTAAGGCAGGGGAGATTACACGGTTGAGAACCGTAACGGTTCATTCACCCCCGTCCTCCTCCACTCCGTAACATCAATAGATCAGATCGATACATGTAAGACATTCCAATGAAAAGCAGGCATTTAGTGTTTCTTACCTCAAAGCAGCACCGAATAATCCAGTGAGAAGCAATCCAGGTACCCCAGGGAGATGAGCAAACACGTCATTGATAAAGTATGGCAAGATCTGCATAAACACCAATAATAAGATCACCAACATATCAACCACTGGCTATTTAAAGAGACCTGAAGTGAATATTTCTTAGGGACATGTTTTGTCCTACATTCTAATCGCATTAAGTGTATGAAAACTACTTGACATCCCTTTTTGGTTAATTTTATTGATAGGTGCACTTCTTTAAACAATTAAACATTTCCGGACAACTAAAGGCGCTGTTGCCGTGATGTCAGTTCAGGGATCCACTGTGTTTTTTGTTTACTTATTTACTAATTTACTTATTTAAAGCATTTGTGAGAAGAAAAAAAATTACTCACTGCCATGAACTGACACAACGAATCATTAAAGAAAGGAAATTTTTCGACAGTGAAATATCTTAAATTCTGTCAGCTTTTTGTGCATAAACTATTTGCAACTTCGAGGGTTTAATTTATTTATTTATTTATTTATTTATTTCTTCTTTATACTGGGTGTCCCATTACAAAGCACTGACCTCCCATGGGTGCCAGTGACGAGCTACAAACAGTTTAAAAACACGATAAAATTAGATTTTCATCGCACAAAAGAAACAAAAAAGGCATACAAAGAAGACCAATACTTTAAAAAAGCAAAAAAACCTACAATGCAATCGGCCGGTCTGTAAAAACAGTCAAGTAAAAAGTCGGTAAAGATAATTGTAATCAACAACCAAAAAGATATGTCACCCATACAGTCAAAATAGTCAGTAAGTTAGTCAGTCAATGTTAAAACATTACAGCGTCATCATCTATTCAGTAGGAACAGTCCACGGAGATGTCCGTGAAAGGGTAATGACTATTCAATTAGGAAATAGATGATTATGAGTTACGTTGGTTGACAAACCTTTGAACAGATGTGGGAATAGGATTTCTGTCTGATATGACATCACACCTTTGCTCACGAACATGAAAATTTGCATTAGCATTTAAACAAAAACACCCGCACTAAAATACCCTTGAAAATAGCAAAATGAAAATTGAAAATAAGGCAAAATGGCATACAAACGTACATTTCCTAGGATTGCATTAAAATAAATTACAGTATAAGTATAGTTCATGGGCCCTTTAAGTCTTGGGCTATCCTCGACCCTTGAATAAACATCCCAACCCAGCAAGGCCACCGAACACCAGTGCTGAAATTGATCGTTATAAAGTAAAAAAAAAAATGAATAAATACTCAGTTAAAACCCTGCGTCATAGTGGGTGGTACGCTTTTATTTGCAGCGAAAGCACGTTTCCAGCGTAGCGGGCTTAAAAACATTTCGTTGACCTTGTCAAGCCAGGACAGGCTCTCCAAGAATACTCTGCATCTGGGCCAAATTTCACGGCTCTGCTTACTGCGAAATTCTGCGCTTACGGCCCATAGAATTATGTGCTTTACAGACGCTGAAAGCGCAGAATTTTGCAGTAAGCAGAGCTCTGAAATTGGACCCAGGTCGAGGGACCTTCAGTAGTAAGCGTAGTGTAACACCAGGTAGCAATTTACACAGTGTTTTGAGTGGACATCATTCGCTCTCTGAGCATGTCAGATGTCTCCTAAGGACCTTCAAGAAAAATACAAAAAGTTTTGTGCATAATTAAGCGTATACTAATTTGAATACGCAAATGCGCAAATAAAAGCGTACCACCCATGTATTCAAACGCAATTCGCGACCAATTGCCTCGCAGGGTTTTAAGTTTAATTTTGATACCTGGTCCTTATTGGCGGTGAACCCTAAGGTACCCGGATCACACCCATCGTAGTAGGCAAATATAGTCAGCCCGGCCGCTATGAGGAGACAGAGGAAGCCCACGTAGCCCACTAGAAAACAACACATGGACCTGTGTAAAGAAACATCAATCACATTCTCATCAGTTTTATTTACTGATCAGTAAAATGCAAACAAAACAACACAAACAAAACTCGAGTTTTGATGTTGAAGGTTGGTTCACTATAATATGTCCTGGTGAAGGGTTACGATGCACACGTGTGCTAGTGTCAAACAACGACATGCACACGTCACAAAATGTCATCTCTAAAACTAGAAAATATTTACTGCACCCGCGCAATCGAGGGCCAATCAAAAGCGCCATATTGGTATACCGGGAACCAGTCTACTTGCTCTCCACCCCCCCCCCCCCCCCACCCACCCACCTCTCCGGATGTCACTGTTGTTTAGGAGGAGAACTGTTTGTTTGTAAATACTTACGCTCTAGCCACCGCCTCCGATTTACAGATCACCATTCTCTGAACCATGTACTGGTTGTGGATCATAAAGCTGCCGGTTACCATCGATCCAAGCATGAAGGCAAAACCATTGTGCAAGTCGGTAAAATCAAAGTTAAACCTGCGGGTAATAATTAAGACTGATCTAAATGTTGGAACAAATAATTGCAAGATTAGCAGTGATCTCAGCGGATCGGATAAAGGGGTTAGACGGGGTGGGGGGGGGGGGGGGGGCTACGTAGCAATGCGGCAACCTACTTGCACTTGTATAATATGTGACAATGCATAAAAACTGAGATATGACAATTAGGTGTACAATGATGCGGAGATGTTTATTATTTGTCGTGTTTGTACTTATATTTCCTGGTCATGCATCGCTCGTAACTTCAGTCAGCGTTATGAGCTGTACACCCCCCCCCCCCGCCAAAAATAAATTTACATCAAAATAAACGATAGCTAAACAAATAAAAGAAAGAAATACATAAATAAATTTAAAAACAAGTTTGTAGAATTTCCTTGGCTATATCCTTTGAAAATTGATCTTTCTCCCGGTCTGGTCCTTCCCTGTGGAACTCAATACCCATTAACCTGAGAAAGGAGACTTGCTTCCTTGAATTCAAGAATGGACTCAAAACCCATTTCTTTCAATAAACTTTTCTTCTTCACTAATTAGTCTGTTTTTTTTTTTTACCTCCAGTTGAATTTTATGTCAGAGGAACTTCTCTCGGCGCCAGGAGTGTCACTATGTGACAGACATGGCGCATTACAAGTTTCATTTATTATTATTCTTATCATTATAATTATGGCGTAGCTCAAGATCCCATACACCCACTGCTCGATGAACTTGAGAGTCCGGTGCATCACTAAACCTACGAAATGTCTTCAGTTTTAGATGTGGGAAAAAAACCTCAAATGGGAGAAAAACCAGGCAATCAGGTACGGACTGGAAACCCAACGCTCCGGTCCGGGGTTCGAACCGGGGTCACAGAAGTGAAAGGCAGGGGGAAAAAAACGCTTAAAGCCACTGATGACGTGATTTCAAAATGAAGCTTGAGTTCGATTCAATCCAGGAAGTATTTTATTACAATCACATGCAATAAGGGTCAACAAATGTTCAGTAACGTTGCTATCAGTACAACGATCATACTAGAGTAAAGCAGTATAAATTAGTATTGCTGTTTTTTAGGAAAATTTAGATTCGATCCTATGTATAAATCTAGCAAATTCAACCAAGTCAACTTTTCAAATGATTGTTAACAGTCTTCCTTTGCATCACAATCCCCATGTGCCACGATGTATTCTTTTAAGACATTGTCCAACAGTTTTTAAGTTCCTTTATTTTCCATAAAAACCCATTTACTGCTTTTCAAACAGGATGTAATAAATTGTACTAATCCTTCCTTTGAAGGTCACCACTACTAGGAACTGATTACCCATCATGCAATGTTTATTATGGGAAAAAAAATCATTTTTTTATTTACTTACCTTTACTTATTATTCATTCCTCATACTATGTGCAGCCACCATGTACTCTCTGAATGTACATGAGTAAAAAAAAATAATTCTCTCGCCCTATTCGTGTCATTTTGGCTCTTTTGAGAGTGAAACTCACTGTGCGTCACCCTGTTTATGTTAAATTGGAGTGATGTTCTCTCCGATTCAAGTTGAAGATGCCCGTCTTTCACTCCAAAAAAGAGTTGTCTGCCAAATGTCTCTTTTCAAGAGTGGCATGGCGGACAGAACGAGTGAATTTCAGTAGTTTACATTTAGAGAGTAAATGAGACTACCAGAACGCACTGCAAAGCATCTACAGTTCAGTGTCTTGATCAAGAACACGAGTTTCACGACCGGGACTCCAAGCCACACTCCATCGTTTTCGTTCTGGCTGAATATAGACCGTTCCGGCCTGTCAATCAAACTGTTCGCATTGACCAATTGGATCACGCCTCTTGGACATGTGACCTCCGTCAAACTCGGTCACACATGCAGCATAAACGCACACAAACCATGGAGGTAGAATTATACCCCCATGCACAAACTAAGGTGTGTGGGTGGGGCTTGTTGCCGAAGCCGGTGTCATAGGGTATTCTGTCATCCGGGTAATTTGTCCACCATAGGTAAATTAACGTGGGCTGGTGGAGTTTATTCAAAAGAGGGCGCTATCAGAAGGAGTTAGTACACGATTCGCCGTATAAAGGGTCGAACAGAATCTCCTGCCGGACAGAATCTCCTTCCACATCGGAACGGTCTAGGGACCGGTAGCAGGTTATGGAAATTTACATATACCGGGCAGATTTCTGTCCGGTATATGCTAATTAGAATTAGCATATGGTTCTACGTAATCCCATAATGCAATGAGGCCTTTACACAAAACATGACGGACACAGAATCTCAGAATCTCCCATCGTGCAGACGATGCTCTTCTAAACTTAGCTTGGATTTTGATGTTGAAGGTTGGTTCACTACTGTCACTATGTCCGGGTGAAGGGTTACGATGTGCTAGTAGTATCAAACAAAAATACGCACACGTCACGAGCATAGCCTACGTCATCTCTAAAACTAGAAAATGATTGCTGCGCCCGCGCAATCGAGGGCCAATCAAAAGCGCCATACCGGTAGTAACTACCGGTCCCTACATTCAAACGAGAACGGTGTAGGGACCAGGAACGAGTCCAGGACCGTTGTGTCTGCTGCCGCCAACGTCTCAAAAGTCTCCTATTGAATCAGAACCCATTAAAACCCTACCTAAAGACACCGTGCTCAAACTCGAGGCATATTTTCATATTTTTTGGGATTACTGCTTAATCTCTGGGCCAATTTCGCTGATTTTTTTTTTCAACTTACCTTCGGGCCACTTGTGAAGTATGCATATGCATTAGCCACCCAGGGTTAGTTCACTGGTCGAGCCAGCCCTTGACAAACTGGCCATCAGCCAAGCCCCATATGTTTGTGCACACACAAGCCCTATTAGTTTGTGCACACACTTTGTATCTGCCACTAATCTGTCAACATACAATGGTTGTTATTGATTGACCGAGACAGACTGAAGATAGACAAAGCCTCAGGGGACTCTTGTGGTTGGTGGAGGTGGGGGGGGGGGGGGTTCTTGATCAGTCTACTTCTGTTTTATGTCAGTGCTCAGTGTCTGTGCAATAGTGATCTCAATGTTTACTGGTACAATTGATGTCTGGTTGCAACAGCCGTAGGCCACCTGAGAGAAAAACCAATGTATAAATTGCCAGAATGCTTCAATCTTTGCTGTGTGTGTCCAGGGAAGTTCCATTCATCTATACAGTCCATTGGAAAAAAGGATTGTGTCCCCAAAACACTGTTATTACCCGTAATATAAAAGTGCCTCTTTCATGAGCCACTAGAAGCTGGGTACACTAAGTGTTTTTTTTTTATAGAACGCAGGGTTTAACCATACCTCGTAAAGTCAGTCCTCATTCCTTCTGCTGCCTTTTCCCACACCTTTGCAACACCGAGGTCCATATTTCCTTTGATGACCACGGCAAGTGCCGCAATGATCATGAATATCATCTGGAGACTGTCGGTCCACAACACAGCTTTGATACCACCCTGTTCGTAGAGAGAACCAATCAGCAATAAAGATCTTTTTATGGCACCTCGTATTCGTCTATATAGCTTCTTTTAATGTGAACAGTATAATAAAACCAAGTCATTCGCACGACCACAATATTGATTGCTGCAATTTGAGTTTCACTGATCCTATAAATAAGGCATACAAAACAGTGAGTTTTTCAAATTTGAGTGACGTCGTCCCCCCCCCCCCCCCCTTTTTGTTTGTATTTTTCTTTTTCTTTTTTTTTCATTTATTATTATTATTTTGTTTAATTAATGTGTTTTTAGTATTTGGCGAAGCATCTTACATACAATGTTCCTTTGCGTTCAATATGAGAAGACGACCAACATATTTTTATTCTCTAACTGTCCTTGTGTCTGTTGGATTCCCACTCTCGTTTTTTAATGTAGTATACTCAAGCTAATTTTGTTTTGTTTTTATACTTGTTGTTTTTGTTTATATAACTGATTTATTTGTGTGACTATTGTATTGAAGGTTGATAAATAAACAGAGCCGTATGACTTCATTATTCAAGGCAAAAATAAATAAATAAATAAATGAATCCTTTCATAGATAGATAGATTAGTAAATAGATATTTCGATAGGCAGACAGACAGGCATGCAGGCAAGCAAAGAACCCCGATACGCCTACTAATAAAATGTACCTTTAAAGCACTTTTACAAGAGAGATCAAGGCGCTGTACTATAATAGGAAATACAGGGTGAATTGAATAAGAAGTGTTTCGGACATTTTATGATCTTTCGCCGAGGGATTGTTCTTTATGTGATCACTTATTAGAGCACGACCTTCTTGGCCGAGTTTGCGGAAATGCTCGAGTCTCCGTGTGTAATCCTGTTCTGAGAATCAACCCTGATGTCGTGTTCCAAGATTAACAGAAGCGCCTTTAAACGCGCAATACTTGTAACCTCTCGCCTCCCCTGTTGTTATTCTTATTGCACGGGCAACTTCGCTTTCAAATAACAGTGCTATTTGTAGAATTCCATCTCTTTTTTGGTTTATAGACAGAATGAAACGATGTTGTTTAACCATTTGCCGAGTGGTGAACGTTTGTCACCGAAGCACTGAGTTCAAAATGGTATGGTTTAAAATCTGAACCACTGCTTTGAAGCAGGCCGATCCATCAAGCCCCGCCCACTGCGCACGCGGCCTATATCCACTGATGTGTTTGTCGGACTTTTGGTTGCGCAATCACGAATATGATTGGTCAGTACAGCTGGGGCGGAGCTAAATGGATGGGTCTATTGACGTGCCGGGCAGAAACTCTGCTCATGATAATGTACACGATTCAATTTCATCAAGAGCAGTTCTTAGAGAAATATTTACCAGTGCCGGGTAGAGGTGACGCTAATAATTCTAAGACTACTTACAATTACTGTATATACCGAGCAAACAAAACAGGCACCGACGATAGCAACCTCTAGACTCATCCCTGTCACTGTTCAGATAAAAATAATGATATAAATTAATGATAATGATAATGACAATAACAATGACAATGACGGGGACGGGAACGGGGACGCTGACGATGACGGGGACGTGGACTTGGACGGGGATTGGACGATGACGATGACGATGACGATGGCGGTGGCGGTGGCGATGGCGATGATAATGAAGATGATAATGATAATGACAAAGAAATTGGTAATGATAATGACAATGATAATGATAATATTTTGATAATAGAGCTTTGAAAAGAACACTGAAACGCAACCCTTAAAAAGAAACGCGGATAGAAACACTCCACGAAGGTATCGTGACACAACTTTTCATGCTGCCTGAAATATACCACGTAGTTCAAGTGAGACGAGCAACATGATTTGTTTAGCAATTCAAGTTGGTTTTCTTTGCAAATAACAATTTGGGAAAATTGCTGATGTCTTTAATACACTCACACCACCAATTATGAATTTGTATAACTGCTTTAGATTATATGATTCTGAAAAATTGTTTGTACAAAGAGAGATACATACAAAGAGAGAAACATATACTGATTACCCTAAAACACACAAGCTTTTTAGTTAGAAGCTTAAGTAAAACTTTGTGATATTTATGTTATTTAAAAGCATATTTCTATCGGGATTAACAAGTGCGGGGTGGGATATATGATATTATACCTCACTCTAAAAAGTTGCGGGGTGGGTGGGGGGTGGGGGGGGGGGGGCATCGACGCCAATGTGTAATGAGGAAGGGGCGGAGTGTATGCTAAGTTAATTATCACAAACCTGCGGTGGCGGCAATACAGACTGTGTAGATAACCAAACCCATGTACATGAACTGCATAAAATAGTAAATGTAAGATATGAAATGAATATTCATAGAGTTGTTTAGGAGGGGGAGGGGTGACATTTTTTCTATTAGAGTAAAATAATTCAAACCTCTACATGCGTGACTAATGTAACTGTACCCGAATTCCGTTAAGAGATGTGAGATCCGATTTCTATCCGATTTGGACCCCCAAAATAGATTTAAATTTTAAAATAGCTACTTTTACAGATCTGGAAAAGTCACACGCTTTCATTTGAAGTATTGCACGGACAAAATCTCTCCAATGATTAGAAGTAATTATTATTGTCAGGATCCTGACGTTATCTCACGTCCAACAACCATGTACAAACAATTTGGCGTGTTACATGTATTTTGTGCATTGTCCGTGGCAAATGCGAACACTTTTTGTATGTTTTTCGTTTTGAAACAGCATTATTTGCCAACATTCGTTTTGAGAAAAAAAAAATTATCAACAACAACAAAACTCTATTTTGGCAAAAATCGGGCTATGCAGTTCTTAAAATATTTGTTTTTATAATGATATTTTGTTTGTTTGTATTGCATAGGGGATGAAAAATATATTTTGTGTTTTTTACCCTACACCGATGTGTGTTAAGCACTGTATACTCGGTACTTTCCCGGGTCCTGTTTAACAAATTCACAGGCGTTTTTCTCAGGTGGGAATCAAACCCACGACCCCGCCATTCTAGGGCAGATGTCTTGCTAACTAGACTACCGAGACTGCCCGCTAGCTAGAGGCAGTTCGAATCCTATTAGCAGCGGTTATCGCAGCCGTTATGATATATGTTATTTCTTTGCACCGGGGATACAGAAGATTATTTGTAAGTTTTATCCATACACCGGTGCGAGTACACTGTTTTCTCGGTACTTTCCCGAGTCCTGAGATTGATTTTTTTTTCACAGGACTCGGGAAAGTACAGAGTATACAGTTCTTAACAGACATTGGTGTTTGGGTTAACATTACAAATAATATGGTTTATTTATAGATAATTTACTAAAGTTTATAAGGTTTGACTATAGAGCCTGTGAGAATATCACGAACTGAAAACGCCAGACATAGGGGCCTACTTGCCATTGTATATCATCTGTGACAGCACATGTTTACAAAAGAGCAAGACAGCATGTACTTCCTGATGAACCTGGGCAGGATTCATACACAGCCCAATGAAAGGAAACATAATAATTATCTTCGTGCGGAAATTGTACTGCCTGGTTTTTTATCAACTTCTAACGTGTGAAAAGGGGCGCACATCTGAAAACGTATTCAGATCATAGTTCTTTAAAATATGTTCTTTAACATATTTCCCATATTATGACCCGAGTGTATAGTATCTCGCGTGCCAGGAAGGCTCTGGAAAGTACAAGCTCACTGTCACAAGAGGGCTCTGATTTTTATGTTAATATTTAGTTAAGTATGAAACGTAGAAGAAACGTAGTATTTGGGGCGTTGCCCTACGTCATATACCGTATAAGGAAGTTTTAACGGAGTTTCTTTTATTAGTAAATTCTTGCACAATATTAATAATGAAGTGATTTGTATATGGGCCCATCGTAAGGAACCGTATGAGGATTGGAATGTTTTGGGGCAGATCCGTCCAGCATCTCGAGGGTGCGGTAGCATCAGATTGGCGTTAGCCGAGAATCAAATGAGTGTGGATAAACGTTTGGCGATAGCCACTGAGTTCAGCGATAGCTGATAATCAAATTAACAGCCTTTAGGTTAATTTTATCGAGGCAACCAAGATGACAACTAACAGTTAACCGAAGAAACCTGCTATATACACTTTTAAGGGGAGCCAGTTTTAAGTTGTGAAATCTCGCCGAAACTGGCTCCCATTATTGGAGCTAAGAGACGGTGGCAACGCTGCCTTGAGGGGGTTCAGTGGAGGTGGGTGCTAAAGACACACCGCAAGTCCGCAACACCCGGCTGAAGAGGAGAGACTCTAATGAGGAATGACCTTGCAGCGTGTTAGACATTGTGGGTGATGTACACCTCGTAGTTATTGGCCAAGGATACAGTAACCACCGAGAATTTGAACTTTTGAAACTTGGTCGTTGCACCAAGCAAATCAGAACATTACATCCGTAATAATTTAGTAAGGTATACCTATTTTTCTTTATTGAATATGTTCAGTGTAAATAGTGTAAATAAATAATTTAGCGTAAAAAGCATTCACGGCTAAACCTATACGTCTATTTGTAACTCTGTGGTGTCAAAGGAAGGAACCATTATTGTCTGGATTTTATTGTTGCCTTGGGAGAACCCGGCGCTGTGACACTCACATAGCCTTTTTAACAAGAAGTTGTGGGACTCCCTGTTGTTGTTCTATTATTTCCTTTTCTAAAGAATCCCTCTGCGCAGGCATGGTTTTGACAAAGAAAACATTGTGAGTCCTTCGTTCCATTGTATAAAAGTCTCCACAACGGTGCTTAGGGCTGTCTAATAACACTTTACCCCAAAGCACTTGAAACCAGCTCAACCTTGGTAAGAAGAAAAACATAAATTCTCACAGATATACAGACACCTTACATGGTATAAAGATAGTGATGGTGGAAAACTTTCCTAGAAATATTTCTGCCTGAAGTGTTATCGTTTTTAAACGATAAATGAAATAAGATCCAAAATTAGTTGTCATCTAGTCTCAGTGCGATGAAAACTGTAGGAATGATTAGAAATATGCCGAATGCATTTTTATCGTTTTCTCGCAAATGAAACAATGGATTGAGCTGACATTTTCACAGGTTGGTTTTATTACAAACATTTTGACTTGTGCAAAAAATGGAAGCATTCACGAACACCTTTCCAGTGTTGAGCTTGGACATTACAAACCCCAGTAAATCAATCTTCGTATTTTCGCATGTTATGTTCATTTCAGTGAAAAAAATGTTAACAACTTACAATAGAAAGCGCAAAGGAGAAAATTCCACACATCTTGGTTGTTTTGTTGAAACGCAATTCGAGATACTGGTTCAGATAGGGAGAAAGAAAAACAAAACATCTTAAAACCATTTAAACTTATAAAAATAACTATTTTGTTCTGTTTGAGTGTGTGTTGGTTCTTCAGAATCAAAGTGCAAAAAAATAATAAATCGCACTAACACAATTATCAGTAATAAATACGGTATCGGTATATTGTTACCGTTTTCACGAACCGGGGAATCCGGAAACGCAGCAGCAAAACAGCATTTTGAGAAAAGCGCTTTTGAAGTTTTCACATTTTGAAAATTGTATTTTGACCGGTCTTATTATCGAAAGAATGTAATAGTTTCCAGTGATACGGTGGTGTACAAGTTTAATAACGTGAACAAACACCTTTTTATTTCTTACACACCTGCTAAGAAAGGATCATTTTTTTTGTTTTTTTTTTGGTTTTTTTTTATGTACGGGGACCGGGGGGGGGGGCACATAGTGCCCCCCCCCCTCCGTATTTTCCAAAGTGTTCGACCGATTTTGATGAAACTTGCCACAATTGTTCATTTCACCGAGTTCTACATGATGATTTTCCAAAAATCATCACTAGAGGGCGTTTTTGACTTTTTGTTTGCCATTTTTTGGTCAAAAATCGTGTTATCCCCATAACTTCTGTATTTTTCGTTCGAATGTTTTGAAACTTGGCAAACTTGGCCATCTTGGCTTAGGATCGAGCCCTGTCTGGTTTTAGGTGTGGTGACTTCACGGCTTTCTTTGGTAAGATCACCTCGTCCGGTGGAGTCCCAGATCCGGCAAACGGTCACACTGGTTTCCGGTCCCTACATCGTTCTTTTCGGTCTGTATATAGGGACCGGTAGTTAGACCGATATGGCGCTTTTGATAGGCCCTCGATTGCGCGGGCGCAGTAATAATTTTCTTGTTTTAGAGATGACGTTGGCTATGCTTGTGACGTATGCATGTTGTTGTTTTTACACTAGCACACGTGTGTATCGAAACCCTTCACCCGGACATGAACCTTCAACATCGAAATTCAAGCTAAAAGATTAGAAGAACATCTTAACTAGCGTATTTTCATCCTGCATGGTCTGCACGATGGGAGATTCTGTGTCCATCACGTTTTGTGTAAGGCTACATTGCATTATGGGCTTACGTAGACATAAAAGCCAATTCTAATCAGCACGTACCTGGCAGAAATCTGCCAGGTGTATGCTAATTTTCAGTCAGAACGAAAACGATGTAGGGACCGGGACCCCGTCTAGCTAACGGTCACCCTAACTGTCGTGGTGCAAGATATCTGGCTGGCTGTTTGAGACGGACCTCTTGATTGGTCGGACTCGTAAGGCTCCGGCTTGGATGCTGACCTCTGACCCGAAAGAAAGCTCCCGAACTGCAATGATGCGAGATGTCTGATTGGCTGTTTTAGACGTACCTCTCGATTGGTCCTCCTCTTGCTCTTTGGCCTTTCAGCAGCGCCCTTTTGATTGTTTGACTTCTTTACCATAGAGTTATATATAAGAACTAGAGGGCGTACAAACCATGCGACACGGCCTGACAAGGAACATTTTTTTTTTTTTTTTTTACCACTGAGAAAATGGCGCAGACCATTCATTTACGCTGGTCACTCATCCGTTCACACAACAACCATTTTCTAAGTGGACATTAGTATACAAGTGAGCCATAGGGATTTTCGCCCATGGTGAGTCAGTGGAGTTCCGTGCGTGACATCATGAGTGCTCCCTCTAGTTCTTATATATAACTCTATGTTCTTGACCTGGTCTTCGCCGTCTATAGTGATTTCTCCAATGTTTTGGTGAAATCGTTTTAAGTTTTAGTTCAGTCATTGTAAAATATTGTCAAAATATCTTACGGCTAAAAAGGCGGTGACAACTTATGTCGATATATTAACTGTATTTATGTCTGGAAAAACATGCTTGGTTGCGCCCATACATGATCATTTCTGAGCTTTGTGGGACATGGAAGCTGATGAACAAGGCTGACCTCTGACCCCCCAACAAAACTAACGTCCGAGTCGCCATAATGAACTCAATATATTGTGCTTCGTCAAGCTCAAGCGGATTCAGGGTAGGGGTAAAGGGTATGCAATTGAATTGAAATATTCTGCTAATATTTAATGCAAAACTAACCATGCAGAACAATTGAAAGTACTCATAAAGCCTATACTGTCGTGTTTGCAGTACTGGTATAAAGAGAGCATGCCAACGGTATAATGGTTTACTATTTTTGAAAAGGAGTCACCACCTTTGTGTAAGAAAAAAAATAGGGTCATAACAACGTGTTCAGTAGAGCAGGTATCATACGCCATTTAGGGAGCGAGGTCACTCCTTCAAAAAGATGGTTATACTAACTGAGATAATGGTAGACCTTATGCACATGACGTCATTTGAGTAGGGCGCCCTCGTCTAGAGGTCAAAATGAGGTTGTTCATTGGCCAATCCTGTGCGCCGCGCGTACAAATCTCTGCGTTTCCATTGTTACATCATCGATTTACCTCTAAGATGGCGGCGTGATGACGTTAATGCATAAAGTCTATTAAATCATGCCCAAAAGAGGGACAGACTCATCTACTTCTTTTATTAGGAATACAAAAATAATAAAATCAAAAATAATAATAATACATTTGCAACCTTCCTCAGTAACATCTCGTAACATAAGTAACTACCTCTTGTATCATAACGTTGGAGGGGAGGTGGATGGGGGGGGGGGGGGGGGCGGGAGCCGCTCCGACCTCAACCCAAAAACCTTCAAGCTTTTGCGTGCCCCACGCTCAACATTTCACTAAAACGTAACAACATTGCGTACCGCTCTCACCAAACCCATTCTAGGAAACGATGGCGCCTGAGCGCCTCCTGCAATTTTTTAGATCCTTATCCAACATGACATTAACTGCAACAATTCATAAACAAACATGGCGCCCACCTTTCAACTATGTGTACAAATGCGTCTCGCCATTACAACTGCCTTTTTGCGCTCGTGATTATGCAAAGACAGAAATAGTGTTCATCAAAAAGGTGAACGCGTGGTGATTGTAAAGGGTTAACTTGTGTTAAATGCACCATTCAAACTATACAACGTAAGTATGTTTGCAGTAAGAGTAACCATTGCACAGACACCTGTATTGATTATTCAATATGACTACAACTACTGTATGATATCTCATAACTCCGTGCATAGAGCAAGAACCATGGTACTTGATGCAGCTTAAGGCAACAGCACCTGTGAGAATAATTTTGACAACGCTTTAATCACTTACAGCAATGGAGGTAGAATTGATAATCGTTGAGTTGCACGTATTAATTACGGAATCAAAACCTTTACTTTGCGACAAAAGCAGCTCGGAATAGAAAATCAACAGATTGGGATGACTGGAGGAAATTTGGAAACCTGACTTGCCTGGTAGACGGAAGTTAATCCAAGTCTGTAATAAATTGGCAGGTAAAACACCAATGAAAGCAGCGTGCCCAGGAGAGAGGGAACGATAAGCCACATTATCATGGGACCGTGGTAGTAAACATCGGCCGGGATACCTTGCAGCGAGAGCCCCGAGAAGTAACTTGCGAGAAAGGAGAGCGTCACTGGAACCAAAGTCATGTTGCGATTGGCCAGTATGTACTCGGACGAGGTACGTTGGCGGTCTCCGCTCAGGCCATAGTATATTCCTATGCCCATCGAGATGGCCATCATCACGGCGACTACGGCATAGTCTGCTGGCTGGAAGTAAGAACGGTCTCCAAATGTGTCTCCCATTGCATTAGCACTGCTTCAAACACTCGGGGTCAAATGCGTCTTTCCCGCGTGCAGAGGAGTTACAACTGAACTATTGATCGATCACACAGGCGTTTGTCCGGTCGCACTGACTGCAGCTGGAAGATGGCGCGGGTGAGAGTGGGCATTAGAATGAATCTTTTGAATGTTGTCTGAGTTCTTCTGTGATATTGCCAAAAAATACGAGCCACCAATCAAAGTCAAGAGAAACTTGAGAGGAACGCCCACTGACTGATCACGGGTTATCCCTGTGACCACAATAGAGCAAGGACTGTTAACACAATCAGGCAATCCCAGTTATGAAGTCGGCCGTTCCAACTGTAACACTCAAGATTGGACCGGAACCAATAGTTTTGAACGATTCTAAAGTTGCGATGGAACAAAAAAGCGATTACACTCTGTTGTGATCTCGCACAGATATTTCAAAGTTTATAGATCAATGATTGAGTAAATACAAATATTTATAAGATTGACAGAAACGTTGCATTCACATGAATATACAAATGATAAAAACTAATGGCCAGTAGTGCAAAACAATATGACTTCACGCTGAAAATTTTCACTATGGAGTGAGAAGTTATTTACAATTCATAATTCAGGTTGAAATAAATATATCTCCCGTCACTTTTGCAACTTACAATTTGAGTGTTGATCAGGCAATTCCAAAACACTTTAAAGGTCTATGTATTTCACAGAGTATGTTGACCTTTTGTTTAGTTTGCATGTATGGAAACAAGAGGTCAGAGGGTACAGTCGAATTGGGAAGAGTTGTAAAACAGGCATTTCAAATGATCGGTGTAAAAATATGGTGTCCTATACAATCAAATTCATTGTTAAAATTGCCGCTGTGTCAACCGAGGTGCTGCAGTGAAGGTCGTGTTGATTGACGGTATTATCAAAGATAGGTTTTATCAAAATTACTGGTATAGGAAAATCTGTCCGCTATGTTGCCCTCCGGTGATTCTTATTTATTTATGTATTGTTTTTTATTAATTTTTATTCTTTTCTATTCTTAAGGTATCGGCACGGGTAAATCATAGGTCACGTACATTTATACTCTGGAGATTACATGTAATTAACAGTAGGTGATCAAAGGAATGGAATGACCGGGATTGGAGGCAGTATTGAGCCACTTCCTTTCCACGAAATGTCCCATAATCTGCGTCTCAAATAGCCTTGCCTACTCAAACTTCTACTGCTTGGCTGGTGCCGATCCCTGTTTAAAACCGATAGATGGGTGTTTACACTGGTCCTTCCATTTTCACAATACACAGCTCGGCTATGCATTTAATAACTTTTTTTATCCATCCCTCCACTATGTGTAGTCTGCTCCTACCCCCCCCCCCCCCACACACACACACACACAAGAAAAAAATCGCTGGGTAAATCCTTGCCCAAATCAACCCCCTCCATTATGCCATCACATCTAACCCCGCCCTTCCCTTATGTCAACTCTAAATCGGCAGGTTCCCAGGCATATTTGATGTCATTTGGCTGGGACCCGTAAACAGAGAATTAAATGCTAGTTTATACCGTTGGATGCAAGGTCACAGGGGTAGTGAAAAGAAGGATATTTGGTTTTCTCTGCAGAATGTGCGTAAGCATAACAAGCGAATGTACAGTGGAAAACCGAGTGATTTCTTAAAATTCTTTTCTAAAAGACAAACAACATAATGATAATCTTGTGTAGCCTTTTGCAACGGTGTATTTTGTGCATAAAGCTTTCGTGAGTAATCTGTCTCAATTTTATGGAAACTGTAGCTACATTTTTGTAAATAAGAGAGGATGGCAACATTGCACTCAAGAAAACTTCGTATTTTGGAGGTTCGCTAGCTACAACCGTGTCCCGGTGTGCTGCAAAATGCAAGTACAGTTTAGTTTGTTACGCCGCGTCCTTACTGATCCTGTAAATTGAGACATTTTCTCTGCAGTTTGCTCACGCTCGGTACATGGAAAATGTAACTCTAGAAAACGAAGCATTTTGGGAGTTCAACACCAAAAATCCCTCAACTGCTAGTTTCATAAACACACCTAGTGAGTAAGCTTGCGTGGCTGGCAGAACGTTGTCCTCGAATATGGAGACATTGCTACTGGCACTTTATGCACGCGCTGTATAGGGCGAGTTATCGCTTTAAAAAATGTCATATCGTACGGTTCACCACACGCCGAGTAGATCCCCATTTAGTGCGCACACTTTGCAAACGTAGACGTTGTCGAGTAAAGTCGCCCATCGTTTGGCTGAACCCGATTTCAATGATCTCGTTGCTGCGTTGTGTGTGTACACAGTGAGGCGGCGCGCAAGAAATCTCCCATATCTGAGGTTCACTGTGCACCCGGACGGTCCAAACGGTGCAAAAGTCTTCGCGCACCCCGCGGGACTCAGTCACCATCGCACCGTGTAACGGGTTGTACAACCCCGTGAATATGAGGAGAGGGTCAGGGAAAATGGAGGGGCAATGTGTTTTTTTCCTAGGATTATGGAAGGGATGGTTGATGATGATTGTATTTTTTTTTCTGTATCCATCCCTCCCCTAGGACATTGCAACGCTCCCGACCCCATAGAAAAATACTGTTATTTCATCATACTACCTTCTTGCACCAACCCGACCCCCTTCATTATTCAACCACACCCAACCCCGCCCTTCCCTTATTCCCGGTCAGTCAACTCAGGGGAAATGAATTATTATTGCCCACTCTAGTCGGCAGGATCCCTGGAATATTCAATGCCATTTTCCCTGATCCCCCATACTCAGAGAATTAAAATGCTGGTTACCGTTGGATGCAAGGACATTAGGGGTGGTGAAAAGAAGGTGGTTTTTATCCGCAGAATGTACATACGCATTTAAAAAAGTGAATTTGTTAAGAATTGAGTACTTTCAGAGGGTGATTTTCTGAAAGACCAACAACATGCCGAAAATCTCCACTGATATGGTTCCAATTTGCACCCCGTGTATATATGTATGTAGCCTTTGTAATGGTGTATTTTGTGCATTGGGTTTTCGCTGGTGTTTGTTTAAATTTTATGGAAACAATAGCTACATTTTTGTAACGGAGTAAGAAAACAGCGTCTTTTGGAGGTTCGCTAGCTACAACCGTGTCCCGGTGTGCTGCATTATGCAAGTACGGTTCAGTTTGTTACGCCGTGTCCCATACTGATCGTGTAAATTGAGACATTTTCTCTGCAGTTTGTTCACGCACGGTACATGATAAATGTTACTCTAGAAAATGAAACATTTTTTAGGTTCAACATCGAAATCTCCTAAACTTCTAGTTCCATAATCACACATAGTGAATGAGCTCGCGTGGCTGGGAGAATGTTGTCCTCGAATATGGAGACATTGCTACTGGCACTTCGTGCACGCGCTGTATAGGGCGAGTTATTGCTTTAAAAAGTGTCATATCGTAGGTTCACCACGCGCCGAGTAGATCTCTATTGGTGCGCACACTTTGCAAACGTAGACGATGTCGACTAAATTCGCCCATCGTTTGACTGAACCGATTTCAATGATCTCGTTGCTGCGTCGTGTGTGTACACAGTGAGCCGGTGTGCAAGAAATCACCCATATCTGAGGTTTACTGTGCACCCGGACGGTCCAAACGGTGCAAAATCTTCGCGCACTCTGATTACACAGTCACACCATCGTACGGAATCAAACGAACGCAAGTGCACTGAAAGCGTGTGCGCAATATATTGGCTAGATTGAAAAATAAATGTTTACAGATTTTCACATAACCTTCAAAGTTGGTCATGTAAAGGTGGAAAACTTCCCTTGAAATATGTTTGCCTCATGCTAGTTTTCGAGAAATGAGTAAAACAATTTGTTTTGATCTTGAGAGACCAAAAACCCAATGTTTGAAAACAGTGAAAACATATAATGGTATTTTCACTATTTTCTCTAGACTCCGATGACCGATTGAGCTTAAACTTTCACAGGTTTCTTATTTTATGTAAATGTTGGGTCACACAAAGTGTGGGTTATATTCTTTGACAATTATCAATGAACTTGTACTTGTGCTATAAGGCAGTTTTTCATGAAGTTTTTTATCTTCACGAAGGAGAATCTTGTTTTGTTTTCATTTCTAGAAAGAAAAGAATAACCGTTCAAGCTAAAAAAGCAGATTGATTAAAAACAGAGAAATATTTTGATGGTTATATTTTGTAGAAGTTTGTAGCACCGGTGAGAAACCCCAGAGAAGTCGACTGAGTTGCATTGCCCAGCATCGCTGTGAAGTCAAACACTGCTTCACCATACAAGGGGAAACTTTCGTTCCTAACACTGATGTAAACATACTTGAGAAAACTTATTGATTTGTTTGTAAAATCTTAACTTCTCTAATCGCTCCATTTGTGGTTATTTCTGTGTACACTGTAAAAAATAATGGGTAAAAAATGCCCAACGTTGGTGCAATAGTCAGCGTGTACATCTATTGGGCAATTTCTACCCAACAGTCGTTGAGTAATCCCAAATCTGTGTTATTGTTTTGTTTGGTTTTGTTTTGTTTTTTTGTTTTTTTGCCATCGGTGATGGGAAAATTGTTGTCAGTTATCAGTGCCATGAAATGCATATTTCCCAACAACAATTATGCAAAAAAGCCAACTGAAATAACATTTCTGAACAGCGCCGTAAAAACTAGGGTAAAATTTTAGGGGGGACACAAGGGGGGGGGGGCATCTTTCTAAGGGGGGGGGGCACTTTTGGCTAGTTAACACTATAGTTTCCGTTTGTGTTCTTCCTGAAACAAGCCTCCTTTTCAGCGCTCTTCTGACTTGTTCAGGTAAAGCAAAATACATTCTGCGTGTAAAATAGTAATTTTTAAAAACATTACTACGAAAAGCTCATAAAATGTAACATTTTATTCTGGTAATATCTAATTTCAAAAGTCCAGATTTCAAAAGACTGGGGGAGGGGGCACGGACATCAGTTGGGGGTGCACGTGGGTCACCGGGGTGACTTAATGTGAGATTCCCCCACCGGGCTCCTCTTTATGAAAAGCCTGATCCGGTCCCGTAGATCCACGTCTCGTCAAGTCAAGTCCTACTTGATCTCCCGCATGTGGAGTGCGCGGGACTCGACCGCCGTCTTTCGAGCTCACACACGGCAGCTGTGACAGTGCAGACTTCGCTGCCCCTTCGCTGAGTATCGTGGCAGCTTTAGCCGACATGCAGCACTATACCAAGTCAGCCAAAGCCACTGGAGGGCGAGTCCGCGTGTAAAAGGTACACGCGGAAGGCTCGTAATACGGTGTGCGGTCTGCCGGAACATCTGGTGGGCTGACTGGACCGCAAGCTATCCAAAGATGTCAACACAGGGCGCAGGGATGACGAGGAACGCTGGGAGTTTCTAACGGGGCTTGTGGGATGCGTTTGCCTGCGTTCTCGTAAAATCGCCTCTTCCGGAGACGGGGACTTTCTCGTCCGCCGTAATGACAACTTTTTCTTTCAGATGATTGTCTTTTCAAGGGAGGAAATTCCATAAATTTGCCGATTGGGTCTGGTGGATTCTTAAAGAAGTGTGGACGATTTATAGTTACATAAGTCATTTATTTTGTTGTTATGTTTACTTTTTTTTCTTTCTTTTGGGTGCCGTTTCACTGAGAAATCCACCCACCGAGCCTCATTATTAAATAATAACCCACAACTTTTTTTCTGTAAAGATGAAGGTTTGAAGGTCCTTGCTTTTATGGTTTGTTGAAAAATGGTCCAACATTGTGCCCCTGGGGTTGTTGACTTTCAACCTGGAGCATTTTGGATACACAAGCCTTCTAAAAGTGGCCCTATTTTGCTAAACAGTAGGATCATTTTCCCAAGATGGAGTGTGGCCAGTGTCGAGGTGCTTTTGTTTTGGATCAGCCTACTCAAAACTGAAGAAACATAAATAAAATTCAGTTGTCAGAAAACATCTGGTATTTTTTTCTTGTAGAGGATGAGAGACTTGTAAATATTTTTTTAGTATGTTTTTTTTTTAATATTTAACATTTTAGCGTTGGCTGCTGTGGCGGCCTAGTGATGCACCCTGGGGAAGAGGTTTTTGGGATAAGCCTTCTCTTTTTTTTCCCAGGTCCCTTTGGGGTCACACCTCGTTTTCTAATTCATCCACTCGGTAAAGACAAAAGAGAAAGTGCTTGAGAAAAATCAAAGGATAAGAGCAAAGTTACAGATTTGTCTTAGAAATAATAAACACGCATTGCATACGCGGTTTCCTGCGCTTGTTTAATTTGAAGTAATAAACTCATAGTGCTGACAAATGTGAAGGGCCAGGTTGATTTCGTATACAGTTTATCTCATAAAAATGCTAAGTGTGACCATAATGCGATGTACAACATCCCAACCTCTTCTCAACACGGATCTCAGCCAGCGTTTATATTACGAAGCAGGTATATCTAAAATTAGCTCTACCCTATTGTGTTTCGTGGCCACCACGATGTAGGCCAAACCAATAATTTGATAGTAGAAAAAGGTGCCACGGTAAAAAAAAAAAAAAGCAAATAATAATAAAATTAATACCATGCATTCTTGGTCAAGCTTCCTTATACACAAATCGACAATGAAGTTGAAAGATTAAATTATTGGGGGACTAAATTGAATACTGGGCTAATTATGTAAATTAACTGGCCCAGAATCCATCCATTCTGTAACGTTTAATATCGAAAACGATTCTCTATGAACAACTCAAACTAAGACTAGCAAACTTAGACTAGAGTAGTTGCCCTTTACAAAAAATACTTAAATAAAGTCTTAACTCATCTTTTCCCCGTTTTTGAAGTATCTACAGATTTATTGAAGTCACCAATCACAATGCCCGTAAAAGACCACTCAAGGTGAGTACTAAAGATACTAGTTTATTTATTTACTTACATTTTAAATGAAAAATACTCGGTGCTCTCGAAGTTTAAAACGAAAAAGTATAATAAAATAAAAACAAACCCAAAATCCGCGGTGTATACGTTTGATTCCCGGATGGTTGAATTTCGATAACGGTGACAAATAAATAAATAAATACAGTAAAATAAATAAAATACATTCACAGTATCCATTAAGCCCTGCCCATTGACCAATCACAACATTGTCTACACCACTACTTATGTGGGCAGCACAATGTGCGTCTTTTCAATACCATACCGCACGACATTACATTTTCTAATGGGATTTTATCTTGTGGGACTTTTGTCGGACTTTCGGTGGCATAGCCAAGGCTGTGATTGGTCAACACATAAGAGGAGGGGCTTAATGGATTGGTATATTGATTGGCATCCGTTATACTGTTAGTAAAGACAACAAACCCCTTGCATATGACGTCGAAATCTCAAACAGCGCCCTACACTGAGGCAAAGGGAGGCAGATCATTGGACGACAGCTGCTTTTAGTGCGTACAAACTGCTCGTGACCTACTTGGACTTGGATTTTAAGACTCAAGTTCTCCGTACTTTAAGTTTCTGTTGTAAAAAAATCCTTTTGAACGATGAAATGGGTGGATTTTGGTAAAATTATACACAAACGTAAGCCAGTTTTAGAACTGGTGTCAAGGATATTTTGTTCCCCCGCAAAACGGTCCGGCGGACAGAATTTTTACCTAGGGAATTTTGTGTGTCCCCGCACCTCCACCCCCGGTTAGGGGTTTCTTCCCCCTATACGGTCCCTCATTCAAACTCGCTAAAACAATCCAACATTGGTCCTAAATTGTTGGATGGCATGTACAGCCATTCTTTGAATTAATTTTCCTTTGCTTTCGACTTATCTAACTTTGCTTTTAAAGACGCACGCTCGAAGCAAGCTATGTACCCATACATGATTTATGTACAACGCATGCGCAGGTAAAATGTGTTTTTTCGCGGCACGGATTTGTTTGTCGCGCGTTGGCGAGCTGGCGTCTTTAAAGACCAAATAACTTTGATTATGTTTAGGCCGCATGCAGCGGCATAAAATTAGGCCGTGTGGGCCCAACGTTGCCTCTCATTACGGCTACGGATTTATTCGCTTTACGATCATCTCAGCGGTTGTATTTAACACGTGTGTTTTGCAGACACAAAATTGTCTTAATAATGACCTCCTCTGTTTTAAGACGTTTTACTAAGCGTAAAAAAAAATAGGATTAAATAACACACAAACGAATGGAACCGGAAGTAAGTGAAACGTATGTGCGTACTACCGATGCGCGAGCGTATGACGTGGTGACTTACCAACGGGACAAACCAGCCTTAACAACTCGACGTTTCGATCTGTTAGCTCTGGGGGTCTTCAGGAGAAAGACTGTCCATGACTCTGATGCAGCTGCTGGTCAGTTGCAAAAGTCGTGTGGATTATTACGTTAATGTTATCAACCTGGATAGGCATATAATTTTCTTTTGATTCACTCTTAACCTCAACAAAAACAATTTCCCACCCTAATTGAAGTCATTTATTTGCCAAAAGAAAGCAATCGCTGTGTAATAGCCTTTCGTCAAGGGCATTGTGGCTGAGAAATCTGTGTAGCCGCAAAGCCACTGCAACAATCCGAAGTGGCGAAGCTACGAGAGCCTTTTCCATTTGTTATTGTCAGCTAATATTTTTCTTTATTTCTCGACTTTTGCTACCCAAACAGGGTAGCAAAATTCCCAGCCAATCCGAAGCGATGGAGTCCGCATACATTAACCTCACACGCATTGTGATTGGCTAACCTTTCAGCGATGTTGCGTAAAAATTACGAATAGTTAACGTTTCAAACTTCATGAATAGTTCAACATCAAAAACCGCAAAATCAAGTTGGAAAAGGCCGTGTGTGCTAACGTGTATTCGTCTTTATGGCTATATAGCTGTCTAATTAAAGCCATGGAAGCCTTGACGAAGGTTGTTACAGTGTTTGATGATTCTGTATCAAACAATCAACTTGATATGTACCAATTATTTTGAATTTAATGCTATGTCCTAAAGTTACATCATTTATTGTAAAATCTAAATACTCTAAAACAAATGTTTGAACATTGAAAACTTCTACTGCTCCATTGAAGGAGCCTACCACAATTTTAACGTACGTTAATATAGGCATAAAGGCTTTAATTTCGAATACAAGATGTCCGCATTACCTCTATGATTGCAGCATGATGACGTCAATGCATACACTAAAAAGCTGAGGTGTTAAACTGACTCTCGTGGTATACATAACTATGTGACAACACCAAATTGGTGTAAATTTTACCAACAGTAAACAATGGGAATAACTAACACTATGTCGGTGTTTTCGGATACATTATAGATGCCGAGAGAATTAGGTGGTTGGGTTGGCGTAGTGGTATCTTTCTCGCCTTATACCTCTAGGACCCCGGTTTGAATCCCAGCAGGGGCACTATGTAGATTTGGCTTCCAGTCCCTACCTGATTGCGTGAGTTTTCCCTGGAATGTCTTTCTGGGTTTGTTCCTCCCACGTGTAAAACTGAAACCTTCTTCTTTGTCTTCTCTCCATGGGGTTTTTGTCTTCGCTTTCTTTGGCTTCACAACCAGGATAAATGAAATCAAATCAATAATTTAACGCCCCTGTGTTAACATTGCGTATTTACAGCTGAGCATTTTTTACCGAATAAGCCATTAATCATGCACAATGCACTTTCGACTAACGCAGTGCACTAAGTGATATGAAATATTAAAGCATGACCTCGGCTGGCGCAGGGCCTAACAACATATTCGCAGCTGAATTCAGCTTGTGTTATTTACCATAAGAGACCAGGGTAGATATTCAGTAGACTTGTTAAGATTATTCAGATGTAATAGTTGTTTTCCTTTGCTTCTATTTGAGAACAACAATTACCGGATAAGTTTTAAACAGCGACTTTGTATTCAGCCGGATTTGAGAAAATGAACAGTATAAACATGTTGATTTTTATCTTGCTTGAGATGTTCATCGAGGTTTCAGCATCTTATAGTGTTAGTGGTCTTTACCGAGGAGTCTGGTACCAGCCGGTAGAGCACCACGCCCTACTAGGCCAGTCCTTCATGAATATCTCGGGCATCTCTGCCGTCATGTGTTCAGTTCGGTGTCACAGCCATCATGGATGTTTCTCTTTCAACTACGATCACATCAATCAAGTCTGTCAGATGAACAACGCCACTGCAGAGCAAGACTGCAATAAACTTCAAGTAATTCAACTTGTTTCTTACTACGGCGCAACTGCAAATCCGATGACGTGCAGGGTACGTATTTACTTACTAATTTTGTGAGTAATTTTATGTGTTAACTCCATTGAATTCTAAATAGTCAGTATTGCATGATGTAAAATCTACATTCGTATATCCCACCTTTACGGAGCCTTTTGTATTTTTATACTCTACAGAACAACACTATTTCCAGCGATTATTCTAGTTCTTTGAAGGCCTGCAGTAATGCTGGTAAGTTATGAGGTTAAAATTGTTGATTAGCAAACTAAAACTAAGAAATTCTTACATTGGTCAGATTTTCTGGAGTTATTTATGGTGACTCTGAAGGGACACACAATACCTAAAATACTGGCGTCAAATTTCATGGAAAACTTCGCGCCTTTTCCCAAAGTCGCAAATTTTGACGTCAACTTTTATAGCTGCGACTTCACCCCGATGGAAATGAATCGATAAGATAGACTTAATATTAACATCAATGTTCATGGAAAAATTCACGACGCTTACGCTCAGAAAATTTGACGTCAAATTTCATGTCTGCGACTACACCCGATTGCCCAGAAGGGACAAAGACTCAAATACTGACGTCAATATTCAGCGAACTATTCATAGAACAAAATTTGTGACTTGGGGAAAAGTCGCAGACATTGCCTTTTCAAGCGACTCGTGAAGAAAATGAAAGACATACAAGTTGACGTCAAATTTCGCGAGTCGGGGTGAAAGTCCATTAATACATAGGTCTCGCGTGTCCCATCAGGGCTACCTTAAGAAGTCGTTTCTGTACGTATAAAGAAGGCTCGTATTTTTCAGTTTCACATTTATGCTCCAAAATTCAGTGAAACTTGGCCTCGAGGATGGTTCGATCCCCGATGAGAGCCTCTCTGCTTCAAGTATCTGGGAAATAACACAAAGGGGCGCAGCGGCTGGTGGCCGTCTCAACAAGATTCCCCCACATGCTGATATCATAGGAGCATGGCATCCTAGCGTAGCGGATACCAACCAGTGGATACAGGTGGATTTGGTCAACCCGACCTACGTCACTGGGGTACTCACACAAGGGCGACAGGATAATAGCCAGTGGGTGACCAAGTACAAAGTGCAGTACGAACCGCCCTCACCGGCATGTCTGGTTGATGTGAAAGATCAACTTGGTCAAACACAGGTAATTTGTTATATGTTGCCTTTAAGGTAATTATAATACTGAACTCATTTTCATTTACATAACTGCACTACTTGTAATTTCATCTTCTTCTAGATATTCAACGGCAACACTAACAGCAACGGCATCGTGGAGAGTCGTTTCTTCAAGCCCGTCTTGGCGGTCAAGATTCGCATCGAGCCCGTTGAGTGGGAATGGTTCATCGCTCTGCGTTTCGAGCTGCTTGGCTGTAGATAATTTTTACAAATAAAAAACAACGAACTGTCAACTCCGTGGCCAAATCGAAAACAAAAACTTAGGCATGAAATCAGCCTTGATATAACAAGAAGAGTATGCAACGACAGGCTCTGAGGACAATCATTCTGTGACTCTTACAAACTCGGCTTGTTTGTCAATAACAAGAACCCGACCATTTCCCTAATGTTCATCAATAGCACGTAGCCCTCTCCAACTTTTAGCAAAGGATATTTTGGTTCTTTAATCAAAGATGACGATCATTCCCTTTGTCTTTCATTAAACAGTATGTCGATTCTTATTGTTTAAAGGCAAATGCCTTAACTCGTGTCACGTATACGATTATGAATTTGCAACCGATTCGCCGAGCCACCGCTAATTATAAGCCAGCAGCCAAATCTTGACCGCCTCGCTTGTAAACCTCCCTTGATAATCAGAGGCGTAGCGAAGGCACTTTATTTTGGGGGTGTGGAAGTCTAAATTTACCGACTGCATTTTAATACCAAATGAAAGTAAAAGCGCAATGATATGAGACTCACATACATGTGGGAGTTCGGGGGCATAGCCCCCAAACACTCTTTTGGTTTTTCAGTGAATCCAAGGTTTGAAATGGCCCTCAGTTGCCGAGCATTAGACGACTCTTATTAGCAAGGTAAGTTTTGAAATTAAAACCTTATTTTTTTGGTGCGAACACTCTTTCGGAGTACATGGACACAAATTGTAGTGGGGGTCCAGGGGGCGAAGCCCCCAGACGCTCGTCAATTTTAATCGTTTTCAGGACTAATAACAACCGTCTAGTCGCCGCAAATAGACGTTTAGTTTTGAAATTCAAACTTTAAATACTTTTGGACTCTGGACGCGAATCCCCTGTTGAAGTTTACAAGGGAAACAATTCTATTGGGGATCCAGCGGCGAATTCGCAGACCATTAAAGATTCTACAAAATGTTCAGGGTTATAAAGAAAGGCCGTCAAGTTGCCGAAAATAGACTTTTTGATTTCGGACATGTAAACTAATGCTCCCAACGAAGTCAAAGGTACAGAAATTCTGCAAGGGCGGTCATGGGGCTTGCCCCCCCCCCGGACGCTCTACGACTTTCAGTGTTTTCAGAACGTAGAGGCAAGCACTTTGCCGAGAATATCCAATTTGATAATTCAAAGTTTGGCTTCTCACACTGCAATGATTGAACTAAAATATTCAGTCGGTAAATCCAGACAGCAAATCTCTAGGCTTGCCGAATGGATTTGAGTTCATCCCGAGCCCTTACTCGGGTAAGTTTGGTGCTCAATTTGCCGAATGTGGCTTTAAATGCCGACTAAGGAAAACATATTGGGGAGGGGGTAGGTGTCACACTCGCATCCCCCACCCGCGGTCACTTCGCCGCTCATGATAATATCATGGTATCACAAAAAAACATCCACACTATTAAGCGAGGCGGATTTAGAACGGTTTATTCAGAAGAGTATGGGGAGCAATATCATGATACGTGACCTCCTCGCTTATAAGCTACGGTGGTTAGTCGGATCGGGTAAAATCTGAGTTAAAATGTAGCGCACAAAGTGAAAACTGTAGACCTTTTGTGACAGAAATAATGTTTCAAGCGTCAATTAGTTTGAACAAGTAGTAAAGTAATGCCGGTTGCTTGAATCAAATTGGAATGTTTCTTCATTGGGGAAGAATGTATTTTAAAAAAAATGTGATTTGCGTATCTATAGGTGTGTTCCTGCCTGAAGATAGCATTCCATAGCTTGGTTGTGTAGTGAAGATTCAGAGCACGGAAGTTATTCATTATCGATTAATCGATAAATTGAAACTTCTCATTTGATGACACTGTATACATTATATGCATTTCATATCGTGATGATTGTGGGTGAGGAATTTAAAAAAATATATGTATATAAAACGTACCCATTTAAATTAATTAACCCATTTAAATTAATCATTTTTTGGACTGCTTTCCAGTTTAAGGGATTAAAAGAGTGTAGATAAATTAAATTGGTCTTATTTCTACCCAGCAGGATCTGTCTCCCCTGAGATTTCATCTTTCTCTTTGACCCATTTATGTATATAAATTTAATAAAGTAACCAAAATAGTATAATACAACAGAGGCGTGGCTGAACCCTTCATCATCACATCATGGTTCCGCATCTAAACCTCGTGTGGATTATGACGTTAATGTTATCAACCTGGATAGGCATATCATTTTCTTTTGATTCACTCTTAACCTCAACAAAAACAATTTCCCACCCTAATTGAAGTCATTTATTTGCCAAAAGAAAGCAATCGCTGTGTAATAGCTTTTCGTCAAGGGCTTCGTGGCTTAGAAATATGTGTAGCCGCAAAGCCACTGCAACAATCTGAAGACCAAGTCAGCGCACACGACGAGTGGCGAAGCTACGAGAGCCTTTTCCATTTGTTATTGTCAGCTAATATTTTTTCTTTATTTCTCGACTTTTGCTACCCAAACAGGGTAGCAAAATTCCCAGCCAATCCGAAGCGATGGAGTCCGCATACATTAACCTCACACGCATTGTGATTGGCTAACCTTTCGATGTTGCGATGTTGGGTAAAAATTACGAATAGTTAACGTTTCAAACTTCATGAATAGTTCAACATCAAAAACCGCAAAATCAAGTTGGAAAAGGCCGTGTGTGCTGACGTGTATTCGTCTTTATGGCTATAAAGCTGTCTAATTAAAGCCACGGAAGCCTTGACGAAGGTTGTTACAGTGTTTGACGATTCTGTATCAAACCATCAACTTGATATGTACCAATTTATTTTGAATTTAATGCTATGTCCTAAAGTTACATCATTTATTGTAAAATCTAAATACTCTAAAACAAATGTTTGAACATTGAAAACATCTACTGCTCCATTGAAGGAGCCTACCACAATTTTAACGTACGTTAACATAGGCATAAAGGCTTTAATTTCGAATACAAGATGTCCGCATTACCTCTATAATTGCAGCATGATGACGTCAATGCATACACTAAAAAGCTGAGGTGTTAAACTGACTCTCGTGGTATACATAACTATGTGACAACACCAAATTGGTGTAAATTTTACCAACAGTAAACAATGGGAATAACTAACACTATGTCGGTGTTTTCGGATACATTATAGATGCCGAGAGAATTAGGTGGTTGGGTTGGCGTAGTGGTATTTTTCTCGCCTTGTACCTCTATGTAGATTTGGCTTCCAGTCCCTACCTGATTGCGTGAGTTTTCCCTGGAATGTCTTTCTGGGTTTGTTCCTCCCACGTGTAAAACTGAAACTTTCTTCTTTGTCTTCTCTCCATGGGGTTCTTGTCTTCGCTTTCTTTGGCTTCACAACCAGGATAAATGAAATCAAATCAATAATTTAACGCCCCTGTGTTAACATTGCGTATTTACAGCTGAGCATTTTTTACCGAATAAGCCATTAATCATGCACAATGCACTTTCGACTAACGCAGTGCACTAAGTGATATGAAATATTAAAACATGACCTTGGTTGGTGCAGGGCCTAACAGCATATTCGCAGCTGAATTCAGCTTGTGTTATTTACCATAAGAGACCTGGGTAGATATTCAGTAGACTTGTTAAGATTATTCAGATGTAATAGTTGTTTTCCTTTGCTTCTATTTGAGAACAACAATTACCGGATAAGTTTTAAACAGCGACTTTGTATTCAGCCGGATTTGAGAAAATGAACAGTATAAACATGTTGATTTTTATCTTGCTTGAGATGTTCATCGAGGTTTCAGCATCTTATAGTGTTAGTGGTCTTTACCGAGGGGTCTGGTACCAGCCGGTAGAGCACCACGCCCTACTAGGCCAGTCCTTCATGAATATCTCGGGCATCTCTGCCGTCAGGTGTTCAGTTCGGTGTCTCAGCCATCATGGATGTTTCTCTTTCAACTACGATCACATCAATCAAGTCTGTCAGATGAACAACGCCACTGCAGAGCAAGACTGCAATAAACTTCAAGTAATTCAACTTGTTTCTTACTACGGCGCAACTGCAAATCCGATGACGTGCAGGGTACTTATTTTACTAGTTAATTTTATGAATATTAAGGTATATTTCATTCAATACTTGATCCGTCAGTTAATAGTATTGCATGTTAAATCAACATTTGTAGAATCTTATTTCTGCTTTTGTTTTCGTGTACCTTTCTCTACAGAACAACACTGTTTCCGGTCATTATTCTAGTTCCTTGAAGAACTGCAGTAATCCTGGTAAGTTATGGGAATAACATTATTATTCTATTATATCAGCCGACGGCTGATATAGTGTGGTCCTGCTGTGTCTTCTTTCTCAAGATGTCATGTGATGAACATGAAAATGGCTATAACTTCCAAATGCTTTAGCCAATTATAACCAAACTTGGACATAACGACAACTGAACAGAGCCTGTACTAGCAGTTGGGGGCAAAGGTCACCTAGAGGTTACGTAGGTGTTATATTAGAGGGCATTATAGTGAACTAAAAGCTTCATATCCCACAGTTTTTGCTCGATCGAAGCCAAACTTCATCCCTGGGCCTTGTTTCATATGGGGTTAACACACTTTTGGGTCAAAGGTCACATAGGGGTCACTACAGTTCAGTTCATCCGCTGATGTCACGTGATCTGCCTAAAAACCAGGTTTACTTCTACAAACTGTTGCCAATTATTGGGTTACATAAAACTGGGTCAAAGGCCACGAGGGGTCACTAGAGTCCATTTGCTGATGTCATGTGATCAGCTTGGAAATCACAACAACTTCAAAAGTCTCTGAAAATGTCCGACTGAAATTTACTCTATTCGGTTGAAACTAGTGACAAACTTCAAAAGATTTGTCCGTGGCCTCAATCAAAGAGTGATTTTCAATCTAATTAGAGTGATTTTTAATCTAACTTGTTAAGAGAGAACGTTTTACTTTTAGCTAATTGTAACCAAACTATGACATTAGGACAACTGACCAAAGCTTGTTCTAGGTATTGGGTCAGAGGTCACATACAGGTCACGTAGGGGTGATTTTACTGAAATAAGACAAAATGCTCATTTTCCACAATCCTGCCAAATTGAGCCATATTTGGTCACATGCATCTTGACCACAGCCCCATGTGGGATCGGCTGATAATTGTGCTTTGCGAAGCACAAACATAATGCTCAAGTTGTTTTTGCTTTTTTTTTTTTTTTTTTTTTTTTTTTTTTTTTACTTACACCGATGCGTGAAAAGCAGTGTGTACATAGAGCTTTTCCGAGTCATGCAGAAGAAAACAAAAATTCAGGCATACTTCTCGGATTAAATGCGAACCAAAGACTCCAGCATTCTACACCAGATGTCTTACCACTAGACCACCAAACGTACCCGGGTACCCGGCGACCAGGGACCAATTAAGAAGCTGCATGTATCAGCAGGTACCGCAACAATTTAACCCTGGATGCATGTATTGCATCTTTGGCATCCACTTTCATGTTTACTTCACAGTGTCTGAGTAATTGTTCATTTTTGACGTCAACCAGCCTCATTTTGCTATAACTTTTTTGTTTCGTTTATTTATGCTCCAAAATTCAGAGAAACTTGGCCTCGAGGATGGTTCAATCCCCGATGAGAGCCTCTCCGCTTCAAGTAACTGGGAAGAAACAGATAAGAGCACAGCAGCTGGTGGCCGTCTCAACAAGGATCCCCCACATCGTGGTATCATAGGAGCATGGCATCCTAGCGTAGCGGATACCAACCAGTGGATACAAGTGGATTTAGGCCATCCGACCTACGTCACTGGGGTACTCACACAAGGTCGTCCGGATCATAGCCAGTGGGTGACCAAGTACAAAGTGCAGTACGAACCGCCCTCACCGGCATGTCTGGTTGATGTGAAAGATCAACTTGGTCAAACTCAGGTAATCTTTTATCTCTTTGCCTTTAAGGTAGTTTGAGTGCCGAACACATTTTCATTTACATAACTGCACTGCTTGTAATCATATCCCCTTCTAGATATTCAACGGCAACACCAACAGAAACGGCATCGTGGAGAGGCGCTTCTTCAAGCCCGTCTTGGCGGTCAAGATTCGCATCTTGCCCGTTGAGTGGAAAGGAGTCATCGCTCTGCGTTTTGAGCTGCTTGGCTGTAAATAAATTACACAAATAATAAAGAACCTTGAACTCATCCGCGAAATCGAAAACAAACAACTTTGGCATGAAATCAGCGTTGATATAACAAGAAAAGTATGCAACGACAGGCACTGAGGACAATCGTTCTGTGACTCTTACAAACTCGGCTTGTTTGTCAACAACAAGAACCCGACCATTTCCCTAATTTTCGTCATCAGCACGGAGTTCGTGCTTTGTAACCTAATGATGTTGTAGCCCCCTCTAACTTAGCGGAGGAAGGACATTTCGGTTCTCTAATCAAAGAGGACGATCACTCATTTTGTCCTTGATTAAAAAGTATTTCGATTCTTATTGTATAATCAACTTTCATATTTAAAGTTAAAGGTTTAACTCTTGATAAGTCTATGATAACAAATTTGCAACCGATTCGCCTAGCCACCGCCAATCATAAGCCAGTCGCCAAATCATGGCCGCCTCGCTTATAAAACTCTTAGATAACCAGCAACGTACCAAGGGCACTTTCTTTTGGGGATGTGCGAGCCTTAATTTGACGACTGACATTACAAAATGAAAGTGAAAAGCGCAATGACATGGGACTCACCTACATGGCGGGGGGGGGGGGGGTCGGGTTGCAAAGCAACCGTTTTTCAGTGATTCGAATGTTTACAATGGCCCTCAGATGCCGAGCATTAGACGACACATTATTAAGCGAGGCGGATTTAGAACAGTTTATTCAGAAGGGTATGGGGAGCGTTATCATGATACGTGACCGCCTCGCTTATAAGCCACGGTGATCAGTCGGATTGGGTAAAATCTGAGTTAAAATGTAGCGCGCAGCGTGAAAACTGTAGACCTTTTGTGACAGAAATAATGTTTCATGCGTCGATTAGTTTGAACAAGTAGTAAAGTTATACTGGTAGCTTGAATCAAATTGAAATGTTTCTTCATTGGGGAAGAATGTATTTTTAAAAAAATGTGATTTGCGTATATAGGTGTGTTCCTGCCTGAAGATAGCATTCCATAGCTTGGTTGTGTAGTAAAGATTCAGAGCACGGAAGTTATTTATTATCGATTAATCGATACATTGCAACTTCTCATTTGATCACTGTATACATTATATGCAGTTCTTACCGTGGTGATTGTGGGTGTGGAGAAAAACAATGTTCTGTATATTCTTATATAAAATTTACCCAATTAAATTAATTAACCCATTTAAATTATTCATTTTTTTGTGCCTGCTTGAAATAATTTCATTGTATTTAATTTTAAATTTGTTGTGTTTTCCCATCATTTTCTTGTATGTTTCTTTACACTGATTGCAGACCGGCAATCTTCACTATGGCTAAGATATGATAGGTTTCATGACGTTCCTAATAACTCCTAATGTTACCTTTACTGACAACAACTTATTTATTTGGATCATAATTTTTTGTTTTAAACATCTCGCCGGAAGGTTTATCAAAACATTGTTAATGGGAGACTTTGGAACAATAGGTGGCAGCAGATTTACCAGGTAAGTTGTCATTGTTTATACGTAGTTTGAGCGTGCGCACATTTCTGAGAACAATCCTGGTAAGTCTGCTGCCCTCTAGCGGCCTCAAACGTCTCATATTGTAATACACTTTTAAAACATGACCTAAAGCTTTTTTCATCAAAAATGACACCACGATGTTAATCAATGTGGATACAAAACAAACAAGCTGAAAAAGACAAGGAAACTAAAGAAATCATTTTCAGAAGTTATCATTTTGAGGTTATACGGCTTTGCTGTAATCATTCTGGTAACAGTCCACGGTAATACATTTAATTTCGTGACCTTTGCGCCGTGAACTGTACAAACACAGCAATAATTCAGTCTACCGAGTACAATGTTTTATACAAGATGGTCAAGTTGAAAAAATAATACCTACTTAGAATTTGGGTTAGGTTTGAGACATTATTAACAATTCATCATCTGGAAAGCATGTTAAGTTGTCATTTCAGAATATCACCTTCACGTTGTCCTTTTTGGATGAGCAAACCCACACTCTAAAAAATTCCCGGGTCAGAACACTTAACCAAAACTTCAAGGTACAACAGTTTGTCTTGGTTTCAGCCAGCGTTCAGTCTAAAACATTTTCGGTCTCATAACATTGTATTTGTATTGGTGCTAATGACACATCCAAGTTGGATCCACGTCTTGTTGTGTGGAAAATCGAAAGTTCATATAAAGCATGTGCTGACGGCGATTAAAAGGTAAACAAAAACAACAACAACAACAACAACAACAACAACAACAACAACAACAACAACAACAACAACAACAACAACAACAACAACAACAACAACAACAACAACAACAACAACAACAACAACAACAGAAAACAGCAACAGTGACAGCGACAGTGACAGCCACAGCCACAGCCACAGCCACAGCGACGACCACAGCCACAGCCACAACCACAACCGCAACCGCAACTGCAACCTCGGCTTATGCTTGCGTTTAAAGTTAGCGATAATGTTCTTTTCTGGCATGTTGTGTTGATTTGATTCTTCTTTTTGGTCTTAATTGCAAATGTGTTCATTTTGCTTTGTTACCACACGATTAAACTTTAACATGTGTCTAAGAACAGTTAAATAAAGTCTAAGTAGTCAGCCTGGTTGACCTCGAATGCTTCAATCAACCTGCCTCTATCTACAAACGTGTACATTTGCGTATTTTGTGTATTCTTTTAAAATAAATCGAACTTGTGGGACCCGCAGCTTATGCTTGCGTTCAAAGTTAGCGATACTGTTCTTTTTTCTGGCAGTTGTTTGGATCATCTTTCTTATGCATTTTATTTAATTATTATTTTTGGTATTAATTGCAAACGTGTTCCTTTTGCTTTGTTACCCCATGATTAAACTTTAAAATGCGTCTGAGAACAGTTAAATAAAGTGTTATGCCACACAAGTATAACAAACAATAAACAATATTTGCTTGCATTTTGCTTGCATTATAAATGGTTGCTTTGGTCTTATTATTATTTTTTTTTTTTTTTTGGTCATCTTCTTTAAATTAATTGTTAATGTTAAGACCTTGCAAAGTAAACCCTCGAATGTTTCAAGCAGCCTTCCTCTGTCTACATTGCTCACTCTTCTGTAATGACCACGGGCAGCCATCTTTGCTTCAAAATCGTATTATTTAGTGAGAGGTATAACTCGGCAACAGTGTAGACATACATTTCCCTCATAATAATATCCTACCTATATATAGGCAAATACAAACCAGAAAGCGGATACCAAAGAAACTATGTCCTCGGAGGGTATGGTCAAACATGCCCCCACACACACATTAAACATTGCGTGATATAATAAGATGGTTACAATCACCTTATTCTACAACCTGAAGGAAAATCTACCTGCGTTAAATCAATCGACGGACATTGAAACGTAGTAAAAAAAAAAAAAAAAAAAAAAAACAATCTAAGATTTGTCTGACTTCTGTTAACACCTTCTTTTTTTTTAATTATTTTCTGTGAGTTTTAATTGCTACTAAATCTCCAAACCACCCGTACATATAATTCTGCCAAAAAGCCTATAAGCCTGAAGATGTTTACCCGATGCTTTTAAAAAAGAACCGTGCAATATAAGGTTTGTATTGTACCAGTTTTCAGTACTGCTGCCGGCAGCCCGCTCTTTCTGGGGCTAATGTACGATTTTCGTCAAATAATTAGTGTCTTCTCCGCGTATTTGAAATGGTAATTCTAGTTAATTGCAAGACTAAAAGTATTAAAATATAATTTCAAAAGGACTAAATGCTTAGTTTGATTGTGATTGGCAAATAAAAAAAAAGTATATCCGATGTCAAACCCTAGATAACCGTCAATTTAGATCAGCCCCATAGAGTTGTTGGTCACTCTTTTCAAAACAAAATCAAAAGCCTTAAAAACCATCGTCCAGTCTACAACACAATCAAACGCAAGATTCAAAACAAGCATGTTTCTTGTCAACCTCGTGCGCCTGCTTCTGTTGGTCGGTGTGTTGTATGAATCAGGAGCAGATGCAGCTGAACATCAGAGGGAACAACCAAGTGATCTTCGAGGTGAATATTAGTATTTCATTTAGTTTTAGAGCCTTAACGTTTGTATCGAAGATAAGATCAGGCTTTGGTCATTCAAGTGTCAAATGTAAGTCGAAATCTCTAGACTCGTTATGGAAATTGTCTATAAACATCGACAAACATTATGTATTGGATCTGGTTCACATTGAGATTATAACAATTGAATTGTCTACTTTACTAATTTATTTTTATAAAAAAATGTCTAAATGAAACAAAAAAAAGTAAATGAGATGAACTAATGGAGAATGATATTGAGATGACAATGACCATGTTACCATGTGCTTATTTTATTATTATTTAATATTAATATTATAATTATTATCAATTTTATTATTTGTTTTATTTTTTAAATTAGGCTGTCCAGAACATATTTGTTCTTCTTTCTTCTTTTCTTCTCGTTTTGAGCTCTACACGCAAACTTTGTTTTATTGGATAAGCTAATCTGTGAAATATAAACATATCAAAACTATCACTGGTGTCATCAGTAGGTTGCCTTGGGAAAATTATAGTTCGAAATAGCAAGTACTTCTTTAACATAAACAGTTTGAGTAAGAATTTGGCCAAATTTAGAAAATAAGCAAACCACGTCAACTTTTCATATGAGGTTAAAACCATATAAGGGTTCAGAAAGTAACTTTTGATAACATTTTTAAGGCACATCAAAACTACCGTATAGACCGTAAATCCTCCATCATATTGGATGTAAAGTTTGGTCCTAAAAAGAGTGTAACAATTGAGAAATTCGTTTGGTGATCAATAATATTTGATAATATGGCCACTTCATTTGTAGTAACGCGGACATTTTCTCATTTCTTTTTTATAATGATTTTGCCTTTGTTCATACATTGATGTTTACCTCCTTTTTAGGAAACACCAAAGCGCAATGTTTTTAATTATACGGCCTACAAGTCTATAATTCCTCTTTTGTAAAATTGATTATTAGTTTTTGAAAGTTTGTTTATTTGTTTATTCTTGATTGAAACTATAAACCGAACAAAAAGTTACCAAACATGACTGTTGTGTTGATTTCCAGAACTTGGTGTGTCTCTTTTTGATGAGTATGTCAAGTACAGCCTCAACCGTGATACGGATGCATTGCTAAACTTATATCACCCCGATGCCAGAATACTGCTTGACGGTTTTCCAACTGCTGTCGGACGAGAAGGTACTAACTATTTGCTTTTTAATTGCTGTTCTACATCAATTCACATCAACATACAAACAAAAGACACAGTTTTAAAGATCATACAAAAACATGCACACATTTTATAATGTGCTATTTTATTACAATTTAATAGTTTCTAGCTGAAGTGTTATTAATTATAGCTGTCTGGGTTTTTCTATTGATTATTATTTTTACTAAGTTTATTAAATGTTCATTATGGAAGGAATACGATGTTTGCTGGAGTCTATATCCGAGAAAGCTTCTCGCATCAAAAATACATTCAAGGAGGTGCATCCTATGGACGAAGATGCAAACTATGTGTACGTCGTGTTTCACTATGATTATTTCAACGAGTCGGGTGATGATTACATCCATGGGAGGTAAGTATAATTATACCCGATATCTGACGTCATACTTCCAGGCGCATGGATAACGCCCAAAACCGGCCTCTAGAACCCACTGGGTCATGTATGGTCATCCTCGTTCCCAGGGGGTATTGATCTCGCCGCGCCATTTTTTTTTTTTTTTTTTTTTTTTTTTTTTATTATTTTTTTTTTGTGAGAAGAAAATCTCCCATTGTTGGGATATTTTATTTATTATGATATATATAAATAAATATTATGGGATATATTATGGCATGTGGCCTATCCACTCGTAGCGCCGCTCAAATATGGTTTCCCGCAGAAGTGGCATCGTTAATCATAGAGCAACTGGTCCCCTTTCATTCTTCTTTGATTTGTGACCTGTCTAACAGTACGGAGTTTATGGTGACCGCGTAAAAACGAATCAGTCAAAGTTTTACAACGCGCGAACTAATTTTGACTCGCGCGTACCGAGCGTTTGAAAGTTGTTAACAAGCGTGCGGGCATAGCAGTCAGTTTTGGGAGCCAATCGGCGTTGTTTTTCAGTGCTTCCATTCCAGGGGTTAGAGACGAGAGGTATCGATACGGCGCGCTGCCCATGGTAGCGAGGTTGCTATATGATGTACCGTTGACCTTGCATGCCATACTACAGTGTATAACACACACTCAAAATTATGGGTGTTATCAATATGTAGCTATGTGTTATTATCAATGCATCTCTTTGTTGAACCTTTGAAATCGATATGTTTGAAAGACAAGTGTCTGTCTGTATTCCACTGATCTCCGCTTAATCCCCAAGAGGAAAAAGTGGGGATCAAAGATTTTTATACCATCTTCCAGTATGAACTCTTGAGGTCGCCCTATATACTATTATAGAGAGGTTGCATGACCCCGGGAAAAGTTCGTTTCGCAGCCATGCTGGGTAATGCCAGGTACAAACTCAATAGCTGGCGCGTCGTCTGCTGAATGATTTCCAGCGCCTGCTTGTGCACGCAGCGTTGGAAAAAGGTCTCGGGTGACGTCACGTGGAACCTCTCTATAGACCGTTCCGGCTTCGGCAACAAGCCCCGCCCACACACCTTAGTTTGTGTGCGTTTACGCTGCACGTGTGACCGAGTTTGACCGAGGTCACATGACCAAAAGGCGTGATCCAATTGGTCAATGCGCACAGTTTGATTGACAGGTCGGAACGGTCTATTGGTAATCGGTTGCATGTAATGTCGCAATAAGCTTGTTCGTCTCTCATTCAAATCAAGTTCAAATCAAGTTCAAATCGAGTTCAGTCTGGAAATCAAAATAGTCTGGCCTCGTTTGTTTAAATAGGGGTTATCGCATGTGATAGTGCTTTGAAATTAACGAGCAAAAAAAGAAATAAAATGTAAAAAATAAACGCAAAACCGATTTTCGTTTGTTCTCAGTGCAGTGGATATCCTCAAGAAGACTCCAGATGGCTACAAGTTTTACATTGTAATGTTCAACAAACATGAAGATGATTAATCTAAGGCGTCGTACTCTACAATCCTGGGCACCGGGGAGTTAAATGGTTATCTTTTAATGTCCGTCAGAGTAGTTGTCGTCAAGCTGATCCGGAATGAACAAAATTGATATTTGAGTATATTTTTATTTTATTTATTTTGTTATTTTATTATTGGTTATTTATTTATTATCATTATTATTATAATTATTATTATTATATTATTATTTCACGATATCACAACATGCAAAAGAAAGACCTCATTTTCCTCTGTGCCGGCAACTTCTCGAGTCGGGCTACGTCCTGTAGCCTTAGATCTCGAGGGTCTTTCGCAGGATCCTAGCTGTTCCCAAAAGTGCCGCCTTCTGCAGCAAATCTACCCTCACAGTTGTGCCTATTTGATCCAGATGCTTCTCCAGTGCCTTCGGAATGGTGCCAAAAGTGCTCCAACCATTATTATTATTATTATCATTATTATTATTATTATTATTATTATTATTATTATTATTATTATTATTATTATTATTATAACGATTCAGGCAGAAATGTTTCAAGGAAACTTTTCTGCCACCGTTATCTTTATATCATGTAAGGGATGTGTAAATATGTGAACATTTTTTTTTCTTCTTACCAATGTTGAGTTGGGGCTTTAAAAAAAATAATGGTCGTAACAGAGGTTCGTGGAGAATGTGGAAAAATAATTTACCCTGCTTTGGTGTTTATGGCGTGTTTCAGTATACAATTTAAAACAATGTTATGGTTTTATTGTGAATCATTCTTTATTTTTAAAGTTTTATCAACACAAGTACCACCAACAAAAGACTCCAATATTATCACCGGGTGACACTTTGCAACTTGATGAAAACTATTAATATTTCGGACGGAAGTATTACTGTTTAACACACTGTATATATACAACACAGTATATACCTTACAAGAATTCGATTGTTCTTAGTTGTTACAATGGAGTTGTGTATGAGGCAAGTCCAGAGGGGCTATCTTTACCACCTTACACATTCCTGAGCAATGACAGGTGGTACTGGACAGGATAAAGCCAAGTCCAAATATGGTCAATCTCCCCCACTCATTTGTTTAGTACAACCCCTTTTCTTAATCCATCCAAACATGTTCTAGTATTGGTAGAATTATTTAAATGACCTATTAACCCTCCGAGCAGCCACAAAAAAAATCTCACGCGGTTCATCCATAAGTCTTTTTTTTTATCCACCCAGTTTTTTTTACGTAAAACCCCCAACAGCAAGCCCAAACCTATTTTAATCTATATAATTAGTGAATTGGAGTGCCAGTCAAGACTTAGACTTGTGTTATTTATGTTATTTACGACCAGTATGCGGAGCAAGCTGTTTTCACAAAGTGCATACCACCCTGTCCCAAGGGAATACTTGACACAAGGTCAATCAATTACTACACTGAGACAGGTGGCTGCTGTCTTTCAACACTCCTTACTCCACACTGGTTAGGGTCTGTCCAATACAGGCTGGTGGGGTGTACCAGGGGTGAGGATTACATGGAATCTTGGCCTTATTGGCCCATTGAAAAAATTTTTTGACCATATTTGGTAAATATTGGATTATTTTTTATCCTCGTGGCTGCTCTGAGGGTTAATGACGTATGAAACAATCCCTAATATGGTTTATATAGACTTTCAGTGAGAAAGTGTCTTTCTTCATCATATACAACCCCCCCCCCGTAATTTCAAGTTGAGGACAGTGAGAGCCTCCGCCATAAGACGTACATTAAAAGTATATTCAACCCTCGATCCTGTGTCAGTGTGTGTATCCTTATCGTCTCAGGGGTCGATGTCACAAAGCACTATAAGATTCATCTTAAGATTATAACTGGTTATAATATCTGCGCTTAGGGGTATAATTGTCCGAGTATTTATTGGTTAAGCCGTGCTGACACAAAGAGCATCATTTTAAAAACAAGAAAGTACTAACGGGGTACACAATGCCACTTTTGACAGACCGATTCATCAAAGTGGGGTCATCGTTTGAATAAAATGTAAAATGTGCTGTAAATTATAAGACGGTACAAAGACTACGAGTTTTTGACGAGTGGTTCAGAAGATATGTTTTTTAGGGCTTCCTGTTTGGACCACAAGATTATATCAAAATGGGTCATGTTTTAAGATAAAATGCCACATGTGGGGTGTCGTGGCCGAGCGGATAAGAGCACTGGACTCAAGCTCTGCTGTTTCTGATCAGCAGAGTGTGGGTTCGAATTCCGGTTGTGACACTTGTGTCCTAGAGCAAAACACTTTACTGTAATTGCTTTTCTCCACCTAGTAGCAAATGGGTACCTGTGAGGGCAGAGATGGTTCATGTGAATGATTAGCTTGGAGCGCGGTTACTTGCAGCACCGGCTGTATACTCCCCAGGGAGCTGAGATGGTTTGAAGGAATGAAATAAATGGCCTAGTGACCAGGGGTAGTAATGTCAGAAGCGCTTTGATACAACCCTAGGGCTTTGATAAAGTGCTTTATAAAAACTGGTTATCATTATTGTTATGTGCCCAAAACTACAAAACGACACAAGGAATAAGACTCTATGTCATGTGGTTCAGGAGATATGATTTCTTATTTCATCAACTTTGAATTAATATAACTTAATACATGTAACTTCACGACGACGAGAACATGTTTTCCGTACTAAGTTTTTTGTAAGCTTTAAGGTGGGACTGAAAGGTCTAAGAAGACAAAGATTCTACCCTTTCATGTAGATTTAACACACGTTGATAGAAGGCGCTGTAACATATGATGTCATAATATTTAGCTATTAAAAGCTACACTATTAAAGTTAATTATCGTTAGCTTATCGAAATTGTCGTGCCGTACCCAGCCGTGCAGTGCCGTTTAGTTTCCTTGTTGTTGTTGTTGTTGCTGTTGTTGTTGTTGTTGTTGTTGTTGTTGTTGTTGTTGTTGTTGTTGTTGTTGTTGTTGTTGTTGTTGTTGTTGTCGTCGTTGTTGTTGTTGTTGTTGTTGTCGTCGTCGTCGTCGTCGTCATCGTCGTTGTCATCGTCGTCGTCATCTTCGTCGTCGTTGTTGTTGTTGTTGTACATTTATTATTATTTTTTCTTCTTTCAAATGTTTTTTCTGTCCACCATTTTTTTTTAAGAAATTGCAGTTACTCGTAGCACCGGCTGTATACTCCCTAGGAAGCTGAGATGGTTTAAGGAATGAAATAAATGGCCTAGTGACCAGGGATAATAATGTCAGAGGCGCTTTGATACACCCCTCTGGCTTTGATAAAGTGCTTTATAAAAACTGGTTATTAATTATTGTTATGTACCCAAAGCTACAAAACGACACAGAGAATAAGACTTTATGACATGTGGTTCAGGAGATATGATTTCTTATTTAATCAACTTTGAATTAATATAACTTAGTACATGTGACTTCACAACGACGAGAGCATGTTTTTTGTACTAAGTTTTTTTTTCGTACTATATGTTTTCCTGTCCACCATTTTTTAGTCAAAGTGTACTCAAAAAAATTGACTCACAGAAGGCAGAAATGGTAGAGGCGCACGTGTGGAGGTGTGTTCCGCGTCATGCAAAGGGTCAATCATGTTGGTAAGTCACTACGTCAAACCAACATAATAATAATCATAATAATATAGGTTTTCCCGGCCAAATTCAGCAAAATATCATTCAATTTCATTATTGCGCTTTCAAATTCACGCGATTTCTCTAATTCAGTCAAACTAGGGTTTCTCTTTAACTATTATTGCATTCAATTTCATTTTCGTGCACTCAGGATCCCTTTCTTTTCATTCAATTTCGTTTATAGGCATTCAAGATTAGAAGATTGCCATTCTTATGTTACTACCTTTTCCCAATAGGTGCAATCAAATTCAGAGACATCGAAGCGCTCAGCGATTTTGCATCTAATGTTCGTTTCTTTTTCGTTTATGGGTAACGGATTTCAACATTTTGAGCGTTCAAATTCAACATGAGTTTGATACGGCTTATGCTTGCGTTTAAAGTTAGCGATACTGTTCTTTTTACGGCAGTTGCGTGAATAATCTGTCTTATGAGTTTTTCATCTAATGCTTATACTTGGTCTTAATTGCAAATGTTTTCCTTTTACTTTGTTACACACGAAAAAAATAGATTGAAAATCACTCTAAATAGATTGAAAATAACTTTTTTCGATTGAGGCCACGGTCAAACATTTTGCATTTTGTCCCTAGTTTCAATCGATTGGAGTAAATTTTAACTCATTAAGAGAGTACCCCATGATTAAACTTTAAAATGTGTCTAAGAACAGTTAAATAAAGTTTTATGGCATTACAAAAAACAATAAGCAATAAAATAAACAATATTTTGCTAGCATTTGCTTGCAATGTAAATGTTTGCTTTGGTCTTAAATTCACTTTTTGTCATCTTCTTTATTCGTTAATGTTTAGATCTTGCAAATTAACTCTCGAATACTTCAATCAGCCTTTCTCTATCTACAGTGCTCAATCTTCGTATGACCACGGGCAGACATTATTTTTTGCTCCAAAATCGTATATTTAGTGAGAGGTATAAGTGTAGAAATGAATTCCCCTCATAATGTCCTAACTTTATATATAGGCAAATACGAACCAGAAAGGGCATACCGCAGAAATGAATTTGAATGCAAAGATTTCTAAAATGTTTGCCAGTTGACGAAAATGAATCGTCAACCAGCCCGCTCCTGCTGTCTTTGACGAAATTGAATGAACTAAGTGACCATTTTAAATTGAATGATTGTATTTGTCAAATGAATGATCACGTGTCGAAAATGAATGACTCTTTTTAACTGTTGAATGTTGATGTACCCGAGGATATATTTTCAAGCGAAATCGAATGACCCCGGTATTAACTTGAATGGATTTTTGTTGAAATTGGCCGGGAAAACCTATAATAATTTATTGAATAAATACGTTTAAAGCTTACTGCGCTAAAAAAAAAAAAAAAAAAAAAAAGGAAATGTACGTAAATTTAAACCAATCTAACTAAATCTTAATTTAATTAGACCAATGATATTATTTTTTTTTCAGTCAGGAACAGCAGTTGACGACGATCTTGACGGGCATCAAAGTGCAACCACGGAGCTCTATGGTACCAGGATTGTACAGTAGGACACAGATTAAGCTGGTTGATTGTGTCTGTTGACCATCATTATGTAACACTTGTATCCATCCGTAGTCTTCTTCACGATGGTCAATTGACTGTGGGAAGACGAGATAATTTTAAGCTGTTTCTGGTTCACATGGCAAGCACCCTTATCTACAGGTTTCCTCAGGCTTAAGAGCTACAGTGATTAAGTTCACTTATGAGGCATCCTTGGTTTCATTACCAGAAATGGATAATAATAGTAAAAATAATAACAAATATTAAAAATATTCAAAATACAATAGAGTAAAAATAGTAAGGACTTTAATATTTTATAAAAACATTAATAGAGTTTACACAAAGAGCCACAACAAAAAAATATATCTTTGTCAATATCTTCGTCCGGGGGGGGGGGTGCCAGTCAGAAGTAATTTAACCGCACTGCCGGCCGTGTAGCCAGGGATCACACCCCATTACACGAGGGAGAATACAGTCTGTCGGCCTCATGAATAAATAATAGGCCCTGAAATCTTTCGAAACCAGACAGATTTGAAAAGGGGGGAAGAAGACAAAAGAGGGTGTGGGGGGCACATTGTACAAACTTTGCACAAATGTGACATGGGGTTGGTGACTTCTACTACGATTTTGGATGACCTAGGCCCTGAAAAAAGCGGTCCTATTAGCTGATTTTTCCTCAATTACGTAATAAAGACTATCATTATATAGGACGACCTCAAGAGTTCATACCAGGCGATAATTATAGAAATGTAGGCATACTTACTTCCCACTCATGTAGGTATTACCCGACTCGTCAACATAGTCGAAGTGAAGCACGACGTCCACATAAGTTGCATCATGATCCATAGGATGCACCTCTCTTAAGTTAAATTTGATGCGAGAGGCTCTCTCGGGCATAAGCTTTAGCAGAACTCGAAATTCTACCGTGTAAGAAAAAAAAATGTAAATTCGAAATTGACCGATTGCGCGACCAACGCTTACATGTAACCACGCAACCTGTATAGCGGGTACTACGTCACCTCACCTGATGGCAAACTACGTGCAAATTCATGCTGTGACCGACAGAATCACACCCAAAGTCGGCTTTTGGTAATGTAGTGACCTCATGAATTATTTATACCGAGGGCGGTAATGTCAGCCTGTGATTGGCTGGGAAGGTTTGGTTATCTTGGTTTTCTGATTCCTGTGCAAGCTATCTCTCTGCGTGCGGCAGGAGTTTAAAGCCCCTGTTTTGTCATGGTTTGAGTTCTTCCTTGGACAATCTAAGGGTCGTCCCACTGCTATAATTTTAAGGGCTCATTGGAGAACATTTATCACGCTTGGTGTGGTGCTGGGTCTTTTTTTCGGTTCCTTAAACTATTTGTCTGGAATTTGCTGTTATCAATAAATGATCATTTGTAGAAGATCAGTTGTCAGTGTCTCAGTGTTACCCCTTTACTGAGGCTCATCCCCCCATCTGCTGAGTTGAACCATCAGATCTAGTGTTAATTCACTACAGTAATAATAACACAGTTACTAAGCCCTTTTATTGAAGTTGTATGCTGTGACGTTGATTTTAATCACATTACTGTTTCATCAACTACCAGTGTTCTACTACAAATGAGGTTTATTTTGAGTTCTGCACAATTCCTGCGTCGGACGACTAAGTAGCAACTCGCCTGTTATTTTGTTTGTAATGTAAGCCTTATTCACTGTAAAAAGGGTAAAGAACGTTGGAAAGTGAGCATTTATACCTAGCCCTGCGAAATGTTAGATAGGCAAAGGAATCGCACAGTTTTGGAAAGTCATTTCTGTGGATGATTCAGCTTCAAAACTGTGAAAGATTATTGTGTTGAAAAGTGTGTGATCGCGGTCGTTTGGCCCATATATTCCGTCGTGCAAGTGCACTACCACACCGTGCACATTTATACGTTACTTATACAATTTCCAAGATTTGCTGGAGCCGTCCTTACTTGCTTTTTTCGGCCACTCGAAAGTCTCTGGTACAATCTCTGGAATATTTTTTTCACAGATTTTGATCTGATTACATTTAATACCCACTACAGGCGCTATCGGTCTATTCAGACAGACGCATTTCTTGCCTTCGGAATGGGTACTTTGGGATATCATTTTTTTTTTTTTTTTTTTTTTATGAATACCGTTGGAAAGATATTTCAAAAGTGGAACTGATGATTCAAAAAAATTATCCCTTGAAATTGTGTGTTTATTGTTTAATTTCGTGACAGACCACGATCCAGCATTTTGTAGAACTAAATTTTGGACTCCACAAAATGGCGGACTATATGTTTCTATTTAGAGTGTGGTTCCGCTGGTTTGTTTATCCGAGAGGCAAATTTATGTCTTGTGAATCACTACTCACTGATAAACAACACGCTGTAGGTGTTTTATTGCATGAACAACTCTTAAAAAGGGATAAGGAGCAATTCCAAACATCAACATTATAAGAGAGTTGAAGGCAATGTGTCCCTTTTAGCAAAAAACTTTGAAACTTTGAACCAAGTAATACTGGTATATTAGTCATTCAGAAAAACAGTTGAGGATCTGCTATTTCAGAACATAATCAATTGCGACCGTAACTTAACGGACTAGTTTGAACGCTAAAGTCGGACAAATTGTGTGCACTTTATATTGATTTTTGTGTTTTGATTACTGTTCTGAAATTTCTTGATATAAATTCGTGACAGAAACAACCTAAGTACCGTCTTCTCCAGTGACAGGTGGCAAACCGTCAAGCAATACTTGAAAATCCGGGTGAAAAAAGGTCAACAGCGCATCCGTATCATGCATGTTGCTGTACTCGATGAACTTCTCAGTAAGGGACAGCATAGTTCCTGGGAATCCAAAATAATGTTCATGTTTGGTAACTCTGTTCAATAGACCCCGGTACTGATGACGTCACATTTTGTTTACATGTGTTTTCTTATGGGAGCTTCGAATTCGTAGACCCCCTTCATTCCCTGGTCCCCATCATAAGAAAGAGCACGTGTAAACAAAGCTTGACGTCATCAGTACACGGGTTTATTGAAAGTCTCAATGAAGAATAAATAAATAAACAAACAAAACATTAAAAGAAACACTAAGTACATGTTGCATAGTTTTTTTTTTTTTTTTTTTTTTTTTTTTTTTGCGGGGGGGGGGGTAACTCACTATCATTCTACAGTCTGTTTACCTTTCTATATGTATTGTTTTATTTAATTTAATTAAGGAGAAATATTAATTTCAGTAGTTCATTATGACAATCTTGTTGTGTTCCACATCCAGTCTGACGTTTCCATCACACAATGTCGGTCGATGTTTATGGAAATCTTTTAGTGTACTTGGAAAGATTTCGACCTAAATTTGACACTTTTTTTTTTACCAAACCCAACCCTTTCTTTAAAACAATCTATAAGACTCTACTATTAAAGTTAAATAGTAATATTCACCTCGAAGATCACTTGGTTGTTCCCTCTGATGTTCAGCTGCATCTACTCCTGATTCATACAGCACACCGACCAACAGAAGCAGGCGTACGAGGTTGGCGAGAAACATGATTATGTTTTAATACTGCTTTTGATTATGCTGTTTAGAAGAAGAACTTGTAAGGTTTGTGATTAGGTTTTGGACGCGACTGAACTCAAACAACGCTGAAGGGCTCTTTTTCCTTAAAATAGTAATCCATGCAGGGCCTGAATGTGATTATGCTCTATGTCTGTCAATCACAATCAGACGGTCCCTCATCTGAATTTGCTGGGCATTGCCGATTATATAGCAAGTATATAACAAATAGTAACAAAGCTCTCCTTTGCTCATCATAGTTAATAAGTACACACACAAAAGAGTGGAATCGATGCTTGAGCGAACATTACCGCTAATCCCCCCATAATAGACTAAACATTAACGGTTTGAATAATTGAATGCTAATGCTTTTAGCCTTGCAATTTACAGGTTTAGTTGTTTCCAATATAAAATTACTATTTGATGAAAAACGTATAACTAGCCTCCCCAGAGCGGGATAGTACCAGTACAATAAACTAGCTGGATTCTGATGATGTTTGGAGCTGGCACGTGTGAAGTGGGCGTAGTTTGTGCCGTCTTTGTTCTGTGCTTAATTCGTATTGTGACATCACACTTTGCTTAGCAATAAAGACTGATTTGCACTTAAGATCAATCTTAACTCTTTGTGGAATCGAGCACAGAGCATATAACGTAACTGGTTATAATATCTGCGCTTAGGGGTATAATTGTCCAAGTAATTTATTGGTTAAGCCGTGCTGACACAAAGAGCATCATTTTAAAAACAAAGAAGTACTAACGGGGTACACAATGCCACTTTTGACAGACCGATTTACACTGGGAGACCAAGGGAAAACACAATTAAGGGTCAATCGATGCATCATGCTTCATGCAATATCAAGTGATGAAAGACATGACCATTAGCACCACACTGTAATCTTGTCTTGCAGTTGCTGTAAATTATTGAATCTTTAGAGTTGGACCATCTTAAATCGATCCTCACTTCTGATATTACAGTTTACAGCTATAATATTAAAGTTGTTGCATAAAGCATTTTCTTTTTTTGCAATTCCCCCAACCTCCGTCATTATTACAAACAGAACAACTAGAAATTGTTTGTCCCTTAAAAACGACCACAGAGCTGTTCCAATTAATGTTACCTTGCTGTTACATGATTCATAGACCGGACAGACCCTGAACGTGACCAAAACTTTTAAGGCAGACCATGACCCAAAACCTAACACAGACCCTTAAACTGTAACTGTGGACACAACCCTAATCAGAAATCTGATTTGGAACCTGATCCTGACTCATACACTGACTCCAATTCTAACTCTGAACACAACGACCATCTCCGCGACCCTAACCCTAGTCGGATCTTCCTATTTGGACGGGAAAGAAAGGTTGAGTGGACTCGTGTGGATATACAAATATTCACCCAGGTTATAAACCAGAAGATGCCACAAACGATATGAACTTATATCATGTAGTTCATGAGATAAGAATTTGAACGTGGATATTAAAGATGTCGGTTGATTGCGGTATAACAAGGTGTGACACAACACAACCTATTTATTTCAAAGCTTTGGGGCTCATGGATTATTCAATTCCTTGTTACTTAATCAATATTTGATCTTCCTGGTTAGAAAGGGGAGGAAAAATCGAAGTGGGGTCAGCATTTGAATAAAATGTAAATTAATGTGCTGTAAATTATGAGACGGTACAAAGACTATGAGTTTTTATGTTTTATAGGGCTTCCTGTCTGGCCAAGAAAATATCAAAATGGGTCATGTTTTAAAATAAAATGCCACATGTCGGGTGTCGTGGCCGAGCAGATAAGAGCACCGGACTCAAGCTCTGCTGTTTCTGATCAGCAGAGTGTGGGTTTGAATCCCTGTTGTGACACTTGTGTCCTTGAGCAAGCCACTTTACTGTATTGCTTTTCTCCACCCAGGAGTAAATTGGTACCGTTGAGGGCAGAGATGGTTCATGTGAATGAGCAGCTTGGAGCGCGGTTCCTCTCAGCACCGGCTGCATACTCCCCAGGGAGCTGAGCTGGTTTAAGGAATGAAAAAAATGGCCCAGTGACCAGGGGTAGTAATTTCAGAAGCGCTTTGATACGCCCTTCGGGCTGTGATAAAGCGCTATATAAAAACTGGTTGTTATTATTATTATTAGCTACAAAACGACACAAAGAATAAGACTCTGTGACATGTGGTTCAGGAGATATGATTTCTTATTTAATCAACTTTGAAGTAATGTAACTTAATACATGTGACTTCACGACGACGAGAACATGTTTTTCGTATTAAGATTTTTGTAAGCTTTAAGGTGGGATCGAAAGGTCTAAGAGGACAAAAATTCTACCCTTCCATTTGAAGTAGATTGAACCCACGTTGATAGAAGGCGCTGTAACATATGATGTCATAAAATTTAGCTATTAAAAGCTACACTATTAAAGTTAATATTATCGTTAGCTTATCGAAATTGTCGTGCCGTGCTCAGCCGTGCTGTGCCGTTTCGTTTCCTTGTCGTGGTTGTTGTGGTTGTGGGTATGGTTGTGGTTGTGGTTGTTGTTGTTGTTGTTGTTTTTGTTGTTGTTGTTGTGGTTGTTGTGGTTGTGGTTGTTGTTGTTGTGGTTGTGGTTGTGGTTGTGGTTGTGGTTGTGGTTGTGGTTGTGGTTGTGGTTGTGGTTGTGGTTGTGGTGGTGGTGGTGGTGGTGGTGGTGGTGGATGTGGTGGTGGTGGTGGATGTGGTGGTGGATGTGGTGGTGGTGGTGGTGGTGGTGGTGGTGGTGGTGGTGGTGGTGGTGGTGGTGGTGGTGGTGGTGGCGGTGGCGGTGGCGGTGGCGATGGTCGTGGCCGTGGCCGTGGCCGTGGCCGTGGCCGTGGCCGTGGCCGTGGCCGTGGCCGTGGCCGTGGCCGTCGCCGTCGCCGTCGCCGTCGTCGTCGTCGTTGTTGTCGTCGTCGTCGTCGTCGTTGTTGTTGTTGTTGTTGTTGTTGTTGTGGTTGTTGTTGTGGTTGTTGTTGTGGTTGTTGTTGTGGTTGTTGTGGTTGTTGTTGTCGTTGTGGTTGTCGTTGTGGTTGTCGTTGTGGTTGTCGTTGTGGTTGTTGTGGTTGTGGCTGTTGTGGTTGTTGTGGTTGTTGTTGTTGGTGTTGTTGGTGTTGATGGTGTTGTTGTTGTGGTTGTTGTTGTGGTAGTTGTGGTTGTTGTTGTTGTGGTTGTTGTGGTTGTTGTTGTTTTTGGTGTTGTTGTTGTTGTGGTTGTGGTTGCTGTTGTTTTTGTTGTTGTTGTTGTTGTTGTTGTTATTGTTGTCGTTGTCATTGTCGTTGTCATTGTCGTTGTCGTTGTCGTTGTTGTTGTCTTTGTCGTTGTCGTCGTTGTCGTTGTCGTTGTCGTTGTCGTTGTCGTTGTCGTTGTCGTTGTCGTTGTCGTTGTCGTTGTCGTTGTCGTTGTCATTGTCGTTGTCGTTGTCGTTGTCGTTGTTGTTGTTGTTGTTGTTGTTGTTGTTGTTGTTGTTGTTGTTGCTGTTGTTTTACGATGCGCAGCGCACTTTCAAAATTAATGCTTCTCCGGTCCACCATTTTCATTTTTTTAGTCAAAGTGTACACAAAGAAATTGACTCACAGAAAGGCAGAAATAGTAGAGGCGCACTGTGTGGAGTTGCGTTCCGCGTCATGCGAGGGGTCAATCATGTTGGTAAGTCACTACGTCAAAACAAATATTAATAATAATAATAATAATTCATTGAATAATACATTTAAAGCTTACTACGCTAAATAAGGAAATGTACGTAAATTTAAAGTCAGCAGCAACAGTTGACGACGATCTTGACGGACATCAAAGTAGAACTACGGAGCTCTATGGTGCCAGGATTGTACAGTAGGACACAGATTAAGCTGGTTGATTGTGTCTGTTGACCATCATTATGTAAAACTTGTATCCATCCGTAGTATTCTTCATGATGGTCAATTGACTGTGAGAAGACGAAACATTTTTAAGCTGTGTAACAAGCTTATTTTAAGCCTAGCTGGCTTAATTCTAATTCATCCTTGGGGTGAACTAGACAGCTTCTTATTAAAAACAATGACAGCGTAGGGCTTATGAAATGTCACTATACAAACATTACAAATATTTAAAATAGGATAGCTTCAAAATAGTAAAGACTTCAACATTTTATAAAACATTAATTGAGTTTACACAAAGAGCCACAAAAATAATATATTTATCAATATCTTTGTTCGGGGGTGCCAGTAAGAAGTCATTTAACCGCACTGCCGGCCGTGTAGCCAGGGATCACACCCCATTACACGATACAACCAAAATAGGGAGAATACCGTCTCTAGGCGTAATAAATATTTAGTAGGCCCTGAAATAATTCGAAACCAGACGGATTTGAAAGAGGGTGTGTGTGGGGGGGGGGGGGGGGAAGCACATTGTACAAACCTTGCACAACTGTGACACGAGTGTTGGTGACTTCTACTAAGATTTTGGATGACCTAGGCCCTGAAAAAAGCGGTCCTATTTGCTGATTTTTGCTCAGTTACGTAATGAAGACTATCATAATATAGGACGACCTCAAGAGTTCATACCAGGCGATAACATTATAGAAATGTAGGAATACTTACTTCCCACTCGTGTAGGTATCACCCGACTCGTCGACATGGTCGAAGTGAAGCGCGACGTCCACATAATTTGCATCATGATCCATAGGATGCACCTCTACTCGGGTATGAGCTTTAGCAGAACTCGAATTTCTACCGTGTAAGAAAAAAATGTCAATTCGAAATAAACCGGATTGCGCGACCAACGTTTACATGTCATCGCGTAACCTGTAGTGGGTACTACGTCATCTCAGCTGATGGCAAACTACGTGCAAATACATGCTGTGACCAACAGAATCACACCCAAAGTCGGCTTTTGTTAATGTAGTGACCTCATGAATTATTTATACCGAGGGCGGTAATGTCAGCCTCTGATTGGCTGGGAAGGTTTGGTTGTCTTGGTATTCTGATTCCTGTGCGAGCAAGCAAGCTTACTCTCTGCGTGCGGCAGGAGTTTAAAGCCCCTGTTTTGTCAGGTTTGAGTTCTTCCTTGGACAATCTAAGGGTCGTCCCACTGCTATAATTTTAAGGGCTCATTGGAGAACATTTATCACGCTTGGTGTGGTGCTGGGTTTTTTTTCTTTCGGTTCCTTAAATTATTTGTCTGGAATTTGCTGTAATCAATGATCATTTGCAGAAGAGTTGTCAGTGTCACAGTGTTACCCTTTACTGAGGCTCATCCCCTCATCTCCTGAGTTGAACCATCAGATCTAGTGTTAATTCACTACTGTAATAATAACACAGTTACTAAGCCAAGCCCCTGCGTCCACATACATGTACATGTATAGAGAGCGTGGAAGTGATGACTGACACCTAGGAAGGCATGGGTGTAACTGAACAGACTTTACGGTCTGGCGCTGGTCGCTTTGCAGCCAACTTCGAAAAATGGGGCATCCTAGATAGCAACCTCTGTCCCTGCGGACAGGTTCAGACCATAGAGCTACAACCCACGTTTCGTTGCCGCATGTTACCATGTCCGTCGTCATAATGCCGCTGCAGACACAGAAGCGCCGCCTATATCTTCATCGTGACCATCGGACACGTTCTTGTCATATTGAGGATCAAACTCACTATCAGACCAGTCGAAAAAGTCGAAGTCTGCCGAGGTCTGAATAGTCGCTGAATCTGTTGAAACTTTCGCCATCTTGAAAGATGCCATGAGTCATTGCGCGAGCGTATACTGCGTCATGAATAGTAGCACCCACAATGCATTGCATCAATTGATGAGCTCTCCAGCCGGGCGCACGCTAATTGGTGTTTACATTAAGGTCGTAAAACCGTCATAAAAATTACCTCGGGCTGTGGGCGGCGATGATCATTTTGTCTTAGAAGTAGGGAGAGTTTTAACTCATTGGGTTGTAGCTCTATGTTCAGACCCACCAACATGTCATGACTGGGTGTGCCGCGACTGGACCCCCCTCTCCACTCTCCCACACTGAAGATCCACAACTGGTGACATACCTCACTAACTGCCAATTTTAACAGCCGTACACGTAATTGACATACGAAAGAAGAAGAAGAAGAAGTTACTAAAATCCCTCTTATTGATGTTGTATGATGTGACATTGATTTTAATCACATTACTGTTTCATAAACTACCAGTATTTTACTACAAATGAAGTTTATTTTGAGTTATGCACTATGCCGGCGTAGGACGACTATGTTGCCACCCGCCTTGTAATGTAGACCTAATTCACTGTAAGTGGGGTAAAGAACTTTGGAAAGTGAGCTTTTTATACTTACCCTTGCGAAATTTGAAATAGGCAAAGGAATCGCACAGTTTCGGAAAGCCATTTCTTTGGATGATTCAGCTTCAATACTGTGAAAGATTATTGTGTTGAAAAATGTGTGATCGCGGTCGTCTAGCCCAAACGTTCAATCGTGCAACTACACTACCACATCGTGCACATTTATACGTCACTTGTACAATTTTCAAGACTTGCCGGAACTGTCCTTACTGGCTTTATTCAGCCACTCGAAGGTCTCTGGTACAAACCCTGGAATATTTTTCACAGATTTCGAGAAAGAAAAGCCTTGATCGAATCACCTCCGTGATCAAATAAACAAGCGCAACAATCCTCATGTACTGTACTGCACTTTCCGATGGAGGACGTCATCTTTGTTTACATTTAAAATCCACTACAGGTCACGTGACGTGGTCGCGCAATCGGTTCATTCAGACAGACATATTTGTTGATATGATTAAAGGGATTTGTTGTCTTCGAATTGGGTGCTTTCGGGCTATAAAAAACGTTGTTGTTGTTTTTCTTTAAATGAATATCGTTGGAAAGATATTTCAAAAGTGGAACTAATGATTCAAATATTTATCCCTTGAAATTGTTGGTTTTTGGGTGGGTTTTTTTTTCGTGACAGAACACGGTCCACCATTTTGTAGAACTAAAGTTTGGACTCCACAAAATGGCGGACTATATGTTTTTATGTAGAGTGTGGTTCCGCTGGTTGTATATCCGAGAGGCCAATTTATGTCTTGTGAATCACTACTCACTGATAAACAACACACTGTAGGAGTTCAATTGCATGGACAACTCTTAAAAAGGGATAAGGTGCAATTCCAAACAGCAACATTTTAAGAGATTTGAAGGCAATGTGTCCCTTTTAGCGAAAAAAATCAATTCCAACCGTAACTTAACGGACTAGTTTGAACGCTAAAGTCTGACAAATTGTGTGCACTTTATATTGATTTTTGTGTTTTGATTACTGTTCTGAAATTTCTTGATATAAATTCGTGACAGAAACAACCTAAGTACCGTCTTCTCCAGCGACAGGTGGCAAACCGTCAAGCAATACTTGAAAATCCGGGTGAAGAAGGGTCAACAGTGCATCCGTATCATGCATGTTGCTGTACTCGATGAACTTCTTATTAAGGGACAGCATAGCTCCTGTGGGAATCCAAAATAATGTTCATGTTTGGTAACTCTGTTCAATAGACCCCGGTACTGATGACGTCACATTTTGTTTACATATGTGTTTTCTTATAGGAGCTTCGAATTCGTAGACCCCCTTCATTCCCTGGTCCCCATCATAAGAAAGAGCATGTGTAGACAAAGCTTGACGTCATCGTTACATGGGTCTATATAAAGTCTTAATGAAGAATAAATCAATAGACAGTAAAAACATTAAAAGAAACACTAAGTACATGTTGCAATTTTTTTTTTTTTTTTTTTTTTTTTTGCGGGGGGGGGGGGAACTCACTATCATTCTACAGTCTGTTTACCTTTCTATATGTATTGTTTTATTTAATTTAATTAAGGAGAAATATTAATTTCAGTAGTTCATTATGACAATCTTGTTCTGTTCCACATAAAGTCTTACGTTTCCAATACACAATGTCGGTCGATGTTTATGGAAATCTTTTAGTACACTTGTAAAGATTTCGACTTAAATTTGACACTTTTTTTTACCAAACCCAACCCTTTCGTTAAACAATCTATAAGACTCTACTATTAAAGTTAAATAGTAATATTCACCTCGAAGATCACTTGGTTGTTCCCTCTGATGTTCAGCTGCATCTACTCCTGATTCATACAGCACACCGACCAACAGAAGCAGGCGTACAAGGTTGGCGAGAAACATGATTATGTTTTAATACTGCTTTTGATTATGCTGTTTAGAAGAAGAACTTGTAAGGTTTGTGATTAGGTTTTGGACGCGACTGAACTCAAATAACGCTGAAGGGCTCTTTTTCCTTAAAATAGTAATCCATGCAGGGCCTGAATGTGATTATGCTCTATGTCTGTCAATCACAATCAGACGGTCCCTCATCTGAATTTGCTGGGCAATGCCGATTATATAGCAAGTATATAACAAATAGTAACAAAGCTCTCCTTTGCTCATCATAGTTAATAAGTACACACACAAAAGAGTGGAATCGATGCTTGAGCGAACATTACCGCTAATCCCCCCATAATAGACTAAACATTAACGGTTTGAATAACTGAATGCTAATGCTTTTAGCTTTGCAATTTCAGGTTTAGTTGTTTCCAATATAAAATTACTATTTGATGAAAAACGTATAATTAGCCTCCCCAGAGCGGGATAGTACCAGTACAATAAACTAGCTGGATTCTGATGATGTTTGGAGCTGGCACGTGTGAAGTGGGCGTAGTTTGTGCCGTCTTTGTTCTGTGCTTAATTCGTATTGTGACATCACACTTTGCTTAGCAATAAAGACTGATTTGCACTTAAGATCAATCTTAACTCTTTGTGGAATCGAGCACAGAGCATATAACGTAACTGGTTATAACATCTGCGCTTAGGGGTATAATTGTCCGAGTAATTTATTGGTTAAGCCGTGCTGACACAAAGAGCATCATTTTAAAAACAAAGAAGTACTAAAGTGGTACACAATGCCACTTTTGACAGACCGATTTACACTGAGAGACCAAGGGAAAACACAATTAAGGGTCAATCGATGCATCATGCTTCATGCAATATCAAGTGATGAAAGACATGACCATTAGCACCACACTGTAATCTTGTCTTGCAGTTGCTGTAAATTATTGAATCTTTAGAGTTGGACCATCTTAAATCGATCCTCACTTCTGATATTACAGTTTACAGCTATAATATTAATGTTGTTGCATAAAGCTTTTTCTTTTTTTGCATTTCCCCCAACCTCCGTCATTATTACAAACAGAACAACTAGAAATTGTTTGTCCCTTAAAAACGACCACAGAGCTGTTCCAATTAATGTTTCCTTGCTGTTACATGATTCATAGACCGGACAGACCCTGAACGTGACCAAAACTTTTAAGGCAGACCATGACCCAAAACCTAACACAGACCCTTAAACTGTAACTGTGGACACAACCCTAATCAGAAATCTGATTTGGAACCTGATCCTGACTCATACACTGACTCCAATTCTAACTCTGAACACAACGACCATCTCCGTGACCCTAACCCTAGTCGGAACTTCCTGTTTGGACGGGAAAGAAAGGTTGAGTGGACTCGTGTGGATATACAAATATTCACCCAGGTTATAAACCAGAAGATGCCACAAACGATATGAACTTATATCATGTAGTTCATGAGATCAGAATTTGAACGTGGATATTAAAGATGTCGGTTGATTGCGGTATAACAAGGTGTGACACAACACAACCTATTTATTTCAAAGCTTTGGGGCTCATGGATTATTCAATTCCTTGTTACTTAATCAATATTTGATCTTCCTGGTTAGAAAGGGGAGGAAAAATCGAAGTGGGGTCAGCATTTGAATAAAATGTAAATTAATGTGCTGTAAATTATGAGACGGTACAAAGACTATGAGTTTTATGTTTTATAGGGCTTCCTGTCTGGCCAAGAAAATATCAAAATGGGTCATGTTTTAAAATAAAATGCCACATGTCGGGTGTCGTGGCCGAGCAGATAAGAGCACCGGACTCAAGCTCTGCTGTTTCTGATCAGCAGAGTGTGGGTTCGAATCCCTGTTGTGACACTTGTGTCCTTGAGCAAGCCACTTTACTGTATTGCTTTTCTCCACCCAGGAGTAAATGGGTACCGTTGAGGGCAGAGATGGTTCATGTGAATGATCAGCTTGGAGCGCGGTTACTCTCAGCACCGGCTGCATACTCCCAGGGAGCTGAGCTGGTTTAAGGAATGAAATAAATGGCCCAGTGACCAGGGGTAGTAATTTCAGAAGCGCTTTGATACGCCCTTCGGGCTGTGATAAAGCGGTATATAAAAACTGGTTGTTATTATTATTATTAGCTACAAAACGACACAAAGAATAAGACTCTATGACATGTGGTTCAGGAGATATGATTTCTTATTTAATCAACTTTGAAGTAATGTAACTTAATACATGTGACTTCACGACGACGAGAACATGTTTTTCGTATTAAGTTTTTTGTAAGCTTTAAGGTGGGATCGAAAGGTCTAAGAGGACAAAGATTCTACCCTTTCAAGTAGATTGAACCCACGTTGATAGAAGGCGCTGAAACATATGATGTCATAATATTTAGCTATTAAAAGCTACACTATTAAAGTTAATATTATCGTTAGCTTATCGAAATTGTCGTGACGTGCCCAGCCGTGCTGTGCCGTTTCGTTTCCTTGTTGTTGTTGTTGTTGTTGTTGCTGTTGTTGTTGTTGTTGTTGTTGTCGTTGTCGTTGTCGTTGTCGTTGTCGTTGTCGTTGTCGTTGTCAATGTCATTGTCGTTGTCGTTGTCGTTGTCGTTGTTGTTGTTGTTGCTGTTGTTTTACGATGCGCAGCGCACTTTCAAAATTAATGCTTCTCCGGTCCACCATTTTCATTTTTTTAGTCAAAGTGTACACAAAGAAATTGACTCACAGAAAGCCAGAAATAGTAGAGGCGCACTGTGTGGAGTTGCGTTCCGCGTCATGCGAGGGGTCAATCATGTTGGTAAGTCACTACGTCAAAACAAATATTAATAATAATAATAATAATTCATTGAATAATACATTTAAAGCTTACCACGCTAAATAAGGAAATGTACGTAAATTTAAAGTCAGCAGCAACAGTTGACGACGATCTTGACGGACATCAAAGTAGAACTACGGAGCTCTATGGTGCCAGGATTGTACAGTAGGACACAGATTAAGCTGGTTGATTGTGTCTGTTGACCATCATTATGTAAAACTTGTATCCATCCGTAGTATTCTTCATGATGGTCAATTGACTGTGAGAAGACGAAACATTTTTAAGCTGTGTAACAAGCTTATTTTAAGCCTAGCTGGCTTAATTCTAATTCATCCTTGGGGTGAACTAGACAGCTTCTTATTAAAAACAATGACAGCGTAGGGCTTATGAAATGTCACTATACAAACATTACAAATATTTAAAATAGGATAGCTTCAAAATAGTAAAGACTTCAACATTTTATAAAAATATTAATTGAGCTTACACAAAGAGCCACAAAAATAATATATTTATCAATATCTTTGTTCGGGGGGTGCCAGTAAGAAGTCATTTAACCGCACTGCCGGCCGTGTAGCCAGGGATCACACCCCATTACACGATACAACCAAAAAGAGGGAGAATACCGTCTCTAGTCGTCATAAGTATTTAGTAGGCCCTGAAATAATTCGAAACCAGACAGATTTGAAAGGGGGGAGAAAAAACGAAAAAGAGGGTGTGTGTGTGGGGGGGGGGGAGCAGCACATTGTACAAACTTTGCACAACTGTGACACGAGTGTTGGTGACTTCTACTAAGATTTTGGATGACCTAGGCCCTGAAAAAAGCGGTCCTATTTGCTGATTTTTGCTCAGTTACGTAATAAAGACTATCATAATATAGGACGACCTCAAGAGTTCATACCAGGCGATAACATTATAGAAATGTAGGAATACTTACTTCCCACTCGTGTAGGTATCACCCGACTCGTCGACATAGTCGAAGTGAAGCACGACGTCGACATAATTTGCATCATGATCCATAGGATGCACCTCTACTAAGTTAAATTTGATGCAAGGGGCTCTCTCGGGTATGAGCTCCAGCAGAACTCGAATTTCTACCGTGTAAGAAAAAAATGTCAATTCGAAATAAACCGGATTGTGCGACCAACGTTTACATGTCATCGCGTAACCTGTAGTGGGTACTACGTCATCTCAGCTGATGGCAAACTACGTGCAAATACATGCTGTGACCGACAGAATCACACCCAAAGTCGGCTTTTGTTAATGTAGTGACCTCATGAATTATTTATACCGAGGGCGGTAATGTCAGCCTCTGATTGGTTTGGAAGGTTTGGTTTTCTTGGTTTTCTGATTCCTGTGCGAGCAAGCAAGCTTACTCTCTGCGCGCGGCAGGAGTTTAAAGCCCCTGTTTTGTCAGGTTTGAGTTCTTCCTTGGACAATCTAAGGGTCGTCCCACTGCTATAATTTTAAGGGCTCATTGGAGAACATTTATCACACTTGGTGTGGTGCTGGTTTTTTTTTTTCGGTTCCTTAAATTATTTGTCTGGACTTTGCTGTAATCAATGATCATTTGCAGAAGAGTTGTCAGTGTCACAGTGTTACCCCTTACTGAGGCTCATCCCCTCATCTCCTGAGTTGAACCATCAGATCTAGTGTTAATTCACTACAGTAATAATAACACAGTTACTAAGCCAAGCCCCTGCGTCCACATACATGTACATGTATAGAGAGCCTGGAAGCGATGACTGACACCTAGGAAGGCATGGGTGTAACTGAACAGACTTTACGGTCTGGTGCTGGTCGCTTTGCAGCCAACTTCGAAAAATGGGGCATCCTAGATAGCAACCTCTGTCCCTACGGACAGGTTCAGACCATAGAGCTACAACCCACGTTTCGTTGCCGCATGTTACCATGTCCGTCGTCATAATGCCGTTGCAGGCACAGAAACGCCGCCTACTATATCTTCATCGTGACCATCGGACACGTTCTTGTCATATTGAGGATCAAACGCACTATCAGACCAGTCGAAAAAGTCGAGGTCTGCCGAGGTCTGAATAGTCGCTGAATCTGTTGAAACTTTCGCCATCTTGAAAGATGCCATGAGTCATTGCGCGAGCGTATACTGCGTCATGATTAGTAGCACCCACAATGCATTGCATCAATTGATGAGCTCTCCAGCCGGGCGCGCGCTAATTGGTGTTTACATTAAGGTAGTAAAACCGTCATAAAAATTACCTCGGGCTGTGGGCGGCGATGATCATTTTGTCTTAGAAGTAGGGAGAGTTTTAACTCATTGGGTTGTAGCTCTATGTTCAGACCCACCAACATGTCATGACTGGGTGTGCCGTGACTGGACCCCCCTCTCCACTCTCCCACACTGAAGATCCACAACTGGTGACATACCTCACTAACTGCCAATTTTAACAGCCGTACACGTAATTGACATACGAAAGAAGAAGAAGAAGAAGTTACTAAAATCCCTCTTATTGATGTTGTATGATGTGACATTGATTTTAATCACATTACTGTTTCATAAACTACCAGTATTTTACTACAAATGAAGTTTATTTTGAGTTATGCACTATGCCGGCGTCGGACGACTATGTTGCCACCCGCCTTGTAATGTAGACCTAATTCACTGTAAGTGGGGTAAAGAACTTTGGAAAGTGAGCTTTTTATACTTACCCTTGCGAAATTTGAAATAGGCAAAGGAATCGCACAGATTTGGAAAGCCATTTCTTTGGATGATTCAGCTTCAATACTGTGAAAGATTATTGTGTTGAAAAATGTGTGATCGCGGTCGTCTGGCCCATACGTTCAATCGTGCAACTACACTACCACACCGTGCACATTTATACGTCACTTGTACAATTTTCAAGACTTGCTGGAACTGTCCTTACTGGCTTTATTCAGCCACTCGAAGGTCTCCGGTACAAACTCTGGAATATTTTTCACAGATTTCGAGAAAGAAAAGCCTTGATCGAATCACCTCCGTGATTAAATAAACAAGCGCAACAATCATCATGTACTGCACCGCACTTTCCGATGGAGGACGTCATCTTTGTTTACTTTTTAAATCCACTACAGGTCACGTGACGTGGTCGCGCAATCGGTCTATTCAGACAGACATATTTGTCGATATGATTAAAGGGATTTGTTGTCTTCGAATTGGGCGCTTTCGGGCTATAAAAAGCGTCAGCGGGGAGGTTAAAAAAATAATCCACATTTTACCAAATATATTAATTTTTTTTTCAATGGGCCATGAAGGCCAAGATTTCATTTAATCCCCACCCCTTGTATACCCCACAAGCGTGTAGACTCCCATTGGCCAGACCCTAACCACTGCAGAGCAAGGAGTGTTGAAAGACAGCAGCCACCTGTCTCAGTGTAGTAATTGATTGACCTTGTGCTAAGGATCCTTGGCACAGGGCGGTATGCAATTTGTGAAAACAGCTTGTGCGGCACGTGAATCTTAAACAGCACAAGTCTAAAGCTTTGCTGGCACTCCAATTCACCCCCACAGTGATTTATAATGGCTTTGGGCTTTGGGTTAATGACCTTAAAGACAGGGTGGACGAAATTTTATCCTCCTGGATCAAGCGAAGTTTTTGATTAATGGAGATGAACTGAGGGTTAAATGAATATCGTTGGAAAGATATTTCAAAAGTGGAACTAATAATTCAAATAACTCCCCTTGAAATTGTTGGTTTTGGGGTGTTTTTTTTTTTCGTGACAGAACACAGTCCACCATTTTGTAGAACTAAAGTTTGGACTCCACAAAATGGCGGACTATATGTTTCTATGTAGAGTGTGGTTCCGCTGGTTGTATATCCGAGAGGCAAATTTATGTCTTGTGAATCACTACTCACTGATAAACAACACACTGCAGGTGTTCAATTGCATGGACAACTCTTAAAAAGGGATAAGGAGTTCAAACAGCAACATTATAAGAGAGTTGAAGGCAATGTGTCCCTTTTAGCAAAAAACTTTGAAACTTTGAACCAAGTAATACTGGTATATTGGTCATTCAGAAAAACAGTTGAGGATCTGCTATTTCAGAACATAATCAATTCCAACCGTAACTTAACGGACTAGTTTGAACGCTAAAGTCTGACAAATTGTGTGCACTTTATATTGATTTTTGTGTTTGATTACTGTTCTGAAATTTCTTGATATAAATTCGTGACAGAAACAACCTAAGTACCGTCTTCTCCAGCGACAGGTGGCAAACCGTCAAGCAATACTTGAAAATCCGGGTGAAAAAGGGTCAACAGTGCATCCGTATCACGCATGTTGCTGTACTCGATGAACTTCTCACAAAGGGACTGCATAGTTCCTGGGAATCCAAAATAATGTTCATGTTTGGTAACTCTGTTCAATAGACCCCGGTACTGATGACGTCACATTTTGTTTACATATGTGTGTTTTCTTATGGGAGCTTCGAATTCGTAGACCCCCTTCATTCCCTGGTCCCCATCATAAGAAAGAGCACGTGTAAACAAAGCTTGACGTCATCGTTACATGGGTCTATATAAAGTCTCAATGAAGAATAAATAAATAAACAGTAAAAACATTAAAAGAAACACTAAGTACATGTTGCAATTTTTTTTTATTTTTATTTTTTTTTTTTGCGGGGGGGGGGTAACTCACTATCATTCTACAGTCTGTTTACCTTTCTATATGTATTGTTTTATTTAATTTAATTAAGGAGAAATATTAATTTCAATAGTTCATTGTGACAATCTTGTTGTGTTCCACATCCAGTCTTACGTTTCCATCACAAAATGTCGGTCGATGTTTATGGAAATCTTTTAGTGTACTTGGAAAGATTTCGACCTAAATTTGACACTTTTTTTTTACCAAACCCAACCCTTTATTTAAAACAATCTATAAGACTCTACTATTAAAGTTAAATAGTAATATTCACCTCGAAGATCACTTGGTTGTTTCATCTGATGTTCAGCTGCATCTACTCCTGATTCATACAGCACACCGACCAACAGAAGCAGGCGTACGAGGTTGGCGAGAAACATGATTATGTTTTAATACTGCTTTTGATTATGCTGTTTAGAAGAAGAACTTGTAAGGTTTGTGATTAGGTTTTGGACGCGACTGAACTCAAACAACGCTGAAGGGCTCTTTTTTCTTAAAATAGTAATCCATGCAGGGCCTGAATGTGATTATGCTCTATGTCTGTCAATCACAATCAGACGGTCCCTCATCTGAATTTGCTGGGCAATGCCGATTATATAGCAAGTATATAACAAATAGTAACGAAGCTCTCCTTTGCTCATCATAGTTAATAAGTACACACACAAAAGAGTGGAATCGATGCTTGAGCGAACATTACCGCTAATCCCCCCATAATAGACTGAACATTAACGGTTTGAATAATTGAATGTTAATACTTTTAGCTTTGCAATTTACAGGTTTAGTTGCTTCAAATATTATAAAATTACTATTTGATGAAAAACGTATAATTAGCCTCCCCAGAGCGGGATAGTACCAGTACAATAAACTAGCTGGATTCCGATGAGGGCGTGCCAATCGGTATTTGAATATTTGAAAATTATATATGAACCCGGATGTGTTTTCTGCTACCTGTCACATGCATAAGGTTTATACAACGAAGCTTTCAGTGTTGCTATATTTGTTTTCATTTTGGATGGTTTCAAGGCCCTATTCTATTAACGAGTTCCACAAAAGCCATTTAATACCGGTAACAACAGAAAAATTAAAAACAAATTGTATGTTAAATAATCTATTTGGACCAACATCCGCAAAACTAAGCGACATTAAACTTTGTGGATGAAGAGCATAACGGTTAATTACTATTTTAATCCTCGAACTAGTTGCAAACCATTTAGTTACGATGATTGAGTTACGGGTTCCACTCTGTCAACGAAATGTTTCTAATTGTGGGCGTGTCTTATAATTGCTGCTTGTCAATACCACGTGGTTCACGTGTTTTTGCGTGTAACGTTTCGATCCAACACAACCCTTGACAGATTACGCCTAAACAGCAACAGTACACAAACCAATCATTTCCATTACTGGCAGAATGCGTTTCGTCTGACATCCGCCTCGTATACGTATTATATTGTTCACTGTTTCACTGCGTGCACCGAGTGTAGTTGTAGCCGAGCATAAGAGGGTAGCAGGTAAACTTTAATTAACAACTTGCATCAGTTCAGTTGCTGTGTCTTATCAAACTTGAGGTGTTAAAAATAACCGACAAATATTAATCTAAGAATAAAACCAACGAGTTATTGTGTGGTCTGAGCAAACTGTAGATCTTCTAAACGTCAACTTTCATTTTAAGAAAGTATTAATGATGAGTAATGTTAGTCGTTTTGCGATCATTGGAAATGCACCTTTGTGTCCCATTTAACCTTTTTTTTTCAATTTTCATTTTGCCATTTTTAAAAAGTATTTTGGTCCATTTTTGTTTTTTTATGCTCATGCGAATTTCCATAAGCAAAAAGTGTGATGCCATATCGGGCATGCAAAAACCTCAATGTTACAATATTAGTTAATACACAAAGAGTTGACAGAATGTACGATGTTTCGCTCTCGTAAACTTTCCTTTCTTTAGTGACGTGTTGCTTTGTCAGTTTAACAAGGGACCGCTAAAGCGCCACAGCAACAAATTCTTCTTCTTCTTCTTATTGTTATTATTATTTCACGATATCACAGCATGCAAAAGAAAGATCTCATTTTCCTCTGTGCCGGCAACTCCTCGAGTCGGGCTACGTCCCGTAGCCTTAGAACTCGAGGGTCTTTCGCAGGATCCTAGCTGTTCCCAAAAGTGCCGCCTTCTGCAGCAAATCTACCCTCACAGTTGTGCCTATTCGATCCAGATGCTTCTCCAGTGCCTTCGGAATAGTGCCAAGTGCTCCAACCACCACAGGGACTACTTTCACTTTCACCTGCCAAATCTTACGCAGTTCCCTGGCCAAGTCCTGGTACTTCTCGATCTTTTCCATCTCCTTAGAAGCCACCCTTATATCACCCGGCACAGCTATATCGATGATATGACACATCTTCTTTGTCTTATCTAAGACTACAACATCCGGACGTCTATGTTCTATAACATGATCAGTCTGAATGTTAAAGTCCCAGAGGATCTTGACCTCGTCGGTCTCTACAACTTTCTCTGGAACATGGTCGTACCACTTGGCATGCACCTGGACACCATACTTCTTACACAGATCCCAGTGAATCACCTTAGCCAACTTGTCATGTCTGCCTTTGTACTCCGTCTGAGCCATCTTACTGCATTCGCTGACAATATGAAATACAGTCTCTTCTGCTTTGTTGCACATTCTACACAGAGGAGAGACGTTTGCTTTCTCTATCCTCGCCTTCATTACATTTGTCCTTAGAGACTGGTCTTGCGCCGCAGTAATCAAGCCCTCGGTTTCCTTCTTCAGTTCTCCGCTCTTTAACCAATTCCAGGATTTGCAACTCGCCACTTCTTCTGTACATCTCAGGAACCGGCCATGGAGTGGCTTGTTCCTCCAATCTTGGTGTCTTTCCTCTTTCCTTTCCCTCTTGTACTCCTTCCTCTTTCCCTCTTGTATTATTATTATTATCATTATTATTATTATTATTGTTATTATTATTATTATTGTGGGGTGTTTGCCTAGTACCCAATATGATGACAGAAAAATTCACACAATAAAATGGAAGATAGCATTTAGAAAAACCTTTTAATAAATAAAAAACACCAAAGGTCATTCAATTTAACAAACAGAACATGCTGAATCGATTTCAGTAGAGTAAGCCAAAATAAGTTACCTTTTCTGAGGTTGGTGCCCCGATCAGACTTCTGTCTTATTGGCAAAATACCTGCATTCTACATTAGCAAACAAATCTAAACAATGAATGAGTTATAGACCAAAACTTACAACCATCAATCTTTATGCAAAACGGGTCGACAGACCCAATATGGCTTTTTAGCAATACATGGGGAATTAATTATTATTCCAGTAAATCTTTACAATCACTTATCTTTCTTTACAATCGAGTATTAAACAACAAACGTTAGGATCCATCCCTGATGTACGTGGCACACTGCTCGTCATAAAATTGACTGTCAACACTGACGTGAGTACGGTGAGTGTTCCACCTCGACGACCTTGAAGCTTCCAGATTTCAGGGGAATGGCCGGCCCAGCAAAGATCCGCTGTCAGTAAATGCAGTCAGGGTAAAACCCTCGTCGAAACAATCCCTCTTGAATCTCTCAGCTTTAGACTCTTACGAGTACCGGTGTCTGTCACAAAATGCAGCACACAGCTGCAGGGGGTAGCCCAACTGTGTGTCGCATCTAGCGCCCTCAATGGAAGCAGCTTAAAGGGGTGTCCTCTCTTGGTAACCCTTTCACATTAGACTGGTTCCCGGTCCCTACATCGTTCTCTTCCGTCTGCATAATAGGGACCGGTAGCTACTACGTATACCGATACGGCGCTATCGATAGGCCCTCGATTGCGCGGGCGCAGTAATAATTTTCTAGTTTTAGAGATGACGTTGGCTATGCTCGTGACGTGTTCATGTTGTTGTTTGACACTAACACACATGTGCATCATAACCCTTCACCCGGACATAGTGAACCAACCTTCAACATCAAAATTCAAGCTAACTTTAGACGAACATCTTAACTAGCGTAATTTCTACCTCCATGGTCTGCACGATGGGAGATTATGTGTCCATCACATTTTGTGCAAGGCTGCATTTCATTATGGCATTACGTAGACATAATATGCTAATTCTAATACCTGGCAGAATTGTATATGCTAATGTTCATTACCCGCTACCGGTCCCTGTATTCAGTCAGAACGAAAACGATGTAGGGACCGGGAACCAGTCTACCTTTCGCTTATTCCCACTAAACGCCGTGGTTTCTCATCCGTGGATGATGGCGGAAGATATCAGCAGAAAACTGCGGCAAAATCAAACCCTCAAAACATACAGCAATATAAAGTGTTGGCCGGCGTCTCAGCCGACGGTCACAAAGCTTCTGTTCCATTTCAAACCCCACATTACGCACACATACCACTCACACACCCTTTCCTAGTCCCACCTGATTGTGTAATACTAAAAAGGTATAACTAATGACCTGTGAAACCACGGCATCAACACACACACAAAAAGCAGCTGGAGTTCTAAGGATTTGTGAATAATTAATCCATCAGGTATAGACATTCTTATCTAAGAGAGGGATCAAAGAAACTTTATTTGTGATTAAAGGTCATTCTGACAGTCAGTTCATGGCAGTTAACCAAAGAGAAAAATGTCCTTACATTCAAAAGTAATGCTTTCGATAAGTAAAGTTGGGGTTTAACATTTCATGAATTTCAACAGAAAACCTAGCGTCTCCCTGAAATGATATCACTGCAACGGCGCCCTCAGATGTCGGGGAAAGCAGCTGCGATGTTCTTAGACTGGTTCCCGGTCCCTACATCGTTTTCGTTCTGACTGAATATAGGGACCGGTAGCGGGTTATGAAAATTAGCATATACCTGGCAGATTTCTGCCAGGTATATGCTAATTAGAATAAGCATTATATGTCTACGTAATCCCATAATGCAATGCGGCCTTACACAAAACGTTAGTTACACAAATTACGCTAGTGAAGATGTTCTTTTTTAGCTTGAATTTTGATGTTGAAGGTTGGTTCACTACATGTCCGGGTGAAGGGTTACGATACACACGTGTGCTAGTGTCAAACAACAACATGCACACGTCACGAGCATAGCCAACGTCATCCCTAAAACTAGAAAATAATTACTGCGCCCGCGCAATAGAGGGCCTTTAAAATGCACCATATGGGTAGTAGCTACCGGTCCCTATAAACAGACAGAGAAGAACAATACAGGGACCGGGAACCAGTCTACGATGTTCTCGGTCATTTTTATTTTCTGCATTAAAGCTAATTTGTTTTCGTGGCCTGCAAAAGCGAACGTTTTGTTTTGTCTGTTCCAACGACTAACATGGGTCTTATTGTTTGGTTACTTCTCAGGTGAAAATAATAGGCGCCGACGGACCAGATAAGGAGAGACTTTTGAGGACGCCAGGTGGCAGCAGACTTACCATAAAAATCCATAGACTGGTTCCCGGTCCCTACATCGTTTTCGTTATGACTGTATAGGGACCAGTAGCGGATAATGAAAATTAGTATATACCAGCAGATTTCTGCCAGGTATATGTTAATTAGATTTAGCATAGGACTAAGTAATCCCATAATGCGATGCGGTCTTTACAAAAACCATGATAGACACAAAATCTCAGATTCTCCCACCGTGCAGACCAACGTTTGTTAAAATGTGTTCTAAATTTAACTTGAATTTGGATATTGGAGATTGGTTCACTATATGTCCGGGTGAAGGGTTACGATACATACGTATGCTTGTGTCAAACAACATGTACACGTCACGAGCATAAACAACGTCATCTCTAAAACTAGAAAACTATTAGTGAGACCGCGTAAGCAGAGCCAATCAAAAGCGCCATATTGGTAGTAACTACAGGTCCATATAATATGCAGTCAGAATGACAACGATGTAGGGACCAGGAACCAGTCTGGTAAAATCCATCGCTCTCGGAAATGTGCGCATGCTCATAACTACGTCAACAATGAAAATTTACAGGTGCACAACACTAAATACAGATAAAGCATGCGCTGAGCCTCATTAATAAAATGTCCGCAACTTTTCTGTAAGTCAAATATTTGAAGGGCATGGGTGGCTTTTGGATTGTTGCAAAAATGGTCCAATTGTGCCCCTGGGGTTGTTGACTTTCAACCTGGAGCATTTTGTAGTTGAGTACACTAAAACTGGCCCTTTTTCTATAAAGTGAAGGGTCGTTTCTTCCCAAGATGGAGTCTGGCCAGTTTACTCGATCAGAGGTGTTTTTATTTTGGAAGAACCTATCAAAAAATTCTCAACGGCTAACCTACTAAAAAATAAAAAAATAAAATCAAAGTTAGTTGTCAGAAAATATATTTGATTTGTGATCTAGAGGCTGAGAGACTTAAAAATATAATTCACTTGATATTTGCGAATGTTTAGCATTTAGCATTGTTGGACGAGGTTCTTGTTTAGTGTGGTGCACTTATAATTGGTTTCTCCTGGATTAGTCTGCCAACCAAAAGAGATTTACAGATATGGTTCAAATCAGTTTAATATGAGGGGAAAGAGGTCACGACCCACGGATGCTGGATACTGTGGGCGGTACCCTGGGGGAGTTGAGTTATGGGGTGTTGTGTCCTCGTCGGTGGTGTGGGAATACTTCGGGAGTAATTCAATATTACAGGGTACCCATGTATGGCATCGACTCGGAGCTGTAACTTTACTTGTTTCGTGAAGAATATTTCCTTTTGAAATGTGGGAGTACTCTCCCTGTCTTGAAGTTAAAAAAAGGGCAATTCGCTGCATGCAAAGATCACTTACTATACTGTTCATGTACAGTAGTACTAGTAAATAATTAAATTAGGAAAGTCCATAATGGTGTAGTTGGGATAAACAATTTTGAAATTTTAAATTTTAAAACAATTTTAAATGTTGTTTGTCAACAGTTTTAACAGTACGAAGACAATCAGATTTCTGGTCTTTCATTGTTTTCCGCAATTAACGATTTTGAGATATGGTGTAAGGCTAAATGGAGCAACAACAACAAAATCTTCATTGCGGACTCCTTGCGTTGAATGACAAAAAAACTGAAGACCAAAACGATTTTAGTTATTTTGGCAAAGAAAATGCTCAACAAAACAGTTCCCTCCACAGAAACTAAACGAAGAACCGGTAACGAACACCGCATACAAAATGGCATTCTGGCTCGTCCATGTCTTCTTGCCTCCGGAGGGTTGGGGCTTGCATGAACTCCCAACTTAATTCATCACAAACCGTGCAGTTTGTCTTTGAGTATTATTAATCCTTGACGAAAGGAATCGTATTATACTTGGACTATTGAGTATCACTTCGGTGTCAGTCGCGGCGTCTACCCAGCTTCGGCACTGCTGTCAATTGTCACAGCGTGAAGACATTAGCGAAAACTACTACCCTGTTAAGTGTCATGAATGCAAGTTTTGTTGGACCACAAATTGGCTGAGTGTTTGCAGGAGATTCGCCTGAGGCGTGACTGTGTAACACCGGTTTGTGTAAACCTAATTTGAAGTGAAAATGTATCAAGTGTATTCTTTCAAATGTTTCATTTAGTGGAATTGTTACCAACGCATTTACCAAATGAACAAATATAATTATGACGGTTTCGTTTTCGTTAGTTACTTGTAGAGACAGACTGTTCGATGTACACCGAGACTGAGGCGTTCTGGGTACGGGGCAGGGTGGCGCAAAGAACAACGCTGACTCCGATCATCGAAATAAAAGTTGTTCAAGTTATTTATTTTTTTATTTTTTATTTTATATATATATTTTTTAAGTTGACAATTACTTTTAACTCATCTGTAGCGTCAGAGATTGACCCAAGAAAATGGCCTCGCAGAGTTGTAAGGAAACTGCGATCTAACCAGGAAATCCGTAATGGCCACTTCTGCGTTCGATCAACAGACTCATAAGTCAATTTTAATGGGTTCTTCTAAGAGTACAAACCTTGACCCAAATTTCTTATAGAGTGGTCAATAATTCAAATTTAGTTGTATAGCTTTCACAGCTGAGAAGCGTTGTCCCTTTTAGTAACCGCTTACCCACCCTTTGTAGCATGTCGTGGTTGAGCGGTCTATAGCGCATCGAACTCGAGTTCTGAGGGCTGAGTCGATGGTTCGAACCCCAGTCGTGACACTTGTGTCATGGGTTCGAATCCCGGTCGTGACACTTGTGTCCTTGAGCAGGACACTTATTTAAAGGTATGATACGAGATTAGTAATCATCAAAAACGAGTTTATTAGTATCATTCTGAAAGCTTACTGATTATGAAGCTCATCAGTATACCAATCTTCCGTAGAAATTTAGAAATAGTTCTGTTTGAAATACTTTCAAAGTCGAGAAAGTAGAGTCTGACCCCGATTTTAATTCCGATTGTAACGCTCAAAATTGAGGGCAATGTGTTTACATGCTGAAAAGTGTCCATGGTTTTTGACTATTTTCTCCTGACTCGGACGACGAATTGAGCCCAATTGTTCACTCTTTTTTTCTTTTTCTTTTCTGCTTTTCTGTTTTGTTCGTGTAAATTTTGAATCGCACAAAGTAACACTGCACTATCAGCTTTACCAATCATATTACTTTACTTATAATACTCATCGCCCAGAAGTAAATGGGTACCCGCATGAGAAAAGATTGCTTCTGTGAATTAATGAACAACTTGATCTCACATCTATTGTTCATCGTATAATGATTGTGCTTAATGACAACTGTGAAACGTGATCGAGGCAGAAACACGAGCAATAACCATATATCCCCTGGATTGTTTGTCCAAATGACCTCCAAATCATTCCTTAACTTGAGAGTAAACACAAACAAACATCAGCCATTGACAAGCGACGTTGTCCAAGTTATCACGCTAGCAGCTAGAATTGGTGAGCTTGGGATCTGCCAGGAGAAAAAAAAAAGCCTCACTTCGTTCCAAAGTTCACGTCATCAAAGGTCGTCGCCCAGGCCCACGTTTTCCCTAAAGGTTTCATTATAATGTTGTTTATAAATTGGACGTTTTTTTCTCAATACTTCTGAGGTTAATCAGAGTGCTCAGAGGTCAAGTTATACCCCCCTCTCTCTCTGAAAAGTTGTCAATAAGAATGTCATTTTGTACCGATTTTCCACCGTCTTTCAAGCATTAACCTCTCGCTTATAAATCGCTCCTGATACCGTTCTGAATAACTCAGTCTAACTCCGGATTTAGACCGGGTGAAAAGTTCCCAAAGTCTCATTTAGCCCTTGGCCCCAGTAGTCGTTGGGGGACCACAGCAGAAATCAGTGTCCATGACTCTTTATAGATCTATGTCATCCACTGCCCCGTCTCAAAAGTATAAACAAATCAAAAAGTATATAAACAATTTTTTAAACAAATATAAACAAAAAAAAACATAAATACAATCGTAACAACAAAAAAACATAAATACAAAACTGTCATAAATCACAATAGGATGTCTGACTTACAGTGAATCGGTCATTGCAAGAAAAGGAAAAAAAAACAAATAAACAAACAAACAAACAAACAATGATGCACCATCCTTTCATGATATGTTTGTTGATTTTCGATAGTGGATTGGAGTGAATGCACTCTTCAAAAAACAATGATGTACCATACGTTTATGATATGTTTCTTGAAAACATAGAGGATTTGAATAAATGTGTTCTGTTCCAAAAAACAGTGACGCACCATCTCTTTACGATGTTTCTTGAAAACTAGAGGATTGGAATGAATGTACTCTTCCAATAACCAATGATGAACCATCCCTTTATGATAATTATGTTTCTTGAAAACTAGAGGATTGGAATGAATGAACTCTTCCAATAACCAATGATGAACCATCCCTTTATGATATGTTTCTTGAAAACTAGAGGATTGGAATGAATGTACTCATCCAAAAACTAATGATGTACCATCCCTTTATGATACGTTTCTTGAAAACTAGAGGATTGGAATGAATGTATTCTTCCAAAAACCAATGATGTACCATCCCTTTATGATATGTTTCTTGAAAACTAGAGGATTGGAATGCATTCTTCAAAAAACCTATGATGAACCATCATTTTATAACATGCTTCTGGAAAACTGGAGGATCGGAATGAATGTACTTTTCCAAAAACCACTTATGTAACGTTCCATTATGATTTTTCTTGAAAACTAGAGTATTGGTTGAATGTACTATTCGAACATTGTCAATACACCTGTTCTTTAATGTGCAATTTTGGATATTGTAAATCTTTCCCCCCAAATTGAGTTAAAGACGTCTGAGACCTCCCATGAGGACTTACCGCATTAAAGATACAGCTATATTTACGAAAATCTTCTCAGGAAGTAGTTGAGAAAACAAAAAGTGTTGTTTTGACAATTTGAATTGGTTTTCCGGATATCTGATGCAATAATGAGTTGCCGTACTTAGTTCTCTGTATCCGTAGATAGTGGGACATCCGACTGCAAGGATCTTTGATCTTCACTTAGTCCTATATCCTTTACGATCTCCCCAAAGATTCATCTCAGAAAGCTCTGCCGTAAATGTTCTCTGCAAGGTAGTTTTGGGTACTGCTGGTTCCCTTCATGCGAGGTGGTGTCCATCTTAAAAGGCTGCTTTTGGATTACGGTTCATGATCCATCTTGAGCACGTGACCTTGCCATCAGATACGTCATCAGCATTTGATCCCTTGATAAAAAACATATATGCCTCTTTGAAGTCTTAAACGGAGAACAACAAACTGCTTACTTAATTTACCGGCTTTCGTTCGAACACATCTTTTCGTTTAATCTTGGGAGTTACGTACGGCCTCTGCAAACCGCCTCCTGACAAAAAGGAAGAAACATAATGAAAAAAAAAGAAGAAAAAGGAGAAGGAAAAAAATACTGTCAAGTATCTTTAAGATACAAGTTAGTTGGGGTTGTGGCATGTCAACCTCATAGCCGAAAAAGGGTGAAGTGAAACATTACTACATTGGATGCTTACCATGAGATGTCAACCATGGAATCGTTAACTTTAAAATGTTGAACATGTTTCCAATTTGAACTTTGTGTATACACAGGTCCTGCGTTATGTCAACCACAAACGAGCACATTATACTTCAACAAATACGCTAACTGAAAGTGAACTGGTGACTCCTCATGTGCTGATAAAATATAACTATTTGGAAAGATGTGAAACTGGTACAAGTATAGATTGACCTGAGACACGTCAAATCCATTACTCTCTTTCATAATGAGAAGCGCAAACATCAATACTAAAGCTGAGCTTGGAGAAATAAAAGTAACCTATTTTTTGCTTTACATGAGGAATTTCTGATTATTTGTAATTCACTTTTTATTTGGTCTCTCTTTTATTATGATAATTATTTATGTTTTGATTATGATTAAATCAATTTTTTTTAAACTGTTGCTATATTAACCTTCAAATCTTAAATTAAAATGTAAAAGGTTCATGTTCATGTTTGCTCTGTAAATTTACCTGAAACTTCATGATTGAAATTTAGTTTAAAAAACTCAACGCTGTAGGCCTTCCTTAATTGAAAAAAAAAACTTAAAAAAAAGAAGAAAAAAAACACATTAATAACAAAGGAATAGTAAAATAATAGATAATAATTAGCGCAGTCATAATTGTAAATACGAGCCAGGTTTTGTATGTTGGGTTGTTTGTTTGTTTGTTTCTTTGTTTGTTTGTTGTTAACTGATTTTAAAGTTCATACCAGTACCAAACCTCAAAAAGAAATAGTTCAATGTAATATTTTGTTGTTTTCACTGAAATGTGACGACCTAATTTTGGCATAAAATAGTTGTATAGGTGTGTGTATCAAAAACTATAGAGGATGGGAATGTAAAATGTAGTCTTCGGACAATCAGTGTACCTTCCCTTTTGATGAAGCAGTCTTGACAGCCGACCATATTGGTGTTACGCCCCTGAGTGTCATTCTATCGAAGACCGAACCAAAATTTACCCGACAGACCCTGTACGCTATCGGCTAGACCAGGACGCCAGCCTCCGATGCATTGCTGCACGGACGTCCTGGGTATAAACGTCGAAGAGGCCTGCAAAATTACAAGAGTTGTTTCCCCCTTTTTGTTACCTGATGTTGGAAGCTGACAGTCCGTTCATATATTCCCAGTACTTCAAACTACTTTTTGAATATCTTTTAAATATCTGCATTCACTTTGAGTGAAAATTATACTTAAAATAAAACGCGAGATTGTACAACTTGTCCTGAACATAATGTACTTCCGTGTGAAGTTTCTACACGTATGTGCGCCAAATTGATTTTGCATAGCTCTCATTAATGCTGAGCACGTTATCGAGCGCAATTAACTTTGACTCGCAAATTCGAAACTTGCCCAGGCCAAAATAGCGTGTAATAATAATGTACGCGTGTTCAATCTGCGCGCTGCAGTGGTAGAAAATGAGCACGGCCGCAGCGTGAACTAAACCGCGCACTCGATGCCATACACGGAATCGGCACAGGAAGTTACATCAGAGACGTCATTTTTCATTTTTATTTTCTAAAATAGGCCTCATGTCACCTAAGGATAAAATGAACAATTCTGAACCCAGCAGTTTTGGAGTTCCTGACTTAAAGAATGTGTAAACGAAGCTTCAGCTTCCTCTGTCAGGTATAAATATGAAGAAAGTAAAAATTGTGCAAAAAAAAATTGTTCGCAAAATGGCAGGGGACCTTTGTAGCCGTGGACTCCGTCGCTTTTACATGCGACGGAGGAGTCCAACCTGGTTAGCTATCGACATGCATCAACAACTGAAACAAATACACGTCGATTCGGCTATTTGGCTAGGCGTAGGCGTTGCCTCTAGAAGCCATTACCTACTGAGACCGAGTATATAATGTTGTGACATTCACAGCTTGAAGATAAACTAAAAATCATGACACGACCTCTGAATGACACTCCTTTTTAAAGCGATTGTGAAAATAGCATAATTTGAAGGGATTGTTGTACAATCATTAAAGCTAGTTCAACGTCAACAGGAAAGGTCCAGATAAATACTATGTATTTAGGGCAATATTCAGCCAAACAGTTTGTAACTGGAACATTTCGGCATCTTCGGAAAAAAAACATGTCCTTAGTCATAATTAACAAGTCACGGATCGTCAAGCTGTTGTTTTCTTTAAGATATCTCATGGATTTTTTCCCCTTTGTTTTGCTTTGTTTTGTTTTGTCTTTTGAAACAGAAAACATTTTTTTACGACTGAGAAAGGCAATTCAAGCTTTTGCACATTCATATTGATTTCTGTATTTCATAGATGTGTTAAGTTGTAATTGACAAGCAATTGACCACAAGTAAAACTGACTGTGTATTTTTTTTTTTTTTTTTTTTTTTAATCATCAATTTTGTGGTGAACAGAGAAAAATAGACTGAAGCGGGATTGAACATACGACCACTGGCCACACGTAATTATGTGCTGTATTATTATATCTTTCTGGTAATGAAACCAAGGGACCCTCAAAAGTGACTTGCACTGTGACCCGTAGGCCTGAAGATACCTGTGTGGAGAAGATGATGAAAACCCGATCCACATGCAAGTCTGGTATTCGAACCGTGGTCACAGAGGTGAAAGGCAGGGAAAGAAACCACTGAGCCAACCTGAATTAAGTTAGTGTTAACTGCCGTCTTCAAGATGTTTTGACGTACTAAGACAATATCACAGATGGTCGTTTTAAGAAAACAAATACTAGAGTAAGTGAGCATTGGACGATGGAGGGGTGGGGCGGGTAGTTTCTTCTTTCATATGTCAACTACGTGTGCGGCTGTTAAAATTGGCAGTATGTCACCAGTTGTGGATCTTCTGTGTTGGAAAGTGGACAGGGGTCCTGTCACGGCACACTCAGACATGACATGTTAGTGGGTCTGAACCTGTCCGCAGGGACAGAGGTTTCTATCTAGGATGCCCCATCTTTCCAAGTTGGCTGCAAAGCGACCAACGCCAGACCGTAGTAGTCTATTCTCGGGTAGTTTGAATCTGCGAGATCACTTTTTATAAAAGTTTACACCACAGCCAATCACCCAGATTATTCTGCTTAAAATGAAAGTCAAGGAAATAGCATCACAAAAATTCCCAATCCACTGATGCTTATTTTTTTATCACTGCAATCGTAATAAATAAGATAAAGGGCACCAAAAAAAAACTGACAAACCATAAAGATGTTTTCGTTATTTTTCACCACATAATTTGATGATATTTTCATACGTTGGTTGCATGGTGTGTTCATTGAAAACTAAAGGGGTTGCATGGAATTGATTCTCGCCCCCAAAAATAACGGAGTAATAACACCCACCAACAACAACAACAACAACAACAACAACAACAACAACACATAAAGACACTGCTCCAGAACATATCGAGACATTACTCCTGTATGAATGTCTTGAAGACTTGTCTTGCACTTAAGAATCGTAAATGATCCGGTGTTTTCTTGCGTCAGGACACCGCAGCAGCCAGGCATACAGGGGCCGTGGACGGGCCAGTTTACTGGACCTGTCACGCTCAATTCCACTCTGGCTACGTCTGCCGTTTACCTCATGCCGAGTTCATGCCCTCTTTTGGTGATAGAATTATGATGTTCAGACTCCAGTATTTGGCTAAGTTCAGTTGTTATGGGTAGTTATGCCTAAACTGTTGGACACTTTACCTTGGATGTAATCACGTAAAGTGCAAACGAAGGCCATTTTTATTTAAAAAACACCCGCTCAAAAAATGTGTAACATTGACGGAAAATGTGTTCTCCATTTAACCTTCACGTAGTTTTTCAATTGGAAATTAGGGCCGCCTAAGCTGTTCTTATTTTACCTCTGCGGAATAATCCACCAGGGTTACGTTCCATAGTGGAAAGTTGATTCTTGGAGTGAATAATTTTGAACGCTGACATTTTTTCCCCGCGGGGAAAAGACGGTGGCCCATGCAAAATATGTGGCTATACTCTGACGTTGCTGAGTGTTTCGTATGATCCTGGAGTTATTACACCCAGTCATACATGTAATAGTTCAGGTGCGTCCAGGAACCAGATGGCAACTACAATTGGGTGACATGACGCTTACAATTTAAACAGACTATGGTCCCAGAGAAAATGCATTTCTTCGTGTTTTTTTAAGGGCACTGCCCTTGGGGATGAGGTTGGCTGAGTGGTTTCTTGCCCTGCCATTCACCACTGTCGTGCCCAGTGCGACTCCAGCCTCGGTCCCAAGCTCACATGTGTTGATTTGGTTTCCAGACCCTACCTGATTAGGCCTATGGTTTTCCCTATCTAGAGTTTTACGTCATACACTTAAAAATGAGCATTTTTTTCATCATCTTTTCTACACGCAGCAGCAGGTACATTTCAGCGCCAGAAATATTAGAATAATAAAATAATACAATCACACTATCAACAAATGATTAGTCTAAATACGGTAAAACAGTCAACACCGTAGATCCTAAACTCTAATAAGCCAATCTTAAAAACCTCTTATTATGTTAACAAAACTACAAACACATATGTTACGATTTCCGGTGCAAAAATTTTTGATCTCTTTTTCTAAAATAGCAAAAATCTACCACATTTGAAGTTCTTAAACAAACGTGCATTCCGCTTAATTGCCAATGTAAATATGTTCACAATCAACGCAAAACGTGCCGTCCTTGCAGACGCCATTTTTATTTACAAACAATTGTCATGATTAATCAATCACTTATAGACCAAAGGAAAGCCGCATTCATGTCTACCTTGACCTAGCTCGCAACACTCAAAAACTATTAAGATAGTTGTGTGATTTATCCACATAATTTTATTCGATTATTAGTGAGTTATCCCTCATTTCAATGGAACTTTATTTCAGGGTTTCGTTCTGTAAAAGAATAATTTAACCCTAAACATAACTATGAGTCATTTTTAAGACACAGGGCTGCGACAAACAATGAGGACGAGGAGAATATGGAATGCCGTGGGTAGGGATAGATAATTCACTAATAATCGAATAAAACTATGAGAATACATCACAACACTTTTTTAATATTGTTTTGAGTGTCACGAGCTAGGTCAAGGTAGACAAGAATGCGGCTTTCCTTTGGTCTTTAATTGGTGATTATTTGTGACCGAGTCATGAAAATTATTAATAAATAAAAACGGCAACTGCAAGGACGGCACGTTTTGCGTTGATTATGAACATATTTACCTTTGCATTTAAGCAGACGGAAAGCACGTTTGTTTTAGAACTTCAAATGCGGTTGATTTTTGCTGATTAGGAAAAAGAGACCGGAATCTTTACAAATCGAAGCTATGTGGTAGTTTTGTTAACATACTAAAAGGTTTTTAAGTAAGACTTTCAATTTTAGGCTACACGGACTTAATACCGTATAGAGTTAAGGATCAACGGCAATGATTTTATTTATTTATTTTATTGTTTTATTATTTTTTTTTTACATTATCAATTTTACATTATTTGAATCTTTCTGGCAATGAAACCTTGGGACCGTCAAAAGGGTTTAGCAATCCAAATTAAATTGTATGGGTGACTGATGATACCTGCCGCTGTGTTTAGAGAAGACGATGAGAAAAAAAAATGCTCATTTTTGAAATGTATGACGGAAAACTCTAGATTTGCAGTTGCCATCTAGTTCCTGGACGTATCTGTACTATTACGGGGTGTCTCGGACAAAGGCAAGGGATCATACGAAACACTCAGCATTGTCAAAGTATTGCCTGAAAATCCAATTACCACATGTGGGCTCGGGGACGAGGCTGGAGTCGCACCGGGCACGACAGTGGTGAACGGCAGGGCAAGATACCACTTAGCCAACCTCATCCCCAAGGAAAGGGTCCTTAAAAAACATGAAGAATTGCATTTTCTCTTGGACCATCTGTTTATAGTGTAGCCCAGGACAACCTAAACCTGAAATGAAGGCTCCAGCCCAGTCGTGGCATAGCACAGTGCAGGGTCGTCTTACATGTTATATCAGCCGACGGCTGATTGTGGTCATGCTGTATCTCCTTCCCCGTCTTCTCACTCAAGATGTCACGTGATCAACATAAAATGGCTACTTCCAAATGCTTTAGCCAATTGTAACCAAACTTGGACAAAACGACCCGAAAGCTTGTACTAGGTACTGGGTCAAAGGTCACCTAGAGGTCACGTAGGGATCTTTGGAGGACATTTGGTGAAAGTTACTAAATGTGGTCTTCTCGGCACAGCTTTCGTCCGACGAAGCCAAACTTTGTCAGTATTATTGTCCCTGGGTCATGCTTCATATGGCGTTTACACGGTATTGGGTCAAAGGTCACATAGGGATCACTAAAGTTCATTTGTTGATGGCACGTGATCAGCCCGAAGAAAAAAAAACTTCTAAACGCTTTAGCCAATTGTAACCAAACGTGTCATTCTATAAAATTTGGGGTCCAAAGTGTCCCTGTTACACCTGACGTGTGCAATTTAATCTGAAAATATCTTTAAATTTGACTTCAAACTGTTTTGATTTGTTCAGCATGTACTTTACGTTAACATAATCACTCTTGGCGGTAGAAGGCACCAAAGAGTGTGCTGTAAATGTATGAAATCTTGTGTCAGATGTAACAGGGACAACAATAAAAAAAAACGGACCCCAAATTTATAGAATGAGCCATAGATATAAGGACAAATGACGCTTGTACTGGTCCAATGGTCACGTACAGGTCACGTGGGGGTCATTTAATTGAAATAAGAGAAAATGCTCGCTTTCCACAGTCCTGTTGAATTTAGCCAAATTTGGTCTTCAGCATCTGGACCAGAGCCCCATGGGAGGTCGGCTGATAGTGAAGCGCAAATATTGTGGCCCCTCGTCACCGGGCGTGCTCGGTGGTCTAGCGGTTAAGACATCTGCTCTAGTCATGCGGAAGTTGTGGGTTCGAATCCCACCCGAGTTGCCTGTGGATTTTTTTCCCCACAGGACTCGAAAGCACTGAGTATACAGTGCTTATCACACATCGGTGTAAGGCAAATTGTAATTGACGTATATTGTGCTTTAATTTCAATTTCTGGCATGTTTCTGAACAAGTTTAGAGGAAGGTATACGCACTTTCCAGAAAGGCGACGGTGTTACCGTATCCCTAACAAGGAGTGCATTGGTGTTCCTCTCGCGTTACCGGCATTTATTATTTTAACTGTAAGACCAACCCGAAGTAACGTTTGTATTATCGTAAACACCCTGCCCCAAAGGCACTAGAAGAGAAACAGCTTCAGAACAATTTTAAAAGGAAATTCCGTCCAGTGTCAAAACGAACTTGATATTTTTTATTTTTTTTTTTTTTTTTAAGTTTACGCACTAAATTCCAAAAGACCCAAGGCCAGTCACTTAGTCTAATTTCAAACTTCACCGGTAGTGTATTTTGTGTTTATAACCGAGATTGGGTTTTTTTCTGATTCATCTTTTATGAGAGCCAACTGGAGCAAAGACTAGAAGATTGCCCGGTTTGTAAGTGAGCTGGTGATGCAGAGGGTATGTCCCGTCATGTACCCTGTCATGTTATTCTTGTATCTTGACCCTTGCTTGACCCCATTCATCATCAGCTACACATATGGGGGTTCTGGATACCAGACACATGGCTTATGGATTTCGGTTGCTCAGTTTACCAACAGCAGTCGCCACGGGGCATCGGAGAGTTCATAATACCTGGGTGGCAGATACCATTTCAAACCCTATTTTTACTTCTTTTTTTACTCCTTCTTTTTCAGGGTGTAATTTTAAGGGAAATAGTTTTCCTAAGAGATTGTTGACATTGTTTGATCTATTACGAAGTGTTTAATAATTGTATTGAGTGGAACTTTTCAAGAGTTTTGGGGTTGTGGAAATAAGATTGATGTGAAGGATCCTTCCAAGAGTTTTGAGGCAGCCGAGAATAACATTAGGGACTGGGAACCTTGCAAGAGTTCTCGGGTTATGGACACTAGATTGAGGTGTGGGAACCTTTGACGAGTTTTGGGGGGTTTCTGTTGGATGATTTTATATTCTGGATGTGAAAGATGAAAAACTGGAGGAGGGGTAGGAGGAAGGAGGGGAGTTCATGGTGGTGATGGGCATGATCCAGCACACTCCGTATGAAGAAAACCACGGGGAGGGTTACATCTACCATTCGATGGACGCATTCTAATGATATCGATGATAACGATTCGCAGATGGAACAGCGGGTTGTTACAGGAAACAGTTACGAATGCTACAACCAACAACAACATGAACACGAATGTTTGTCAAAATAGAAACCACGGGGATTTGTACACATACAGAGAGATGTGATCAGTAACAAATATAGATATATGTCTCGAAAGTATCGGGGGTCTTGATAAATGAACGTAAACTATACCAAACAAGTTTTCACCGACAAACCTTAATTCTCTCTGACGTCAGAGCGGAACATTGTTTACATAATTCTATTTTTGTCGTGAGTACGGGAGATTACCATCAACTCCAGACAAACATCGTCAGGCTGACGGTGCCTCAAAGATGGGAAGGCTTTTTTTTCCTTTTAGCCTTAATCCAAAAACCGAAAGTTCAAAATGATTGGTACTAATGTAGTTTCGACACTGTGTCTGCTTGGTGGGTATGTCTTTTGTCAAAAAATTGCTCCAGCTTTGTGTCCGTCTGTGGTGGCATGGCCACCGAGGCAAAACGGATATTGACCGGGGTTTGCTTGAGGCAGTTTACGGCGCCCTTCTAGTTTGAAATTCACTTTTCGTCTGGTAACGTAACCTTGCACCTAGTCCAGATGGCATGATTCTTGTTTTCTTGGGAACGGTGGTGGTGATGCCGGGTGAGTCGGTGTGTAGAAGCAAGCAGTTTGTGGATGATATTTTACTCATAATGATAATTAGCGATCTTAACACTCTTCTTAATAAAACCCTCCTTGGAAAGTTTGAATTTTTTTCCCATTTTGAAAGAGCAGCTGGCCTGTGAATAATCCACAGACTCCATTTTCTTGGAAGGGAGTGCGCGGTCGTCTGTCAGCACGAACGCAGCTTTACATGAAAGCGGGGTCTGAGATTGTGCCAAAACTTCAAACGGCCTTCTCCATGGAGTAGTATGTGGAGTGTCGTGGCCGAGCGGTCTACGGGACTCAAGTTCAGGTGTTGTCGGCAGCAGAGTGTGGGTTCGAATCCCGGTCGCGGCACTTGATACTTTACCATAATTGATTTGTCCTTGGGATGGGACATTAAGCCATAGGTCCCGTGCACTAGGATTAGTAGTGCATGTAAAAGATCCCAGAACACGTACCGGTCTTCGTGGAAGAATAGGGGATTTTTGTTTTATTTTATTTATTTTTTTATTTTTTATATTTTAAAGGATTTCCCTTTTTGGAATCGATTCAACAACAACAAAATTCCACATTGAAAATCATTACGACACTGGCAATGTCGGACTGAAGAAACAAATAAAACTGCCCAATATGTGACAGAGGGAGTCACCTCAAATGTTCCCATACTCGTAGCTAAACACATTCTTCCCCTCTTGTACAGAAGCACCTCCACCCCCCCCCCAAAAAAAAAAAATAAATAAATAAAAAATCCTCCAAAGAATTCCAGAGATTTCCAGAACACAATGGAGACACAATAGGGAGGTGCACCATGTCACATATGGAGCACCAAATGACACTAGGAGGTCCCCGATTGCAGGTGTTTACACACTGTGTGGGCGTGTCTACCCATTGACACCGAGGACTTTATCAAAGGGGATCCGGGTGGTTTTGACAAGACCAAGAACGCCTTTGATTCCCAAACTGATGCGCAGTGACAAAACAAAAACGAAGACTCCAGACAATGGAAGGATCTATGTCCTCGATTTACGGAGTTGACAAACTTGTTTGTGGCGATGGGGAGGGGTAGGGGGAAGGGTGCGTCTCGTCCTTTTCACTACCTTTGAAAATGTTGAGAAAACTCTTTTCTGCGTGCATGTAAGACTGACATTATACTCATTCCTTTATTTACACTTAAAAAACAAATTCCAATAATGACATTGAACAAACAGTTGCGACAATTTTCCTAAAATTACTGAAACACACCGTTTTAAATTCACTCGTAAAAATAAATTTTCACAATATTTAAACAATATACATATACCTTGCATAAAATGACTTCAGATTTTAATAGAAATACAGCCGTTGACCATTGACCTAGTAGTTGTGATTAATTCAATAAGAAAATGTTACTTCTTTTCTTGTCCATTCCTACAATTTGATAGTCTATAAATAAAAGCCAAATCACACTTTTTTCTTATACCGTCAAGCAACAATTTACCAGTTACCTTTTTCAGTTGGTCAACGGAGAAACTAGACTTGTGTACAAGTCGGTACATGTTAGTCGCGGGGATAGCGAGCTCCCACGTGACTCTCACGATACTGCTGCTGTTCTCGCGAGAGCCGCTGTACGCCCATCACTGCGACAAACATTGGACGACTTGTCCACAAGTCTACGAAGAAACCGGCTTAATAAATTTATCGTTTTAGCAAAACTTCGCTGGGTGCAATAAGCAATCTTGCATATACCATTCGTATTTGGCTGGTACCTGTTTCTGCTGAGAAAGATTTGAATAGAACTAAGATTAGAAATCGAAATTGTCATCAATTGTCATCTATTTAATTTGATTTAAATACAATTTTGCGCGTTTTTTGTATTACATAACTCATTGCAATCCTTTTGTTACTAATCATTCAGTAATATACTTTACACTTTACAAGCTACTCTATTTGACTATATTATTTAGATACATTGCATTACGAAGCTAATTAATTATGTACCGCATAAAAGGTACCATTGCGTTGTGCTTTCCTTGAGCAATTTATGTTGCGCAACATCTTCACCTTTTGACCTCTTACAACTAAACTAGCCGGCCTAATGACGTCTTCAAACGAGTACACGTGCCTGCCATTCAGAGACGCACGTGCCCTCTTCCCAAGCTTTGACCACAAATATTTGAGCCAGAAATTGATCACCATGTCAACAGTTTTGTTGCATGTTTCTCATTGTTAAACAGAGCCGCAACTTTCTTTGACAGTTTTTGTCAATGAGACTCAAAATTTGACAAGTTAGCAGGGAATGGCTACACTTGTCCAATGTTGTGAATTTTGATTTCGCCTATACGCGACGTGGGATGGGAATTAGCGAGCTAACGTTAATATCAGTCTTGAATGAGAGTTTATTTTGGTTAGATTTCTTTTCTTAATTAAATCCAACCGTAAGAAAGTATAAACTGTCATGTTTTGTTCGTACATAACATACTGATCACATTTGACATTTTTTATAAATATAAAAACGAAATACAAAAAGAAAATGTTTTTACCGTGTTTTTAATACAGTTAGATGAAGGAGTTATAATTTCCCTTTACCACCAACAGGTTATTTTCATTTGCTTGTTTGCTTGTTTATTTATTTGTCAGCTTTTCAATTTACATTATCATTATGAATACATTGTTGTTGTTTTTTGCCACGATGTTCTATTCGGTTGTTAAAAGCAATCAAATGACACCCATCTTGGGTTAAATCGAGTACATTTTAGGAGTTCAAACGCAGGTTATTGCACGCAGACACTAGTGCTAGCGTGACGCAACTTTCTTACGTTTCACGGTGCAAGTTACACTCACCCAGTATCAGGCAAACTCCCAGAAGTAAACGAATCACATTGACAGTAAACCACTGGCAGGAAACTGTCTCATGTGCTACCAAAGTATTCGTTTTCATATGCAGTATAGCTAATTGCCTCAAAATATCATATATACACTATAGTCCCCTAAAATAGGCCAACATCTGTTTTGTGCAACTTGCTCGAAGTCAAACTTCATTTCGAAAATACACAGCATTTAGTTGCAACGTTTTGCCTAAACAGATGCAAAGTTCCAGTGGCGGAAATAGAGGATAGAAGGGGGGCTGGAGTCTCCTCCCCCCCCCCCCCCCCGCTCAGAAACCCTACCCCCGCTTGTGCCCCCCCCCCCATTATGGCAATACGCAACTGCAGAGTTCACAGGTTTCTTGTAACTTGAGTAGATCAATGTTTAAGAAAACCAAAAATATTGACAATCTCCCGGTTAATTCAGTAACGCGTCTTTACTGTCGTTTTCCGAACGTGCGCGTGATACGAGAGAACAAAACCAACATGTCTGCTCCATTAAAATGGAAAGGTTTGTAACATTTTTTAAAAGGGAGTCGTAACTTCTTGGCTCAATTTACTCCGACTGTCAAAGAAAAACATTGACCCTAAAATTACCCCGGGATTGGACGGCATCGAATCGAAACATGTCTTACAATGAGCAAGAAACACTAGCCCGCTTTCTTTGTTACTTAAACAAAAAAAGGTCAGAAATATATAGGTCTGTTACAAGGCGCATGTCCTTGCGTAGAATTAAATAACAGCGTGGATGTGTCATTTATAATGGGCGAAATGTCACACGTCGAGAACAAGATTCCTTGACAGGAAAAGATGTTTTGTCAGCATGTCTACATATTTGGTTACCAGCAAATTATCACATAATAAGGCATGGTCTTGCTCTGGCAGACAGCTAATTTTCACGTGGCTCGATGCGGACACTCACTGCGAGTAGTTTCTAATAACTTAACCCAACTTTTTGTTCTGTCTCATGGAAAAATTAGCCCCCTGATAAGCACCTCGCTTTCACCATGCAGTTCAAATAACAACAGTAATTGCATGTACGGTTCTATCTTTTAAATTGTACACGGGCATGAGAGAAGAATTGGATGTGAGAGTTTCCCGTGGTCATGAAGACCGAGACGAACTATCTTATCCCTGTCCTGAAGGCAGGACCCTACGGTGCTTTCAGACCGTACACCCCCTCCCCTCTCCCCCGGCGTTTATCTTAAAACTCCGACAGGCCGAAGATGATCTGTCAAATCTCGTCAGGTCACTTGGCGAGGTTTGGGGACTGTTCCGGCTGGGCGTCCCAGTACCAGACTGTTTAGATCAAAACCGAGAAATTCCATAACCAGTGAGAGACTGTAAACCACAAAAATTTTGAAATTCTTCAAATTTTGGAATTTGGTTGTTTGATGCACGATGACGCCATGTATAGTGCTGACAATTGGAGTGCCACGCCTTCATCTAGTACCCTGTAGACTACATGCGGGAAAACATATAGTATGTCTTGGCATCAGACTGTCAAAGCCTAATGGAAATGAGTAATGTCCTAAAACCACGTTAGATTTGAAGTTTCGCACAGTAAAAAAAAGTAGTCTTGATCGAAGACGTTTCAGCACACCGTGATTCATCTATGCTCTATATAAAAGTAGACAATGTCTTGGAAGAAAGACTAAGTGTGAAGTCTCAGGAGGATTGTGACAGCACGAGAGTTGTTGGACAGAGGAAGGAGTTAAATTTGTTCCACGTTTACTGCAGACCGCCCTATTAATTACGACGCATAAAACTGCCCTAACTGTGACTCGTCAATGAAAATGTGTGTATTCTTATTGTAAAGTGCCTTCAAAAAATGTCTGCAATTCGTTTGATTTCCTGCTCGCTTTTTCCCCCCAGGTGGATGGAAGTTCAAACGTTTCCTCAGGCCACTTGACCTCTTCGGGGCCATCTAACTCTTGTTTCCCCCTATAGATTTCAAACTAAATCATTCCTTTTCAAAACTTTTTTTTCTTTTCTTGACGAATTTTCCAGAAGATTTCAGCACAATCCTTTTTGAATTATTACCGGTATTCGATTCAAGCATCTCTCGGGGGGCAAACCGTCTCCAAAACTTGAGGGGACAATCACTTCTGAATGGTCAAGTCATTTCCGACAGCTTGTGTTTTGTTGTAGTGCGTCACAGTTCCCCTGAGTTTGGAGTCACTGGAGACCGTTGTCACTATTTTTATGGTGGGGGACTTCATCTTGATACATAAATCACTGAGCCTGCTGGCCTTGGATTTAACTTATCCACACTTTCTTCGGCAGAGTGGAATGGACAATTATTTTCTGATGAAGATCAAAATATCCTTCAAGGGTGCACCACACTAATAGGCTCCCGTATCAACCAATGCTAAAATGCTAAATACTCAAAAATACTGTTAAAATAAATAATAAAAAAAAGTCTCTCAGCCTCTAGAAAACAAACCAAACATAGTTTCTGACAACTGAACTTCATTTTTTCTTTTTATTTTTTTTAGCAGGTTACCCGTTGAAAATTGTCGGTAGGCTGATCCAAAATAGAAACACCCCTGAACGAGTAAACTGGACAGACTCCATCTTGGAAAAATGACAAAACACTGTTTCGCAAAACAGGGCCATTTTTAGAGGGCCAGTCTACCCCAAAATGCTCCAGGATGAAAGTCAACAACCCCAGGGGGCACGATGTTGGACCTTGCATTATATGCGCAACATGAAACGGAAAAACTGACTCTAAAAACAGTCAGACTTTTTTTCAACTTCGGACTCGGTAATTTGGTTTGGCTTCCAGTGTCTGCAACAATTCACGACTGCCAAAGTTGTCATACCACCAAGCGGGCAGCACCGTAACTAGGGTACAATTTTAGGGGGCACAAGGGGGTGCACCACTTTTCATAGGGGGCACTTTTGGCCAATTAAAACTGTAGTTTCCGTTTGTATTTTTTTAAACAAGCCCCTTTTCAGTGTTTTCTGACGTGTTGACGTCAAACAAAATACATCATGTGTGTGTAAATAATTAAAAAATAGTTCTAACAGCATTGAAATTACTACGTAAATGCTCAAACAATGTAACATTTTATTCTGGTAAATTTTAATCTCAAAAGTCCAGATTTCAAATGGGGGGCACCCGAGCCACCCTCGGGCCCCCCCCCCCCCCCCGCCCACCTTAGTTACGCCACTACAAGCGGGGCCAGACCAATTTACCCTCAAGCCTCACTGTGGTGCTGTAGGTTTAGTCGTAGGTCTGCTACAAATTAATTTGTCTTTTTCTAGAGAAAATGAGATGATGGTTGCAGAACAGCAGATCAATCGTGAATCAATCAACATTTCAAACAAAGTGATAAAGTTTGATGGCTATTTCAATTTATCATTACGGGGTGCATGTAATTGATTACGTTAAGGAAAGCCGATCTCGTTCACGCAACGCTGACAATTATTGGCTCGTAAATGGGCATTCTAATATAGAGTGAGTTGACAGGAAATTGGCTGATTTAACTTGGTAAACGGTTTAGAGTCAAAACAGATCTCCCTGGCTCAGAGACTTGGACGAATAATGTGTGTCACCAAAAACAAATGGGATCCAATCGTGACAAGACCTCGAATCGACTACAATAAGTTCCCAAAAAACAAGGTCAATGTCATCGATTAATGCGTCAACTGTATTTCAAAACGCAAATGGTAATGGACGTATTCGAATACTCGTTAATCTGATAACAGTTTGAAGTAATCGACTCCTGTCAATCTATTTTGAATGAACGAGTTTTAAAGTGATCCAGTTGGCGAACTCGATTAACTGAACGGCTTGCTACATACGAAGCCAATTATTATTGTCAAAGACTCATCTAAAACGGAACAAATAACTTCTGATGCCAAACGTTGCGTGTTTTGCTCTGATTTCAACTACATACGCTTACTTCCTGGAAACACATTAATGAGTTTGATTTGAAGATCCTGTAAAACCACAGTGTGGTGACACCTTCCATCATGTGACACGCAAAAACGACTTCAACATTCTTATTGACATCAAGAACTAAGTAGAGGGAACTCAAAATTCAAAACGGGGTGCCACCTACAGACTAAACTTCTCTTGTTGACTATTATGACTTGATGTGACACGCAAACGGCTTAAACATTCTTATTGACGTCAAGAACTATTAGTAGAGGGGGCTAAAATTCAAAATGGGGTGTCACCCGCAGACTAAACTACTCTGATTCACTATTATGACTTGAATCAAGGAGGTAGGGACCAAATTTAGGGACTTTCAACTTGGTGGGATTAGTTTTGCTTGAAGTGATTACATAAACATAAACATATCACTCAAAGATGTGACTACGGTATTTAAGCCAATGAGGATAAACAAATCCGCCAGTTTTAATTATTTTACAACCGTGCTTTAACAAATCCAACCTGTTGTTGTTCAATGGACTGGGGCCGACTTCACAAAGAGCTCAGATTGATCTTAACTGTGTATCTTTAACTGCTTAGCAAAAATGTGATGTCACAATACAAATCACTGTGGCAATGTTGCAGCTCATCTTAAGATGAATCTTAGACTTTTGTGAAACAGGCCCCTAAAGTTGCTTTCATAAAACACTAAATATGCATTTTAAGATAAGTTTTGTTTAATATTGCAACAGTGGTTTGTATTTTGACATCACACTTTGTTTAGCAATTAAGATTAGATTGATGCACACCTTAGGATCAAACTCAGCACTTTTGAAATCGAGCCCTGCAACCAGTTTCCCGCCAATATTCTGTTCATAAGTGTGACGTAATTCAACTGAGCAACGCCCACTTCACAAATAATGGCTCCACTGATTACAAGAAGCTCATAGGAATTGCACTGAGCTAGTTTTTAGTTGACGATTAACGAAATAATTGTTAATAATGGGGCTTAGCTTTTACATACTTTCATCAAGCTGGCGTGTTGTATACATCATAGGTCGGTGACGCCCTTGGCGTAAACAAATTTGAATAAATAAATAAATAAATAAATGCTTGGTGCATTTCTGTCCCAATAATGGAGGAAAACACATTTCCAATGGTTCTGTCGATGGTAGTAATATGGGAGGTGTGGCGTGTGTGTGTGTGTGTGTGGGGGGGGGGGGTCTAGCCATTGCTACACTCCGTGATTGAAGTACACACAGCAATAGACTGATCCATTAAGCCCCGCCCATTACTGGGCGTGCACGCAATATGCGCTAACGTGTTTGTCGGACTTTTGGTTACGCAATCATGTCTGTGATTGGTCAATACAGCAAGGAGCGGGGCTTACACGATCGGGACTACTGTGCAAAAACAACATTCTTTGCTCTTTTGTTTTGGATAAACCTTGAAATTGTATACAGTCACAATTCGAAAATCTATTAAAAAAGTGTACATTGGTGCAATATATTTACTGTTTTGACAAAAACCCGAAGGATTGGGGTTGCCCTTGAGGGTGCTACTCTATAAATGTAAACATTTATCACCGACTGCAGGATTAGGTATCAAGACCCTGCTCGGCCACATGGATCAACATTGTGTGGTCTTGCGTTTATTTACTTTTCATTCGGGTTTCGTATACACAATGTCTGTATCAGGGATGCGTATTATGGTATGTATATTTCATGATCGTGCTTTTACGAGAACGGACCCCTACGGCATATTCATACAGATCTCTCCGGGTGGTTGCTTCGGCAGACCGGCAACAACACAAAACATGGATTTGACTCATGACGTTAACATGTTGATAAAAAACTCTGGGATTTTTCGCTTTTCCTTTTTTTGACTTGACGTGATATGTGTTATTATGACTGACAGGTTTTCACTCTTTCGATCTGGGAACATTATTCAACAATTCAGATTCCTGACAACTGTGGCCACTATTGAAACATGAGTGACCTTGAGGAACCCATACGCAGCTGTTTGCAATGCGTGCTGTTATGGTGAAAAATAATTCCAGCGGAACAAAATAACAAATACCTGCATAAACTGAACGCTCGGTTTGCTTACCACGGCTTACTATTTTAAAACCCCAGCTCAACATTGGTGAAAAAAAAAACACACATAAAATGTTCACAGATTTGCATATACTTTACATGGTATAAAGATAAGAATGGTAGAAAACTTTCCTCGAAATATTTCTGCCTGAAGTGTTATCGTTTTTAAATAATACAAGAAAAACAAATTCAAAACTAGTTTCGTCTCAGTGAGACGAAAACTCTGCCTTTAGGAATGCGTACAAAAATACTGTATGCGTTTTAACCGTTTCCTCGCAAATGAACCAACCAATGAGCTGACATTTTCACAGGTTGGTTTTATTTCAATTATCTTTTTTGTTGTTGCAAAGAATGGAAGCATTTACAGACGGTCAGTTTACCAATGGTGAGCTGGGGCTTTATGGAACGCCGTTAGTGACAAACTTTAGTTACATTTCAAAGTTGACTACTCGTGTATTATGTTTGATTTAAAACCATTTTATGCAATTAAAACGCAGATTCTTCAAAATAAAGAACAGCATCCGTAATATTATTGACCAGTAGCCGATGGAAATAACGAGCTTGTCCTAATTTACTTCTTCACACATTGTTCTCTCAAACTTTTCCAAAACTGGTTAAGAATAGATAACGTTTTGAGAATATAATTTGTAAATTAAAAAAAGTGGGCGTAAAACTTACGATGAAGAAGTTAAATAAAATGCAATAAAATAGTAAATAAAAGAATCTCATAAAGTATTTTTTACGAAGGGGTGGGTTAATGAATGTTATACCTTATTAATGATTTTCTAAAGTCCCCATGGCCAATATAATTGCAAGAATATTAAACGTATTTTCACTATCCTTTGCACTCTCCGTAATCACCGGTAATCCAGTAACAAATTTGAGCATATTTCAGAGGTGTAATACGCATGGCAACGTTCTGCTCTTCACGTATTCCAAACGAGTTGACGTAAGAGGTGAACCCGCCGTAGATACCGATGACCTTACGGGACCACGCCGCCTTGTCTGGCTCCCACTGTCGCACGTAGATACCCGACCCGATGCTCGCTGGTGACCCGTCGCACTGCTGATAGAACAGGTGCTGCGTCCCGCCGTTCACCGTGCAGAAACGGTAGAACAGTGTGGGCTCGTCGGGGACGTCGAAAGACGCGAAATGCACCATGGTACCCGTGGGGATGTTGCCCGTGTCGCCGATGCCCACCTCGAGGTGCTGTCGCTCCGGGCTGCGCTTGAGGAGAATCACGGCGTAGTCTTTGTCCAGAGGTAGGAGCTGATTAGATTTTGGGTTGGTCCAATCGTAGGGGAGATACACCTTGGAGGCCCGTATCCAGAAGAAGGCTTGCTCGTTCGCTAGATCGGGATCCTCGCCCAAGGTCGGCTCACGATTGCGTCTAAAACCCGCACGAATTTCTTTAGGCTTTTCTATATAACGTTTCCCGTTGTGGATGCAATGGGCGGACGTGAGGACGTACTGGGGCGCTATGAGGACCCCGCTGCACCCAACAGACAGCTTGACGGTTGCCGAGAACGGGTACATCGTAACGTACTTCATGACATTAATCTCAAACCGAGAGTCTAATCCGAGGACGGCGCGCTTCCTGCGGCTCTTCGCACCACCTGCGGCTTTCCGTTGTTTCCTGGTCCGCACGGTGTGTGTCCATTTGTTAATGTAATCCACCATTTGCTCGTGGACTCGGGGTCTGGTCAACGTTCTGGTGCCATTGGGGTAAACAGTTTCAAACGCTAGTCTGTCCTCAGCCTCGCTTACAGTATAGTTCCTCCGAGATGAGATGTCTGTTACCTCACAGTCTGGGTCACAATATAAACTAATTCCGTCTTGGTTTTTCGTCTCGTAGTCTTGCTTTAACAACTTGTCTTTACTCTCCTCCTCCTCCTCCTCCAAGATGAAGCTCTCAGCCTGGTCAGTGGATGTTGTCCCTTGAGGTTTAGGTATCTTAAACCAATGCCACTTATCGGCAGCCACGTGCACTGACGAAGCAGATACATGGCTGGCCAACATGTACGTGGATGCCACCAAAACACATACCGCGTGAATGTTGAACATCATGTTGCGGTTGGGGCAAAGCTAGGTGCAGTTGGTCGTAGTTGGCAAAGTACTCTTGTGAATGAACCACACAGCAACTAGGATAAGGTCGCCCGCAGCATGCACTGCAGTCGCTTCAAGTCTTCTGCCGCAGATGGTGTACTTGCTGATCCATATTGACAGAGAGCTCGTTTTATAGCAAACCAGAGCTGCAGACGATAGTCAGGCGCGAGCTTTTCAACGGCCTTGCTTTTAGAATCTCATCGACAGTAACTCTCAGTTCCTTTCAGGAAACATTCTTACGAGAGCACTGCCAACTTTCTCTCAAAATGTCTGTAAAACTACATTTGGAACACGGCCAGGCTTACAATTAGCCCGTCACATTCTAGTCGGATATCTGCCCAGAGTACTACTAAGCCGGTAGTACATGTAATCCCTCACCTCATGAAATCTTAAGTGATATCTTCCCGACTATACTTTCCCCCAAACATAATACACCACGCTGACTGATCCACACGATGACGAGTTGGCCCGTCTGATCTGAGGCATCGACGGCCACGCCCACTTGATTCATAAAAAAAAGTTTCCGTGCATTGTGATTAGACGCCAGTTGCTATGACGTACTGGACTGGATTTACATACGGTGACTTCTATAGTGATGAATGTTTACCCCCTTTACGCTGTGTGTTTTACGGGCATACCTTGGATGCAGGACCCGGGGCAAAGCGGCTGACCTCGTGAGGTCATCGTGGCCCAGATTTTCTTTCAAATCCAAGGTAAGAGTTACTACAGAATTGATTAGTTGTTTTATTTAGATAGAATATGAGTACGGATACAGAAAGTTGTTTTCAAGTAAGGTTTCGGTTTTTGTGTTGCTATAATAGCGGTGTATCTGTCACTTTGGGTGTTTCGGGGGGGGGGGGGCTGTCTAAAAAAAAAATAGCAAATCACGTCACATGTTCAACTTTTCCATAACATCTGAAGATATTAGTTTATCTTATCTTCTCTTCGATCAAACGTCCGATAGCATTATCTGACAACAGACCTTTCTTTTGTTTACAAACATTGACCACCATTTTGTATGGGAAGCCTTGAGTATCACAAAATCTATCAACTGGCTTGGCGAAAAAAATTCCTTTTTAGTAAAAAATTAATACTTTTTTTTTTTACGAAGTATAAGTTTACTTTTTGTTTAAGGCATTTTTTGTATCATTTAATTATGGGTATTAAATTGATAGCATTATTGGTCAATTAGTAAACTTATGTATTTTTTATTTTTATTTATTTATTTATTTATTTTTTTTTTTTTTTTGCCGTACTTTTGCCAACATCGCTTGGCAAAACACGCGGCTGTGACGTTGCAAAAGAAAGGTCTGAACTTGAGAAAAATGCAGGCGGACATTGTTCTCAGAGTTAGTGAGTCAGTAATACTGATTCGTGGTTCGCACTGGTAGGCCTACGTGTTTTTACCCAAATCGTATAAAATATCTTGAAGTGTGATTAATATGCTTTCCTGTCTCTGTGCATCAGAACAGGTTTCAAAGTAATTTTGGATGTCCCCATATCAACAACCATGCACACTCCTACGGAACACCCGCACAACCCACCCCATTAGGCTGCCTTAGTTCCTGCCCACCCGCCCTACTTCCTTCCCCACCACATCCCATCTGAGCCAACCTGGGTAAAAAATAAGTTGGTACATTTTTTTTAGTACAAACACCAGATGTAGTGAATAAGAAAAAGCACAACCAGCCCCCCAAAATTAAAAGTTTACTCAGACAGGTTTGGTGTATTTCCAAACCTCATTTTTTGGAGTAGGCCTACAGTACTGAAAAACACGTACCACTGGAACAGATTTTGAAGGATAAAAAAAACCCGGAAACAGCTCTTTTGTGAGGTCACGGGGTCAAAATATTTTCCAACTGCTCTAGCAGCAGTTTTCATATACGGATAGCTGAGACAAAGGGGTCACCGGTCACCCACGCATACGCAAACCTGCGCTAAAGTCAAAATCCTTGTATATACGTTAGTGTACCAATAAATTCACGGATGGGCAGATCTAGAAACTAGTAAATCTGTTAAAAGTTCTTAATGAATCCATGACGATAGTCCTGTGCCGCCATTGATACTGGGTTGCCACTATTCCATACATTGAGCCCAGCTGTGGTCGTTTTTGGTTATTCGCATCAGCCCAGATAATACCTTTTTGAGATAAGATGGACACTATAGGAGTACATTGTTTGGTTTGGGTGTATACAGACTAATTTACCCAAATCTAACACTGTCATAGTATTGTGTCCACCGTATCTTAAATGGCTTATAAGAGTTTACGTTGCGGGCAGCCAGTAAAATTGTGTAATGCTTCGCTTTCGCAATTCGCGTAAAGTATGAGCCGGGCTTTATGTCTTTTCTTGGGTTCCCACGAAGATTGATTGTTTTCACCTGGGAAGGAAACAGGCTGCGCACTTTACGGGTCATCAAACGTTCAAAACGCCCGCGAGAATTCCTATTATACCACGTTGGCGTTACGGTCAATGGCCACAGCCGGCTGTAACTAAAGTCGCTTATATTATGGACATGGTCTCAGACTTACTCCATTAGGACAAACGTAAGAAAACACAAAAAAAATATACAACAAAATAATACATACACCTTTTTTAAAGCCGTTAGCTATCTGCGTCGTTCATAAACCCTCGCAAAGAATATTATGAAACAGCGCATGTCAAACACCACTTTCGACAGTGTTAACTAATAATGGAATTATCAACACTTTAACACCATAAATAATGTAATAAACTCTCGCAGACAGAACGTAATGAGATGATCAACAATGATAATATTATTTCAAGACTGACTTCGTCTGGTGTAGGTGGCGCCCCGTGCTGAGGAGCACCTAGCTAGATCAACCCTCGGAGTTTACATACAGGTGCCCCCGAATTACTCAAGTCAATCTCGTGGATTTTGCTTGAGGCGTTCCAGGTCTAGGTATGACTGTACCCCCTCGGCTCATGATGGTATCGTTACAGTTCTTTTTCTCTGGTGCTAAAATAAAGTTTCTGGGAAATATCTCAAAGAGTAATGTTTCTCATCGTCAATATGCTATATTTGTATAATAGCTTGAGTTACAAACCAGATACACCGATCTTTTTGAATATTATGTTCAGAGTATTCCTTACGCTGAAGCAGTGAAGGGGGGGGGGGGCACGAGAGGCACGTGCCCCCTGGTTGCCACCCCCCCCCCCCCCAACCGTTAGAAATCTGGATATTTGAGATTAACAGTTCAGAACAAAACGTTGGTTTTTATATTTATTTGCAGACAATGTTTATGTATTTGTTTTACCTCCACGCCAGATACCTAACTGAAGTTAGCCGCGAATAACAGCTGCGAATGCCAGCGGAGACTTCCTAATATTCATGGCCGCAAATTCAAGCCGCAAATTCGCAAGGCTTTTGAAAATCGTTTTCCTTTTAAAAATTGAAGCGTCGCTTTAAAACAAAACGTACTTTTAAGTAATTCAGAAATATTTCATTTTTAGTGTTTAATCATAATTATAAAGAACACATCACAACACGTCTAAATAGTACGGAAGCGTAGTGCCGCCACATGAATAAAAAATCCTACCCTTATCATGTACGTACACGATAGTATCGTGTACGTACACGATACATACCGTGTACGTACACGATGAGAGACTTATCGTGTACGTACACGATAAGTCTCTCATCGTGTACGTACACGATAGTTATCATGTACGTACATGATAAGAGTGGGATAAGAGTTGGGCCCGCTAATTAATCCATAATTATTTTCCTCACTTCTAGGTGAGTGGAATTTGTACAAAAAAATGACGAAGTTCGTCGCTGTAAAACAGAATGCATCTTACATAATTAACAAAACAATATTAGTGAACGGCGTAAAATAAAAAAACTGAAAGGAAGCTGGGTTAGGAAAAGTATTTAAAAAATAATAATAGCTTTAGTTAGCCAGAAGTGCCCCAGCCTTGGAAAGTCCCCCCCCCCCCCCTTGTGCCCCCCCCCCCATAAAATCTTACCCAGTTCGCCGCTGCACTGGAGGTTGTTTGACATGTTGCAACACCAAAAAGACTTTAATTTAAAACAAAGGGTCTCCACATGGGATTTCTAAAGACAGGAGTGTTCCACAAGGAATTCTGTGTACAAAGTCTATAATGGGGAGGTAAAGTACGTGACAAATAAGAAAGATAAAAATAATAAAAAAAAAGAACAACAAATTATTCACAGGGATGCAAAAATGGGAATGGTTGAATGAGAGTATAGCAAAATGTCTCAATAGGCCTTTATCATGCTGCCACCATCTTTGTCATGTTCCCTGTATCTAATAACAGCAATAGATACTAACATCCACTGTATAGAAAGGAACCAGACTATTTGCCCTTCCAGCCTCAGTTTGGTTACATTGATTTGATTGGGAGACAAATCAAGACGGCTGCAGCATGATAATGGTCGATAGGCACTGGCATGATTCTCTGTACAGCCAGTAAAGTCACGGAGCAAAGATAAACCTTTTTTTCTTCTTCTTTTCTTTTTTTTTTTTTCTTCTTTTTTTTTTTCTTTTTACAAGCACTGACCACACCGTATGTAAGTAGCCTTGTGTATTACAACATGTACAGCTTGGTTGGCACGCATTTTCCTTTTTAATAAAACATTCAACCTTTTAATGTGTACTTCTTGTTTTGGGGAAGAACAAAAAAACAGGTTGCTGTTTTTCTACCCCCATTGACTCATACAATCAATATCGCCCTTTACAATCAGATATGACATTTACACACGAATCTCTAAACTATTTCAATTAATAATTTCCGCTCTGTGACAAGAGGCGTGCGTGCTGGGTCCGAGAGAGGTGTGAAACGGGGGGTATTCCTTGTTGCTGATGAGGCCACACGGACGGAATCTCAAATAAATAATATTTAGTTGAGATTTCCTATAACTCGCTTCATTTAAAGGTTCTATGGAGTGGATTTTTTTTTACAATTCTTTTTTTGTTTGCCTGGATGGCTTGTTGTTAGTAAAACATATTTACTATTTTTATGACTTTGTCGTGAGTAATCTTCAATTGTCCCTCAGAATCTGTATTGTCCATTTCGATATCGCCTAGTGGCGCGCTTCCGTTGACTTGTCGAAACATACCATAGAGATATTATTGACACAGTGGCAAACATTAATGCACATCCGATATTTTGGATCGCATTAAAACAATTTTATGTGCAGACTGACATCATATTTAGTAGTTTTGCAACTAGTAACAATACACCTTGACCGCTGTTTTCCTTATAACAAAAGCCAAATATCGAGAGATTTATCCGAAGAAGCTATAACTTAAGATCATGCATGAAGTTACATAAAAATTGCACATTGTATCACATCCAAACATACATGCGTGCAGTAGGGCCTACTTACGCGTAACACACCTACTTCTACGTCGCTACTCGGCAAAGTCCCACGCGCGTCAGGGGATATAACGCCAAGGTTGCGCATGCGTGTGACCGATGAAACGCAGCTGTGCGCTCAGCAGAAATAATATGCAGTCATTGTCATCAAAGATGGCTGATTTTTCCCATTGTTGACGTCATGGTGCAATCCATCTATGCAGTGCTAAAAGTTCTCTGGCGCACTGCCTCACACTTTGAAATGCATCCATGATGAGTTTTCGCCGTGCGCGAGCGTTAATTAATGCACCGGCGCTCCGGTGACGCGATTCGGCTGCAGAATCACGTTCGAAAAATACAATGTCCACAACTTGATAAAACTCCGTACAGACTAGTGTCCATGAGTTCAAGTTTATTTAACTCAAAATATTGTAAAGGATTAAATCGAGATGTCTCACGTTTTTGTACCGAGTACTCGGTTAGCCATGGGGGCCTCGATTCTTCGAAATCCGGCATTGTGCAAGGTAAGACATGATAAGTTTTTGTTGTATACTTCACTGGTCCCCAGTCATGCCGGTGTGACGGTGTCCAACCAGTGACCGGGCCGCGGGGTCAGCGTCTTGGAAAGGTATGCGGTGCGTCTATTGCCACGAAAATAACTTAAAATGCCCATCCCAAACTACACTAGCCCTGGTGGGACGCCAGTCTCCATTGCACTGTACTGCACTCGCGTTGTATGCAACAGAGGAGTCCAACCTTCCAAGCATGGCTTGGCATCTTCGACCGAAGGATTATGCCGAGCACTGACGTAAAAAGGAGTATGGAGTAAAACTGTATGGGCGTTCGATGCATTTCTAAACCCATCATCTGTTCAAGCTAGACTAACACCAGTCTGGCCCACTGTTTATGTCTGCCTATTGAGAATCTTCCAAAGGATTGGGGGAAAGTAGGAGCAGTAGGAAATGTGGTACCAGTCTAGTTTTGCAGTTTGAAAAATGATAATAAGTGGCAGCTGGCTAAAGTTTGCGGAGTATTACTTTATTATAGCTTGGCTCCTAGAAAACCGAGGAATTTAAAACCAACCATGCCATATTGCATGAAATGGTTCTCTAGTTTGAGAGTTTCTACAAGGTCACATTTTTGTTTATATAAATTTTGAACTGGAATGATTCACACGAATTAAAATGAGGTGTTTATTTTCGTCGCAAACTTATCTTGTCCGTTATGCATGGTTTTAAGTGAGGGAAAGAACGATGTTTGCTTTGATTCGAATGGACAGCCGAGTACAGTCTGCTAATACCAACACTTATAAAAATTATGTCTTATTTATTTATTTGTTTATTTAATTATGTATTTTTTTTTATATTAATTAATTAATTTATTTATTTCGTCTTATTTAGCCAGGGCAGCCCCGTCAGTTATCTGAGAGCTATTCTCCCTGGGGGCCTGGGGGCGTTGTCGTTGCTGTTGTTCATAAACTCAGGGCCCAATTTCATAGAGCTGCTTAAAACCAGAAAATATTGCTTAACATTTTTGTCTGCTAAGCGAAACTCAGCAGGATACCAGTTACAGTTGGTACATGTGTCATGGTATATTAGCTGGCAACCTTACTCTGGTAAGCATAAGTTTGCTGTGCTTACTGCCTACTTTTTGTGCTTAAAGCCCCTGCACACCATTGACAAACTGACCGTGAATGCTTCCATTCGTTGCACAAATCAAGAATTGTGATCAAAACAACCTGTGAAAATGTCAGCTCATTTCGTTGTTTCATTTGCGAGAGAACGTTAAAAATGCATCAGCATTGTGCACGCATTCTTATACAGGCAGGGTTTTCGTCTCATCTCACAGAGACGAAACCTAATTTTGGATCTTATTTAATTTATTGTTTAAAAACGATAACACTTCAGGCAGAAGTATTTCAAGGACATTTGTCTGTCATCATTATCTTTATACCACGTAAGGTATATGTAAATCTGTGAACATTTATGTTTTTTCTTCTTACCAATGTTGAGCTGGGGCTAAATTGGGCCGTGCTCATTATTGTGAGCATCAACTGATATGCGAATACCTCTCCGTACTAAGTGCTCCACAATATGCTCACAGTTTTGCCTCCCGTTACACAAATCCGATTTCTAATGGATATTTGTTTTTCAAAGCTTGTCTACCACCGATACTGTTGCTCTCTGGTTTGTCCCTCGTCTTCAGAATCTAAACTCCACATTCAGACGGTGTCTCTGTAGACCGGCAGCGCGCCCTCAACGTTCCAGCTCTGAACTGCTGATGCACTCGAATAAGTTTAACAAGGTACTTAGCAAAGTGACATTCGATAAAACTGATAAGCACGTAGGGGATGGCTCTGAAAGTTGTCACAAGTCATTTGCAAGCACATGACAATATTTGCTTGTGAGATGAACGTGTTGGGTGCCCTGTGCACCAGAACGGTAGTGGGTTCCCAGACCCCATATTATACTTGGCCTCTGTTTGTACAAGCTATTATTTTGTAAGCCACAAGCAGACAGTGAACAAACACCGTGATAGATAATGTATATGTTTTGTCATCTCGTATGATATTTTTGGGGGTTTGATGGAACGAAGCAAGGTCTCTGTTGCATTCATTCATGTTTGGTCCAAGGGATTGGAATTGTTAATTTTGAGAGCAAGCCCATGCTCCTGCTGATCTGATTGGTCAAATCAGCGTTTCCAGCGATGCAAGAAATCGAGAAAGGGGCTGTGGTGGATGGGGGTGGGGCAGAGAGACGTGCCACATCAATGTCATCGGTGTGTTCCTTGGCCAATCGCCCCCTCCCCCATCCCGAGTCGCTTCTGCACCCCACCCCCACCCCACGCCATATAAGCCGCACGGAGCCCACTTTCTCTGCTAAACAAAAACCTTGCAAGAAACCAGTCACAAAATACAAATGGTACCCGTGACCTGGTATTTTGTCTGGTCAATGGTATGGTAAACCCTTTTTTCCTGGTAAGCACGCTACTGTTGTGCTTAAGCAGCCTTCTTGTGATTTGGGCACAGGTTGTGAACAATACCTGGACGTCAAACCCATTTTCTCTACGGCACAAGCGTAGGTACCAGACTAACACTTATCGATCAGCTGTTTCTCGCGTGACTGATGTTTACCCGGACACCGTGTGAGTGTGACCGTACATTGTGTTAAAAAAAGACAGTCCACCTGAATTTTATTGAATTCCCTTACCCGTTTATTCGTCACCCAAATGTCGGCGATGATGAATAGCAACATTGGAGTGAAAAGCTCCAGTAGTAGTAGCAGCCGTGGTTCACCGAAGTTTGGAGGTCTCCTGCACAGCGACTCCATGGATCTTGAAGACAGCTGTCTTGAGGTGGTTCACCTGAGGCCGAGGCGGTGGGGCCCCGATGCATTGAAAGATAACAGGAACAACAAGGTGGTTTTGACAGTTGGGTCGTAGAACTAGAGTAGAGAGTAGAGAGGGAGGTGGGATCAGGCAGGGCTGGGGGGGGGGGGGGGGATGCGGTGGGGGTGGTGTTCGTTGTCTTGTTCTGTTAATTCAGCAAGTAAGTTGTTCATAATTTGTTTACTCATTCTAGGCCAACTGTCAGTAAGTAAGTGTTAGTAGAATAAAACTAATTTTTACTATTTTCTTTTTAGTGCTGAGCTGAGTTAGTCCACGTGCATGGAGATGGTTAGTCCGAGTTACTGGACCCAACAACGCTGTTGTTTTCTCGTTTGATGTCTTGATATTTTCCTACACCAGATAATAAAACCCAAATGTTAAAAAAAGCGTTGTTGGGTCCAGTAAGTTGTAACTCGGAGTAACATGAGTAAGTACATTGTATACTGCGTATGTTACATATGTAGAACTACATGCAGAACAGAAGCATGCATTATGAAGAACATAGGAGGGCTGCCGGCATAGTCTGAGTTACTGGACCCAACAGCGCTTTTTTAATATCATGTGGACATTCTGTGGTGTATGTTAACAAAGTGGCGTTGTTGGGTCCAGCAACTCAGACTAGGGCCGGCAGTAAGGGCTAGGCCCAATTTCACGGCTTTGCTTTAATACAAAACATCATGCATGCGAAAAAGTCTGCATTTACAAAAGCGGAAAAAAACTCCCATACTTAAACGATCCATTTCATTGGTACGCATGCATGGAATTTCTCCTTATTTTCCTTATTTCCTTAATTTTTCCATTTTTCCTTTTTCCGGTGGGGTGTCGTGACCGAGCGGATAAGAGCTCTGCTGTTTCTGATCAGCAGAGTGTGGGTTCGAATCCCGGTTGTGACACTTGTGTCCTTGAGCAAGACACTTTACTGTAATTGCTTTTCTCCATCCAGCATGTCCAGGAGTAAATGGGTACCTGTGAGGGCAGAGATGGTTCATGTGAATGATTAGCTTGGAGCGCGGTTACTCGCAGCACCGGCTGTATACTCCCCAGGGAGCTGAGATGGTTTAAGGAATGAAATAAATGGCCCAGTGACCAGGGGTAGTAATGTCAGAAGTGCTTTGATACAATTGTGTGTGCTGTTGTGTGTCAGAATGGCGACAGTTTGTTTACTTTTCTAACGTGTCAGACTTTTGTTGGACTTTCAGTGGCGGTGTCAAGGCTGTGATTGGTCAATGCAGTAGTAGGCGGGGCTTAATGGCTCAGTCTATAAAGCACTTATTTTTTTATTTAATACATGTATATGAAGATTGAAATACATGCTATGCCCCCCCCCCATGCCTGATCCCATAATTTGATTTATGGCACCATAAAACTAGAACTACATGAACTACATGCACTGACCTCTGAGGAATTCCAGTGTTATTGGCCCCATAATACGGCTCTATCAAAAATGACAAGCTCTAAAAAAATAATTGTAAAAGGCCGCCATTACCATTAGCCTTTTTGAGGTATGGTGGACACTAGGAGTGCACTGTTTGGTGTGGGTGTATTGGCCTACAGACAAATTTACCCCAACCAAATAGTGTCCTGGTAATGTGTCCACCATCTCAAAATGGCTTGTAACGTGTCCACCATTTTGAGACACATTACTAGGGCACTAATTGATTTAAGTAAATTTGTCTGTATAGACCTTATGCACATGACGTCATTTGAGTAGGGCGCCCTCGTCTAGAGGTCAAAATGAGGTTGTTCATTGGCCAGTCCTGTGCGCCGCGCGTACAAATCTCTGCGTTTCCATTGTTACATCATCGATTTACATGTACCTCTAAGATGGCGGCGTGATGACGTCAAGGTCTATACACAAAAACCAAACAGTGAACTCATATTTTTATAATGTCCGCCTTACCTCAAAAAGACTAATAGGGATAGGCCCCTGCATTAATTTGCAACTACTTCATTTCCTTGTTTCTCATTCTGACCACTATCATTTTATGATCTCCTGCAGGGAACAGCGTTTACTCTGCGTGAGCGTCAAGCCCTGGGCATTCACGGTCTCCTCCCACCGGTCGTCAGCACCCCAGAGATACAAGAGCAGAGAGCATTACGGAACATACGAGGGCAGTCTAATGACCTAGATCGCTTTATCCAGTTGATGGATTTACAGGTACTTGCACACCGCGGTTCAACCTTCTAAAGACGAGGAAATATTTCCCTGTAGGGCCTAGATAGGGCCTATTGTTTGTGTTTTTTACCCACACACCGATGTGTGTTAAGCACTGTATACTCAGTACTTTCCTGAGTCCTGTGAAAACAATTCCACAGGCAAATTCCTCGGGTGGGATTCGGACCCACAACCCCCCCGCCATTTTAGAGCAGATGTCTTACCAATTAGACTCGCCGAGATTGCCCAGCAGCTACAGGCAGGTCGAATCCCATTAGGTACCCACTGATAATAGGATTCAAACTGCCTCTAGCTGCTAGGCAATATTGGTAGTCTAGTTGGTAAGACGTCTGCTCTAGAATGGCGGGGGTCGTGGGTTCCAATCCCACCCGAGGATTATGCCCGTGGATTTTTTCAAAGGACTCTGGGAAAAGTACTGAGTATACAGTGCTATACACACATTGGTTTATGCAAAAATTGACATCTTACTGGTATGTTAATATATATTCTGCAAATTTACATTTTACCATACTTGTATAATTTCTGCCGGTGGTCAGTAATAAGCCTTTCCCATGAAATATGCTAATTACATTCATGCAAGTATAGAGACATTATTGGTGGGCAAACGCCATAGAGTTGTGCACTAGACAGAAGCACAAACACGTGTGCGTCATGCCACCATTAGCCCTACACAATGCGGTGCGATGTTCCCCTCATTTTGCCCACCAGTAGTGTTAGTTTGCACGAGTGATGTGCGATTCTTTGGAAGGGTCTATTAAATAGGAGACCATTGTCATGGTTGGGGGCTTATCTGGGACATATTTCTTGGGAAGTGTCTATTGGATGGAAGACCATTCCATATCGTCGTGGTTGGTAGTTTGTCTGGGACATGATAGGGCTCCTGAACATCGAGCCAGCATCTTTCGAATGTGACGTAAAACTGTAGATCCTGTGTATTATATCATTTGTGTTTTCACGAAGCGACGGGCATATACCCGTCGCTTCGTGAAAACACAAAAAGCATCATTTCGGGATACCCGTCCTTTTCATAATTTCTCGAATAAATCATAAATAAATTGATGAATTGATCATATAAAATTCACATTTGATGAAAGTATAACTCATAATGAATCACAGGAGGAAAGTACAGACTTAAAAGAATAAGCATTGTGCTTTTGTTTTGCAGTTTTGAAATGTGATGATACTCTTGTGTGATTATCTCCAAACACGATTTTTTCCCAATTTGACATGCCCGTCCTTTCGTGAAAACATTGACGATATGATGCACAAAAAACACCGAGAACACTCATTGAAAAAGACAAAAGGCTTTGTGCAGGGTTTGTGGATCGGCTGCGCAATGCGCCCTCTTTGACTTTGAGCATATTTGGAGTGTAGTTTATGTGATGTGCATTTGAACATTGATATGGAATTTGCACAAAATAAATGAGTAATTTATGATTACATCTCGTCTCCCAGTACGCGCTTATCCTCCAATCAGATTGCTCAACGGGAGTTTTTGATAAGAAACCATATCATACTCCCAGTAGTCTATAATACACTCTGCGTATTGTGAGTATCATGCGTCACGCTCCGTATACGGACAGTGCAAAATAAGTTTCTAAACATTGCGCGGTGCACATGCTGCTCTTCGTGAAATAACGCTCAAAATTGTTAAGCTTTATGCGTTGCAAGTGAAAAAGATATGAAGTGGGCTGGAAGATAAATTCATTCAGCCTCGTGGGATATGGGATGCAGAAGCGCTTTTTTACTTATGATACACTGTATTTTTGCATGTAAACTTAGATACCTAAACTTTTGGCCTTTAGGATCGTAACGAGAAGTTATTTTACCGGGTCATCTGCAACAACCTGGAGGAGATGATGCCGATTGTCTACACGCCTACCGTGGGTCTCGCCTGCCAGCGATACGGCCTCATCTATCGCAGACCCAGGGGGTTGTTCATCACCAAACACGACAAGGGACATGTCGCTGATATACTCGCAGCATGGCCGGAGCAGAATGTGAAGGTACGTGAAGGGAAATGGGAAAGATTAGCGTGGAAAAGTGCATGACAACGAACTCTCGGCAATTTCTTGGAGTGTCGTGGATGTACGGTGTTGATGCTTGTCAGTTGACCATTTTGGGTTGGTTGGAGGCACAGCAACCCCAACCCTTTAAGAGTGGATAGTATTATCACATCGTCGCAGTTTTCACCAAGTGACACAAAAGACCACACAGATGTAAAACCATGTTTCGAGATATTACAAATTTTAGTTGGTTAAGTTTTAAAATCGCAGTTTTGATATTATTTCAAATATTAAAATTTTTTTTTTGGGCTTTGTTAGAAAGCTGAAATCTCAAAGGATACGTAATTGTGTATTTTTTGTGAAGGGAAACAATTATCAACGACTTACATACTTAGAAACAAAAACGTCACTTTGTGAAAATGAAAAAGTCCAATATACACGGTTTTCGAGTTTTCACAAAGTGACTTATTCCATGTGTAACAGTATAGGGAATGGTGCCACTTCGTGGAACACACGCAACGCGCGCGCGGTGTGGCGTTCTCCATTCAGTCACTTTGTGAAAACTAAAAAAACATACAAACCACGCTGTGTCACATGCAGTAACACATGGACAAGTCTACAACATGTCACTTCCTGAAAACGAAAAATTCCAGTTTCAACCAATTTGAGCTTAGTGACACTACTGTAACTAAGCAACCAAGATGTTTCAAGACTTGTTACTTGGTAGACAGAAAGGTATCAGTGAATACCTTCTGAATATTTAACACAACTAAAATCAGATAGATGTTAATATTTGCATCGGGGGAATGAATATAAATTTCAATTTGCTTTACACCGATGTGTGATACGCACTGTATACTCAGTGCTTTCGAATTCTGTGGAAGAAAATCCACAGGCAACTCGGGTGGGATTCGAACCCAGGACTCCCGCATGACTAGAGCAGATGTCTTAACCACTAGACCACCGAGAACGCCCGGTGACGAGGGGCCAGTTCGAATCCAGTAGAATCCAGTATCCAGTAACACATGGAAAGTGCATGGAAAGATGAACTCTCACCCAGATACTGCATGCACACACGTGTTTGCGGTCAAATCACAAAGGGCGCCGTCTTTGTCAAACTGTGATGTGACCTCCAGCGTGGATGCGCACTAAGTAACTAAAATCTGTATAAAAATTATTTTTCGAGCATTATGCCACTTCGTGAAATCTGCGACGACATGATAACATGTTATATCACCAGGTTGCGTATTTAGTAACTCAAGACCCATTTACACTTTAGATACAATGGTGGCTACACGTAGTTGAATCTGGTGTTTTTACTGGACCTCTGCTGTCACTACTGGCATTTGTTGTCTAGCGTTCGCATTGGATTTAAAATGGTTAACTTACCGCCGCAAATTGCTAACTTGCAGATATTAAGTCCAAGTGCGAACAGCCAATAACTTACCAGGGTGGTAAATTACCGCCACAGTGTTGTTAACTTAACAGGCCGATTCGAGTCGCGGTAACTTAACAATGTTAACTTAACAGGGGCATGAAGTCCGATGCGAACGCACCACTCCGGTAACTTAACAATACTGTCACGTGACTTCTGTTAAGGCTGGTTTAAAGTTGGTCACGCGATGATAATCGCCGGACGCTGTGATCGCTAAACGTTGAACCATTTTATTGCAGTCTATAGTCGCTGAGGCGTCAGCGTCGACTATGAACTGCGTCGTGCGTTAATTTTACCGTCGTGCGACCATCGCGCGACCGACTATAAACCAGCCTTGTATGGTGACCTAGCCGGTGACCTCGAGATCTAATTTGTCAACCTACCGGACACAAATTAATCCAAGTGCGAACAGCTGTTAACTTACCGGCCCGGTAAGTTACCAGACCAAAAAGTCCAATGCGAACGCGGCTTCAGACCACTGTGAAAATGTGTGGGGAAAATATTTAGCTAGCATAGTGGAAGCTTTCTTTTTTTAACTGAAAAGGGGCTGTGTCATGATTATAGCAGTAAATGGAACAACCCAGATACTAAGCACGCATTCGCGCTGGAGGTCACATCACAGTTTGACAGAGACGGCGGCCTTTGTGATTCGACCTCAAGCACGTGTGTGTGTGCAGTATCTGAGTGAGAGTTCATCTTTCCATGCACTTTCCATGATGACACAACCCCTTTAAGAGAAAGCTATTTATCTGTTCTCAGAAAGTTTTTTTCTAATGCAGATTTTTTTGTTCTCCATTTTCATCTTTCCAAATCAGGCGATCGTCGTAACGGACGGAGAAAGAATTCTGGGCTTGGGTGACCTCGGAAGCTACGGTATGGGTATACCTGTTGGTAAACTTGCTCTATATACAGCTATAGCTGGTGTACAACCATCGCAGTGTTTACCCATAATGGTGGATGTGGGTACCAACAATCAGGTGTGTATTAAAACCCTAACCACCCCACAAAGCACTAAGATTCATCTTTAGATGAGTTGTCATTATCACCATAGTGATTTGCATTGTGACATCACACTTTGCTTAGCAATTAAGAGTGATTCACAGTTAGGATCAGTCTTAGCTCTTTGTGAATCTTGTCTCTGCTGTTGGACTATGGCTGGTTGAGTACCAATGGTTCAGGGGACCAGTGTTGGACTTTGGCTGAGTGTGGAAAGTAGTACTATGATATGCAACCCTGTTGGACTTTGGCTGCATGTGGAAAGTACTATGATATGCAAACTGTATTGTTGGATATTGATGGGCTTGGTACTGTACTTCTCAAATAATCAAGCTATACCCATGTCCGCGGTAGTGAAGTTATCCAAGAAGTCCCCCCAATCCACTAAGCGAAAAAAGTAGTAGTAGTCCCGGCCGATTTCCTACCCCCAGGTAGTACTTAAAAAGCAGGACAGTTCTTTTCAGAACTACGTTGTCTCCCGAATTCCGAAATCTACTCCGCGGTAGTAGAATAACAGCAAGACAAGTTCTCACAAGAACAATCTACTGTATATAGCAAAGTAGATATAATCACATGGTGTTACCGCAAACCAAAATATACATTGATACCTCACCATGCAATGCCTCAAATCCTATATACCCATGTCATAACATACCCAGTCAGCACAAGACATGATGGGTTGTGTACTGTCCCCATATGTGTACTGTGGGAGTATGATGGGTTGTGTACTGTCCCCATATGTGTACTGTGTGAGTATGATGGGTTGTGTACTGTCCCCATATGTGTACTGTGTGAGTATGATGGGTTGTGTACTGTCCCCATATGTTCTGTGGGAGTATGATGGGTTGTGTACTGTCCCCATGTGTTCTGTGGGAGTGTGATGGGTTGTATACTGGCCCCATATGTGTACTGTGGGAGTATGATGGGTTGTGTATTGTCCCCATATGTGTACTGTGGGAGTATGATGGGTTGTGTACTGTCCCCATATGTGTACTGTGGGAGTATGATGGGTTTCAGGAGGTCTCATAGTAAAAAATGCTAAGGGGGTTAGGGTTAAAGCATGATCAATTTGGGGTTGGGATTGGGATTGGGAGCAATATTGAAATTGTTTATATTTTATGATTTCATCCCCTCAGGGAAAGCAAATTCCAATTCTCATCCCCATGCTCAAACTCCTTGAAATGAATTAATCTCCCTGCTTGACGAAGAAAAGAATCCCACTCTTTTTTTTCTCAGTCTTTGCTGGATGATCCACTCTACATTGGTCTGAGGGAGAAACGGGACAATTCTGCCTTGTATGACCAGCTGATTGATGAACTAATGCAAGCTGCTGTCGCAAGGTACAAAATGCTACCAGGTGTGGATTTCACAAAGCGCTAGGACTAGTTTTATCTCGAGTTAGGATGAGTAACTACATGTGGTCCTAACTTATAGGACTAGGCATTTAGCTTTTTCATTTTATTTTTTTATTGTAAAGCGCTTTGAGGCATCGCATCAGGTGCTTTATAAATGTTCTATTTTTACTATTATTATTATTATTATTATTATTTAGGGAATAACAGTGCGAGGACCCAATCTTCACTGCTTGGTAATGACCGGGGTGGTGGCTGGCCGCTGTTAACGACCAAGCCGGAGGCGCGGTCGTTAACAGCGGCCAGCCACCACCCAAGGTCATTACCAAGCAGTGAAGACCGGGTCCTCGCACTGTTATTCCCATTAATAAATACCTTTTTAACGAAATAAACGGCTAAAATCGTCCGTTTTGTAACTTTTCTTTCTCGGCGATACTTTCTTGTTTTGTTAGCCGGTCTTTATATCGCCGTTAATACACCCCCACGATCAATGATCACGTTTTGACCAATCAGAATCCACAAACTGTCCTAGGTATTTATTAATATTATTTATTCGGCAATTTCAATACACAACATAAAAATAAAAAAGTAAACAAATCCAGGTTTGCCAGGACTGACAAAAGTGCAGGCACTGTCACCATGAGGTGTGTCAGTCCAATTATTATTATTATAAGTTGGGACTAGTCCTAAGTAAGGACTAGTTTCGTGAAATCCACTCCAGGATACATACTCAGTGAAGCATATTTTAAAACAAACTTTTCAGAGGTTAGTTTTATGTTCTCTTTTCGCATTGATTAAATTGTTATTATCTCGTTATCATTTCTGGCTCAGTTCATCCTGTCAGTCCTTATGTTCTTGTTCCTATTTACACTCTGTTTGTCTGTCCGTCAGGCATCTCACCACAAGCCCCATCTTCTAGATGATGCCTTCTTTGGTTTTCTGTCTCAAAATGCATTTTTGATTATTTCCTTAAGTCAATTCGTTTGGTTACATATTGGTTAGAATTTGTCATGAGGTATGGTAATAGACGTGAGTATTGAATTGAGTTTAATATATATGTCTACAATGGGAGACTTTTGAGACGCTGGCAGCAGCAGACACAACAGTCCTATTTGACAGTTCTGGGCATGCGGGCACATGCTCAGTTTTGCGCGCGGAGTTCTGAGCATGCGTGCTACTGATGAAAAACTGTAAAAAAGGACCGCCCAAAAGTCTCCCATTATATAGGATTGAACCAAGCGCATGGTTCCAAATACCAAAGGTGTACCCTGCCTTTAAATCCAGCCCCAAAAGAGTTCACTAAATGCAAAGGCTATGAAGAACTCATTTAAAACACGTCCTTCCAAATCTCAGATATGGCCAGAATTGCCTGATTCAGTTTGAAGACTTTGGGAACCACAACGCCTTCCGGTTCCTCGAGAAGTATCGCGATAAGTATTGCACATTCAACGACGACATCCAGGGAACTGCGTCAGTTGCAGTGGCAGGCATCCTAGCGAGTCTTAAGATCACAGGAAAGAAACTCAAGGAGAACACATTCCTCTTCCAAGGAGCTGGAGAAGTGAGTAGAATGCCCCGCCAACTGTAGCAACTCAAGAGAAATTGACTGGAGCAGGATTTGAACCTGCGACCACCGGTTTAACGTACCGACGCTCTACCAACTGAGCTATCCAGCCCTAATGTTGGCGGTCTCCCTATTTTTGTCAATATCTTTGTTCGGGGGGTGCCAGTCAGAAGCCATTCAACCGGTTACTGCCGTGTAGCCAGGGATCACACCCCATAATATACGATACAACCATAGAGCTACATGTAGCTCTATGGATATAACCTGGGAAGCGGCAACACGGGGATCTACCTTAAGGGTGATGCAACTGTAGCAACCCTTAGAAACGTTGCTCGCATGGATGGACTTTTGCCTCTTACCCCCTCCCCCCCTCCCCAAGTCATTCATCAACAGCACCCCACCCTCACCAATTACACAGCACTGTTATCAAAATGAAAGCAGACTGTTTACATTTTCTGATATGGTTTCAATGTGTCAACTTTTTGGCAAGGCGTTTTGGCAAGCCGATGTGATTGGTCAGTAGCTACAGGGGCGGAGCTAAATTGATCAGCCGTTGGTAAAGTTTGAAGCTTTGCATGTTATCTCATCATACACTGTAAAAGTAGGTTGGTCGGGGCAGCGTTGGTTGCTCGTGGAGGCGTGGTATTGACTAACATGAGTCAAGGGCATGTCTCATACGACTGTTTAGCGCTGTTTTGACTAGCTTATTTTTGCAGTGTAACCACTGTGATCTAGATGGAATGGCAGTATATTAAATGCCTCTCTGTATGTATGTATGTATGTATGAAGGATAATAGGAAACTATAGCTAGTGAACTAGTAAAATTTGTGGGTTCAACCTTGTCGAGAAATGTTGAGACCACATGAGCTCTTTTTGAGAGCCTTCACTCCTCCCAAAAGAGATTTTGACATGGTTGTACCTGCACATTTTACTAGTTTACTAGTTTCCTGGGGCCAATTTCATAGAACTGTTTAAGTACAAAAAGTAGCAAAGCACAACAAAATCATGCTTACTAGAATAAGGTTACCGGCCAAACTACCACGCTGCATGTACAATTTGTGGCTGGTATCCTGCTCATTACTGCTTAGCTGAAAATTTCAAAGCTATATTTTCGGCTGAAGCAGCTCTGTTGATCAGCTGTACAGTAATTTTTTTTCAATTTTAAAGTGGTCGGCATTTTTGGTCATATTTGTAGCTTTGTTTTTTCCTTGACAGGCATCTCTTGGTATAGCCAAGCTGCTGGTGGCAGCGATGGAAGCCGAGGGGTCAACGACCGAAGAGGCCAGGAAACGGATCTGGCTCCTGGACTCCAAGGGACTCATTTGCAAGGTGTTATGATTGGTTAGAATGGGGATTCTCCTTCAGGGGAGCTTGCCTCTTCACAATTAAAGTGTTGTATGATGCTCAAAGCCCCTTTCATGTAACATCAAATATCTAGTCAGTAGACTGGTACAAGTCTTGCACGTATTTGACCACTTCTCGGAACCATGGGCCCCCGTTGCTTTCTTAGGTTCCAATGCTCAAATACATGAGACTTTCACAATCTCTTGGTTACATATCTAGTTACTTCAGTTAAACAGTTGCCGCCGGGAGTCTTTTTTGTTGTTGTCCTGTCCCCCTGGCGGGATTCTTTTGGTTAAATTGCCGGAATCTTTTTTCCTTGAAGGTACTGTTGGCAGAAAGAAACCCTGACTTGACAATGCCAGGAGAACAAAGATTCTCTTTATTGGATCGTCCGTTTTGTTTCTCATCCGAGAAGATGTCAAATTCATGCAGCGTGAATTGCAAAACATCGGCCGTTACCTACGGCGTAGGAGTGGAACTAAACGCGGAACCATGGTTCGATTGCTGGCTCACTCTGACTTACCTCCATTGCTGGCTCACTCTGACTTACCTCCATTGCTGGCTCACTCTGACTTACCTCCATTGCTGGCTCACTCTGACTTACTTCGATTTAAGACAAAATTCTCTCTGAGTGGTCGCCAGCTAGCTCAGTGTTGAAAAGCATCCGTGTTTTGTTTTAAGTATGGACAAGTGATACAGCATTGGAACCAGTGAATCAATGAGCTAACTGGTCTCACTGGCTTGTCACAAAAGTCAAGGGCGAATTGTGTGCCCTGTTTGTCACAAAAGTCAAGGGCGAATCGTGTGTCCTGTTTGTCACAAAAGTCAAGGGCGAATTGTGTGTCCTGTTTGTCACAAAAGTCAAGGGCGAATTGTGTGTCCTGTTTGTCACAAAAGTCAAGGGCGAATTGTGTGCCCTGTTTGTCACAAAAGTCAAGGGCGAATTGTGTGTCCTGTTTGTCACAAAAGTCAAGGGCGAATTGTGTGCCCTGTTTGTCACAAAAGTCAAGGGCGAATTGTGTGCCCTGTTTGTCACAAAAGTCAAGGGTGAATCGTGTGGCCTGTTTGTCACAAAAGTCAAGGGTGAATCGTGTGGCCTGTTTCAGGTTTCATATTGTATAATCAGGTTGCATTGTGGGATGAAAGAATGAAAGATTTAGCATGTCAAGATCGAAGCAACTTTTTGCCCACCGTAAACTTGTGAGATTCGACCCAACAGGCACTATTGGTTTCACATGTTAAGATGAAATATAGATTCTCGTACCCACCCCCCTTTGTCAATGGAACAGTCTACCAAAACTTACATCTTTGCTCAAGCTTTTTTAAAATTTTGCCCCTTTCCAAGCTCATTGAATAGGCCTAGTTATTTACTTAAATCAGTGCTATATTCATGTAAGTCTTTGATATTAAAAATAAACAAAATATCTACACGACATGTGACTGAGAAAACAACATAAACATAATTTGTTTTAACTTTTTCCCCGAAATAATATTCCTTGCTTGTGATAGGGCCGTCCCTCTGGAGGTATCACTCACCACAAGGAACCGTTTGCCCACGAGCATCGACCAATGGCCAACCTGGAAGAGGTGGTACAGGACCTCCAACCAACGGCTCTGATTGGTGAGAGTGAATCACATGATCAAACGCTGATTGCGAAGTTGTCCGGCGGTGGGCATATGCTTGGCTCGGAGTTCACAGAACCAAACAACTACTGACCGTTGATTTATGTATGGTGTCAGATCACTGCTGCGCAGTTCATGGCATAGTTCTGAGCGGCAACCTGCGATCTAGTTGAGATTTGATGGAAATTCAAGCCCTGTTTATACCAGGTCCTAATAGACACAATTCTTATGTAGTGCTTTATCTTCCAGTACGTACTAATCCTCCAATCGGATTGGTCAACGGGAGTGTGATCATAAACTATATACTCCCAGTAGTCTGTATTGCACTCTGCGTATTTAGAGTATTATGCGTCACGCTCCGTCTACGGACAGTGCAAAATAACATTCTAAACTTTTCCTTGCGCGTGCTGCTCTTTATCAAATAACGCTCTAAGCTTTTAAACTTTGCACGTGTGATTTTTATTGTATGTTTTCATGAGGCAGTATGAAGTTGACTGGAAGATACATTCGTTATCACACGCGCGCTCGTGGAATACAGGAAAATATAGCGCGTCTGCGTCCCATATCCCACTCAGCCTTCGCCCTCGTGGGATATGTGACATAGAAGCGCTATATTTTTCCATATTCCACTCGCGCTTGTGTGATAACTTATATTATCACACCCAATGGGTGTCCCAAAGTGCTCAGTAGTTTTTCCTGCAAGGTACGCGGATGATAGATGATAGTTTGGCATCAGAAATAAGAATATTATTTGTTTTTTTTACCCATACACCATGAACACCAATGTGTTAAGCACTGTATACTCAGTACTTTTCCTGAGTCCTGTGAAAAAAACCTCACAGGCATATTAAAGGTATGCAGAGTTATACGCTTTGAAGTACGAGACCTGTGGTCGATTTCACAAAGAGTTAAGATTAATCTTAAGTGCAAATCACTCTTAATTGCTAAGTGTGCTGTCACAATGCAAATCACTATGGTAAGACTGACAACTCATCTTAAGATGAATCTAAGTGCTTTGTGAAATCGACCCCTGTTCCTTTACATAGCACCATGTAATGGTTTTACAAGGTGCTGTGGCGCAATGTGCAGCCGATCAAACCAGGAACACCAGGGCGAACCCCTTCTCTCTGCTTTAAGTGCACTGGGTATTACGTGCATTACACAACACACAGGACCTACGGCTTAACGTCCCATCCAAAGGATGCAAGTGTCACAACCGGGACTGGAACCCACACTCTGCTGATCAGAAACACCAGAGCTTGAGTCCGGTGTTCTTATCCGCTCGGCCCACGACAACGGTAACTTCTAAAATAGTACTCATGATAACACAATAAGCTTTTTTTTAAACATTTGTTTTCTTTAATTATTCCCAGGTGCTGCGGCGATCTCCGGCGTCTTCACCCAGAAGATTCTTGAAAACATGGCGTCGTTTAACGAGCACCCGATCATCTTTGCCCTGAGCAACCCAACGAGCAAAGCAGAGTGCACTGCTGAGCAGGCGTACAAGTACACCAAGGTGAGGAAGATTCACGGCGTCTGCACCAGGGCCAAATTTCATTCAGCTATTTAGCAGAAAATAGTGCTTAGCAATTTTGCTCTGCTAAGCAGAAGTTAGCAGGGAACTATAGTCAAAAGTACTATTACATTACATGATTTTGGCTGGTAACTTGTTTTTGCTTGGCAAAGTTTTCCTTGTTAACAATATATGTTGCTTTAAAAGCTTTATAAAATTGAGAACTGGAAAGAAAGTACAGATTTTACTTTGCAAGCTATTTTAGCGTCAGTCTCTTTTTTGCCGAGAATTTCTAAAACTGGACTGAAACTAAGGCAACTTTATGTTTATTGTAACTTTTGCTTAACTCGGTTTCACGAATTTATTTTATCATTGTTTTTAACATCGCATTTTTCCACATTTTTTAACCCACCCGGATATTCAATTTCAGCAATAAGTTCCTTTGTTTTTCCTTTTTTTGTTTTTTTGTCTTATTTTGAACTGAGATACTTTGGACCGACAGGCGGCAGCAAACTTACCAAGTAAATTTCCATTACACTAGTATTTAACAAAGTTCTGAGCGTGCACACATTTTGTGAAGAATAGATTGACCTGGTAAGTCTGCTGCCACCTAGTGTCCCCATAAATCTCCCATTGAAAATTAATTTTGTTATAATTGTTTTCCTTGACCCATCCACGCACATTTTTCAGTGCAAAAAAATAAAATCAAAATTTTAACCCCTCCTTTCCTTTGTCTCCCTTTCCATTGTTCATCCCTTGCATCTTCTGACTGCTTTCTGCCCCTCTCTCTTTTCACTTCTTTCCACTTGACTGTTTCTGTTACTCCAGTATACTTGTATGTGTGTGTTGTGTTGTCATTTAGCCTTTGAGAAAGACTGTGCTAGGGTCGAAACGTGACGCCATTAAACAATTTTTTGAAAAATTTTAATACATTAAAGCCTGGTTCATACTTCACGCGAACGGCGAAAGCGAAGCGATTTTTTTGCGTCATGAGTGAAAAAAACGCCTACTGAATTGTTGCATCACCAAAATTCGCTTCGCCTTCGTATGAATCGGCTTAACAATTCTGAGGGGCTCCTATTCACAGAATAATTTGTAACATTAGGGTTACCAGCTACAATACTGTGACATTTTTATCATGTTTGTGACTGGTTCCTGGCTTATTTCCTTCAGCGGGAAATCTTTTAAGCAATATTTACTTGGTAAGCAGCTTTATGAAATTGGTCCATTGAGTTATTGACCCGGTGTTTTCTGCTTAAAGTCCTGTTCACTTCAACCGTCTGCGACCCCAGTACCCTTGGAAGGGCGTGGCAATGGGCGTGGCATCAGAGGTATTTCACTTGACTCGTCTCCGTTTCTTCTTATCCCAGGGGAAGTGTGTATTTGCGAGTGGGAGTCCCTTCCCGGCGTACAAACTCCCTGATGGGAGGGTACTTCACCCCGGCCAGGGTAACAACTCCTATATATTCCCGGGCGTGGCATTGGGTGTGGTCCTGTTTGGGGTGCGGCACATCAGTGATGACATGTTTCTTGAGGCAGCTAAGGTTTGTTATGAGTTTGTTTTTTAAAGTTTCTGTCCTTCTAAACTTTTGCTGTTTTATTTTAACCACTTACAGGTACATGACTTAGCGGGGGGTTCCAAAAATTGTCTGTGCCCAGATGGGATTAAGTTTTCGGAAACGGTGGAACAATTTGTGTTGAGAATATCGTTGTCACTATTAAACCCTGACTAAAAAATTAAAAAGCAGCAAGTTCTATTCTCATAGATTGCACTGGGATTTGTTGTTCTCATTTTGAGAAAATACGAGATCGTTCACCATGAATCGCAAAACCTTGGCTGTAAGACACGGCCGATAAGCAGCCATGGTATACTGGAATCTCAAACCACTCCGACTTGCCTCCCATTGAGCCGACTACAATGACACACAATGGTGGCAGCCTAGTGATCCGTTGTAATCCTTGTTTGTTCAATAAGAGGACAAAGGTCTGGAATCGGGGATTATGCAATAACCCCCCCCCAAAAAAAAGGGAGATTTCAAGCATGAATCCAAGTAAGCTTCGTCCCTCTTTGTGTGGGGGAAACGAAACGTTGCACGCTAAAGAGTGGACGTCCAGCCATGTTAACATGCCAGTATTCCAAGTGTATGCAAACGTGGGTGTACGCTTCATGCGATTTCTGGCACAGAAAATATTGTTGTGCAGACATACCTCCGCCTTTAACTTGTTAAAAGGCTAGCCTTTTCTAATTATTAAAACATATCTTTTCACTGTGTTTGTACCAACCAGCTTCAGTTGGATTGATAAGTGCCAAGCGGTCTAGTGCACCGGACTGAAGTTCTGCTGGCAAAGTCAGTGGGTGTGGGTTCGAATCCCCGTCATGATACTTGTACTTGTCAAACAAGACACTTAAAAAATGCTTTTCTTAACCGAGGTGTAAATGGGTACGTGTGAGGGCAGAGATGGTTCTTGTGATTGATTTAGCTTGGTGCACTACTAGCCCTATATAGGACTCTTCCTCTGTACACAGATACAGAGTCCTAGCTGCTGGGAGGTCCCGTTTCTGGGGCAGAAAATTTTCAGAATTCCATAATTCAAAACTTACCTGTAACAAGCTACTAATCTCGCCGGATTATTATTCCATGGCCAGATACAAGTTTTGGCGGTGGGTTTTGGACGTCAGAAATTCCTCATAAATCTGCCATTCGGGAAATAATTCAGCTCTCAATGTTAAACATTTCTGCTCCCCAGGGAGCTGAGATGGTTTAAGAAATGAAAATGACTGCAGTAAGAACTTCATGCACCAAAACTGCATCAAAATTGTTGGAGGGTCAGGTGCTGTAGACCACGTGACCTGTGACATCAGATATTTACAAAAGAGCCACAGAGCCTGGACTTCCTGCAGGCAGCTCAGTGGAAGAGAAAAAAGTCAACCTTACATTTTATGGAGATTGCACTGTTGGATTTTTTATCAACTTTCGATACGAAGAAAGGGGCACATCTCAAAACTTATTAAGGTGTTATTCTATAACTCTTGAATTTATGTGAAAATTATGACACAAAATGCAACATCACAAACTTGTCAAAAATTAATATTATTATCATCACTATATTAATTTTGGACAAGTTTTTGATGTTGCATTTCAATTTCTATTCTGTACATACTTGTGATGGATATGATATGCAATAAATGAACAAAATGTCATTGTTTCCCACAGTGCCTTGCAAGCCTCGTGACCTCAGACCACCTCAAAGAGGGGCGGGTCTACCCTCCCCTTCAACAGGTCCGCGACGTATCCCTCAAGCTAGCCACGAAGATGGCAGAGTACGCCTACGAGGCTAAGGTCGCGTCGCGCTACCCACAGCCCGACAACATTGAGGAGTTCGTCCGCAGTCGTATGTATGATTTCACGTATGATTCATTCGAGCCGCAGTTCTACGATTGGCCGAGTGCAAAATAGATACTTATCACGGAGTCGGCATCATCCTGTTGTCGGAAAAAGGGTGGTCAGTTTCGGTGACCGTGCGTTTTGAAAAAAAATGCAGGAAAGTGCTTCCCCTTCCTAAACAATGCCAAAGAAAAAATGATATCTAAGGTTGAAAAATCATTCTTTATATAGATTATATATTTTGACAGAGAACTGCCAGTGGGCGTATCCAGCACTTTTTCACTGGGGGGAGGGGGGTATGGGGGGGGGGGGCATTGCTTTTCAGGCCCAGGTACCATGTTTTTTAATGAATTATATGTATCTACATTTTTTTATGGGAGACACTGGAAACCTGGGGGGAGGGGGGCACTTGTCCCCCAGGCCCCACTTTGGCTATGCCGCTGAGACCTCCATTGACTATTTCATACCACCAGTCAAGCAAAACCCCAACATTTGAGGTATAACTGCAGCCATTGACTATTTTAGGGCAGCATTCGTTTGATCCTTTGGCATTTTACCTTTCAGGTCTTTAGTTTTACCCCCTGAAAGGTGAACGGATCAGCTGCATTAAGTTTCTACAATAAATTGTCATTCCTTAATTTGCATATATGAATAAATATCAGTTAATTTATTAATAAATTAATTTATATATCAATTAATATGCAAATATTAATAGCTGCGCCATTTTGGAGTTAACAGTGCGTGCTAGACCAAGATAGTATTATGTAAATTACATAGAAACAAAACTCGGAGAATGCTGTGTGTGTAGCTACTTGTGCTTATCTGCATTAAGGCAAATAAGGTGGGAGGCCATTTTGGTCGTTATGGCAAATTGGAGCTTTCTCATTGGTTGATCTGGTTAATTTTACCATACAGGCTTGTCACATGGTATTGATACTCTATGTCTACAGCTGACATAGAGGGCGTGTACAGTAGACACAGACGACAATTGAGCTCAACATTTCTCTGTGTTCTATTTCTATGTTGATACTATATGTCTACAGCTGACATAGAGGGCGTGTGCAGTAAACACAGACGACAATGAGGTCAACATTTCTCTGTGTTCTATTTCTATGTTGATACTCTATGTCTACAGCTGACATAGAGGGCGTGTACAGTAAACACAGACGACAATGAGCTCAACATTCTCTGTGTTCTATTTCTATGTTGATACTCTATGTCTACAGCTGACATAGAGGGCGTGTACAGTAAACACAGACGACAAAAATGAGGTCAACATTCTCTGTGTTCTATATATATGTTGATACTCTGTGTCCACAGCTGACACAGAGGGCGTGTACAGTAAACACAGACGACAATAGACAATTGCAATGTACTTTTTACGCGCAGTACAGTTATATGGGGACGTACGCGTTAAGCCGTGGAACGAGGTGCATGCTGGTCTAGATAGTGACAAATTTTGTCACTATACCTTTTTTTTGTTGGCATGGACGGCCAAATGTAGCAAAACATTCAATCTTGTTGACAGACATTGTAACCAAACTCAACATCGTTGCAAATTTTATATTTAAAGAAAATGCATCCCATTATCGGTTGGTTTGTTTCCAACAAATTCAACACTATTTTTGAATATTTGTGTAACATTTTTGCAAACTGTGATTATCTGTTTTTGCTTTGCACTGATGGCTCCCCGTAGTTTCTCCAACCTTGGTTGGCAAAAACTCGGGCTGTGACGTTGCAAAAGAAAGGTCTATTAAGACCAGCATGCACCTCACTCCACGGCTTAACGCACGCGTCCCCGTATAACTGTATTGTGCGTAAACTGTAAAAAAGTTGTCTATTGAGCTAAGAATTCTCTCTGTTCACTGTCTGTGGTGTAGTTCTCGTATTTTTGTTTTGTGTGTGCTACTTAAAATGTATTTTTAACATTCCCATCCATGCATATACCATTTCAGGCAGAGTTCTGGCTGAAGGGCAGTGGTTATCTTTCGTGTTTGTTTTTACTCGCTCAGGTTTTCATTCAATCCTGGTATTAAAAATCAGGACCTGAGAATTTAGACGTTTTGTTTTATGATATTGTCAAACTGACCCGAAAGCATCAGGTTTCACGGACCCAGTCAACGCACAATATTTCATCGAGGAGGAACGGGTTACCAGTCAAAATACCTGGTAGTCTTCCTTGTTCAAGACTGATCCTGTATTGAATAATTTGAGTTGATTAGAATTATACATTTTTCAATCACTCTCATTTTACTTTTAATCAAAAAAATGGACGGTCAGTGTAGGTAACTTTTTTCTGTCCATTGTTGATGGAAACTTGAGGGTGATTTAAAATAATAGTAATAACAATAAAGGAATTAACTCAAATTAAATTTTAGTATAATAAGCCGGGGTTCGGTTTCACAAAGAGCTATCAGACTGATCTTAAGATGCGTTGCCAATAGACAATTCCGGCCTGTCAAACAAACTGTGCGCATTGACCAATTGGATCACGCCTTTTGGTCATGTGACCTCCGTCAAACTCGGTCACACGTGCAGCGGAAACGTGCACAAACTAAGGTGTGTGGGCGGGGCTTGTTGCCAAGCCGGAACGGTCTATATCACAATAGTGGTTTTATTGTGACCTCACACTTTGCTTAGCAATTGAGATGGATTCACAATTAAGGTGAATCTTAACTCTTTGTGAAATCCGTCCCTGTTGGTCCATTTACATGTTAGAACACTTTTTTAGGGTTTTCAGGTACTTTAAAAAAAAGTAACAACCATTGGAAAGCTGCAAACGTGACGGTAGAAAAGTGGTAGACTTTACTTTGGTTTTTGTCATAAATACTTGTCATTAGTGATTGTAGTGGAAAAATCAAAACAGTTCAATCTCGAGCTGAATCGAACAGATAAGTAAATCGGGGCCCGCATTAATGCCCCAGTGCCAGTGATAAGCGGAAAATGTTTAAAACATCAAGATGCAAATTTTATCATTTTGAAAAAAATAAGTCCATTTATTGGACTGCATTTTAAATATCTTCATATATATATTTTTTAATGATACACCAATTCCATGTTTAAAAACGTGAATTTATATGCCGAATTTTATATTAAAGGGAACACTAAACATAATGATTGAGAACAAGATTACAAATTTTATAAAATAAATTTTAAGGATGTTTTTATTTTCTCATTATTTGTTGAGGTGCTTATAATTGGTGTAGACGATTAAAAGTGAAGTGTGGTTGAGAAAGAAAAGTGTGCCTATTTTATTTATTTATGTACTTAATTATTCAATACATTTTTTACTATGTTCCTGATTTTTCTTAAAGGCACAATATAGGATTGGTAAAGCTGATAGTGCAGTGTTCTTACTTTGTGTGGTTCAATATAATTATACATGAAAAAAAAAACTGTGAAAATTTGGGCTCAATCCGTCGTTTGAGTCAGGAGAAAATAGTGAAAAACCGTGCACATTTTCAGCATGTAAACACATTGTCCTTATTTTCTGTCGTTACAACCGAATTAAAATTGGGGTCTTCAAATTCTATTGTTACGACATTGACATTATTTCAGACTGATAGTGCAGTATTCTGACTTTATTGTGATTCAATATAAACATGAAAAAAAGAAGTAAACAAACCTGGGGATAGATTTGGGCTCAATCTGTCATCTGAGTCAGGAAAAAATAGTGAAAAATCGTGCACACTTTTCAGCATGTAAATAACAATGTCCTTAATTTTGATTGTTACAACCGAAATTAAAATCAGGGTCTTCAAATTCTTTGTTCTCGACTTGGACAGTATTTCAGAAATATTTCTGTGGAAGATTGATATTTGTATGAACTTTATAATAAGTAAGCTTTCAGACCAATATTTAAAAAAAAATAATAAATAAAAAATGGACCATAAAAGAGAAACCATTTTTAATATTCGTCACCCTCTTCTCCTTCCTCTTCTCCATCACCTGAATCCATCCCGACCTCCTCGTAGTCCTTCTCCAGGGCAGCCAGATCCTCACGAGCCTCGGAGAACTCACCCTCCTCCATACCCTCTCCCACGTACCAGTGGACGAAGGCACGCTTGGCGTACATCAGATCAAACTTGTGATCCAGACGAGCCCAGGCCTCGGCGATGGCGGTGGTGTTGCTCAGCATGCAGACGGCACGCTGCACCTTGGCCAGATCACCACCAGGAACTACTGTGGACGGCTGGTAGTTGATGCCCACCTTGAAGCCAGTTGGACACCAGTCGACGAACTGGATGGTACGCTTGGTCTTGATGGTTGCGATGGCAGCGTTGACATCCTTGGGGACGACGTCACCACGGTACAGGAGGCAGCAGGCCATGTACTTGCCGTGACGAGGGTCACACTTCACCATCTGGTTGGCAGGCTCGAAGCAGGCATTGGTGATCTCAGCAACGGTCAGCTGCTCGTGGTAGGCCTTCTCAGCTGATATGGTCGGTGCATAAGTTGCCAATGGGAAGTGAATACGAGGGTAGGGCACTAAATTTGTTTGAAACTCGCCCAAATCCACATTAAGAGCACCGTCAAAACGAAGAGACGCAGTGATGGAGGACACGATCTGGCCAATCAGACGGTTGAGGTTGGTGTAGGTTGGGCGCTCGATGTCGAGGTTACGGCGACAAATGTCGTAGATAGCCTCGTTGTCGACCATGAAGGCACAGTCGGAATGCTCAAGGGTGGTGTGAGTGGTGAGGATGGAGTTGTAGGGCTCGACTACAGCTGTTGAGATCTGTGGGGCAGGGTAGATGGCGAACTCCAGCTTGGACTTCTTGCCGTAGTCGACGGAGAGGCGCTCCATCAACAGGGATGTGAAGCCAGAGCCGGTGCCACCACCGAAGCTGTGGAAGACCAGGAAACCCTGAAGACCCGTGCACAAGTCAGCCTGAGAAAATAATGTCAAGGTTGTTTTTTTATGAGTATGATAATTACCATTGCAGATCTAGGCCTACCGTACCTTTGCAAATGGAAAGTTTTATTCGAGCGGTCGGGGAACATTGGAAGGTCGACCTTTTACTCTGTAAAGCATCACTGGTAGGAACGTAATTGTGAGAATTAGAAGTCTACTATTGTTAATGTTGGAGAGGACAGACCAATATTCGCCACGATCCCTGTCTTCAATAACAATGCTGAACTTTAATCTCATTTTACCAAAATGGAGCCAGATCATTTGTCCATTCCGCGAAGACTCCAGTGTGACGTGTGTGTGTGTGTGGTTTTTTTTTTTTTTTTGGTTTTTTTGGTTTTTTTCTCTAATAAATAAAGTGTAGTTTGCCAAGATTGAATGACTAATCATCTCCAATGTGTTATTAACCTGAATTCATAAATACCTCAGAGAGTTTATCCATTCTGATTGGTCGAAAGCATGTCACATAGGGGGTGTTTAAACGGTTGATAGAGACATGGGCAAGAGTGTTTATAACCAGTCTGCAATTAAACTCACGCGGGCGCTAAATATTACGCGTAATCACCTGTACTCCCCGTAAAGTATATTAGTACGTTGAGCGTCGCATGCAATTTGACGCTTTTAAATTTGACGTGAATTTGACGGTTTTAAACGGCTGTTGTTTAAGACCTCGGTCTCAACTCTTGTATTCCTTCAGTATACATGTAAATGGATTATTTACCAGTTTTCTGATTCTGTCCAGAGCAAGATCAATGATCTCCTTTCCCACAGTGTAGTGCCCCCTGGCGTAGTTGTTAGCGGCATCTTCTTTGCCTGTAATCAACTGCTCTGGACTAAACAACTGCCTGTATGTACCAGTGCGGACCTCATCTGCCAGAGAGAGAGAGAGAGAGAACAAAATAAGTTATTTCAAGGTTATGGGGGTATTTTGATACTCTTCCCTTTCAGGCTTTGACAACACAGATTGTGTTCCACCTCTTGAGTACAATCTGATAATGTGTGACTCACAGCGGCGAAACTAGGGTAAGATTTTAGGGGACACCAGGGTTGCACCATTTTTTTCTTCTTCTTGGGGGCACTTCTTTCAAATTGGGGGAGGGGGCACGGACATCAATGGGTGTGCCCCCCCCGTGGCTACCTCCCCCCCCCCCGCCCCCTAGTTACGGCACTGGTGACTAAAGAGAAACGGCTTGGAGGTTTGTATGGTAGAAGTGCGGGACATTAATAATATGGAGGTTTGCTGTACCGCGTTCCTTTTAAAAATCCCTTTTTGTGAGAATTTGTGGTTCTGAAAAAAAAAACCGGGTGTTTTACTTGCTGCTGCAAACAGTATGCTCTTCATCTAGGTGATGTTTGTCAACTCCAGTTTGAAATGTCTTCTGAGCTGCCCGTTGTCACACAAATTACCGCAAATTAATACTCAAGTCAAAGAGGGTGAATAGACCTTTCCCATGAAATATGTAAATTGGATATCGCGCGTGCGCACTAACATTTTGGTTGGCAAAATTTTGGGAACCGTGCGCCCTTTTGCATGGGACTGATGGGCGCGTGACGCGTACGCGTTTTGTGCGTCTGCTTTGTGCACATTTCAATGGCGTTTGCCAACCAACAGGGTCTGTACGCATGCGTGAATGCAATTAGCATATTTCATGGGAAAGGTCCATTCGTGGCAGTCAGTTGTCACAAACCATTTTGGTCTTATTACTAACATTGGTAAAAACATCAGGTTGACTCAAATACTGCTCTGTGTAAATTGAACACGATTAACGCTCCCATATGGATTATGTTGCCTATTTCATCCATAATATTGGGGTATTAGTATATCTCTACACGTTAACCATGAAAATCGTGTTGGATAGCTATTTGTCGGTGTAGGCCTAAAACGATCATACTTCTAGATTTTTCTTTACCATGGCTTTGGCTCTCTTCTAGTCACTTGTCCCAAGTCAAAGTCAGAGCCGGAGGCGAAACAGCGGTTTCGAAATTATGTCATTAGAGATTCTTGTGAATTCATATACGACGTTTATTGGTGTGGGGGGGGGGGGGGAAGTAGGGGCAAAGACATACTTTTGATAAGCTACAAATTCGTCAAATTTGTTGCCGGTCCTTTGTACTCCCAAGGAGTTTTTGGAAAGTCTTTAGCCCAACAGGAGAATTGTGATCAAAGGCGCTTTGGAACGTTTTGCTTATTTATGGCAAACTACAAACGACATAAACATAAAGTATTACTGTCAGACAGTCTGCAACAGCGTTTATAAAAATCAATCACGTCAACATGGAATTAGCGGTTAACAGTTGCTTTAGCCTACCGTCAAGAACACCTCCAGCTCGGCGTGTTTGCGGAGCAATTACGCGGTCGCGGTGCTGATCCCACTATTTGTACACGGATCAACTTGATAAATAAAGGTTGTAGCCAGTGTGTGCAAGTGGATTACCGGCTTATCTGCCTCTATTGTTAACCAATTTAAGCATTGTTATCAAACAAGTTTGAAGAGTTTTGGTGGAAAGTTGGTCTCACAATCAAAGAAGAGGGTGCCAAACATCATATTGCATGTTTCTTTCGAACCCCACCTGAGGAATATGCCTGTGGATTTCTTTTTTTTCAACAGGACTTGGGAAAGTACTGAGTATACAGTGCTACAACACCCATCGGTGTATGGGTAAAAACACAAATCATTTTCTTTATCCCCGATGCAAAATTAACATTTATTATAATGGTTGTGGTATACCCGCTGCTAATAGGACTGGAACTGCCTCATGTAGCTCCCGGATAATCTCGGTTGTCTAGTTGGTGAGACATCCGCTCTAGAATGGCGGGGTCGTGGGTTCATTTTTCCACCCGAGGTACATGCCTGTGGATATTTTTTTCCCCACACTACTTGGGAAGTACTGAGTATATACAGTGCTAAACACACATCGGTGTATGGTAAAAAACACAAATAATATTCTTTATCCTCGATGCACAAATAAACATAGTTTTAACTGTTTTGTAAACATTTCTTTGATTTGAGCTGTAAGTTGTTATATCAGTTATGCTATTATCATCATATTTAATATTATTTTAAGATGGATATTAGAATCAGCATCGATGTTTTCTGTTGATTAAAATTAAGAACAAACGACCAACACGAACCGATAACGGTGGGTTCCAAGTCGACGAAGACAGCGCGGGGGACGTGCTTGCCGGCACCAGTCTCCGTGAAGAAGGTGTTGAAGGAGTCGTCTCCGCCTCCGATGGTCTTGTCACTTGGCATCTGACCATCAGGCTGGATGCCGTGCTCAAGGCAGTACAGCTCCCAGCAGGCGTTGCCCATCTGGACTCCGGCCTGGCCGATGTGAAGAGACAAGCACTCACGCTAAAGACGGGAAGATATACTCAAGTTAAGAAATCTGTCTTCGAGACAAACCCAATCGAAAAGTAATGTAAACATTCGATCATCTGGCTGCAAATTTGTTTCGTACTGCTTTGTCATTAACTGAGAAAATACTTAATTTTCGCACTAGCTAAAAATCATAGAAATGTATCGTATTTCATGGGTAAACATAACTAATTAAAATATTTATTATTATTAAAGATATAGCACAGGATTATAAATTATCAATAGGAAAAAGGCTGATTATTTCCAAACATTTTCCGTCTGAATGAATCCCAAAAGTCGAGGAGTTAGCATTTTATCGCCGTTGTTACTACCGATCGCTGGGATCGAAATGAGGGCACGAACTTCTAAAGAATCCAAGACAAAAACAACACCCGTTTCCCGTTGTTTTCTCTCTAACCGAATTGGATGACATGTTTACAGACAGGTTGGTTGTTCAATGAAAGCTAGATCAAAGAGTGAATTTTCTTTTCCTAAAACCAGAATCTAACATGGTATTTGTTTCCCCTGATGAGAAACGCTACCACTTTTACGCTTCTAAGAACCGAAGGTTACTCACCATTTTGCTGACTCAAATTTGCCGATAAACGCCGAATTCAAAGTTGGTTTGAGCTGAAGAATGTATGGTTTTGAAAAAATGTTGTTTGCACCAACCACTTTATTTATAGGCTATCTCTTTTGGTCTGAAAGTGTCAGAAATAGCGGTTTGGAAAAGTTGAAAGGACACCAAAAAAACACTCTCACGGTCCAACAACAAGAGTCGGGTGAGATGTGGGTACTAAGGTAATAAGTTATAACGCAGCGGGTTTTATACCGAAGCTCGCATACGCATTTGAAGCTGCTGAAATCCCAGTACGGCAACGAACCCCCATAGTGCGCTAAACCAGAGCGGTAGCTAAGGACGCAAGGAATATATCTTTGCTCACATTTGTAACGAAGTCACAACACAAACATTTGTTTAGTGTCCTACCTTATCACCCTCTAAGATGGACGGGGGGAGGCGTTAGATTATGGATGCGAGCTGGGGGAACTTGTAAGGGTTTTATTGGTACATGGATCATGGGATTAGTACGTTGGGACGTCTTAATTGACGATGTCCACTTTCACAACATATTTCACATTTCTGGACGATGTTTTTCCATGTTAGCTTTTGATATAGATAATGACTTGAAGGATGGCGTTACTAGGGGGCGTTACTTAGCGACGGAATAAATGCACGATCCTGATTGGATGAATGTGTGAATAGGTGGATTTGATTCAAACATTGTAACAATTAGGCGCGAACGTTGATCTGGTTGTCAGTTTGTCTTTGACGTGTCAATAATGAAAGCTCTACTCGAAGGCCTTCAGGATTCAAGGCAATGCCGTAGGCCCACATCCACTATTAAATGTTTAGTTTCTCGATAATTCGAACCTAATCGTAGTTGCCGTTCATTGGTAAACACTTGCAGATGAGTTTGACATTTCCAGTGATGGGTAAATTTCATTAGTGGCCAACTGGATAGTTGTGTAAAGACTTTTAATCAGCAAGCTACAAATTCTGAGCAAATTGGGACGCCCAGTCTTACAAATAAGTGAGGAGAAATGTTCGGGAAAAGTTGGAGCTGCCTTTGCGGTGTGTTTTTTTGGACGAATTAGTCGGAGATGCCTTTTTTTGATCCACCATGACTGATTTGAAACTGTTGAGTATACAGTGCCGAACACACATCGGTGTATGGGCAACAAAAATAATGTAAAGCCAAAAAGAAAACAACAAAAGAAAAAAAAAGAAAAAAAAAAGAAAACAACAACACAAAAAAAACTTTTTATTGGAAACTGATACTTTTGTCTTTATCTCTGTGTAAAGTTTCAGGCAAGTCATCCCCTCTGCCCCCCCCCCACCTCCCCTTAACCAAAGAATCCACATTTACTGCAAAAACTGGGGTGTTAATTTGATTCTCTTGGTATGTGACTTAATTTTTTACCAATTTATAAAGCAATGAGGATAACTAACACCATGTCGGTGTTGTCACATACAGATACAGAGCGAATCAATTTACCCCCCCCCCGATTTGTGCAGTGTACGCCTACAATTATCGGCGTGCGGTTCCCGTACCCATACCTTATTATCTCCTAATCATTGAAGGTAAGTCATGAGTGTGCCGTCCACCTTATAAGTGCCGAGGTGACCGTAATTAAGTATCCTGTGATTTGAACGAAATTTAATGTCTGGACATTACTTGATTATGGACACTATTCTTGCCCGTAACACATTGTAAGGGTTTGTATTCAGCGTCGTTTAGCTTTGATTATCCCCATAGAATCTTGAGAAAATTTAAGTGTCTTCAAGAAATGACCCAAGATTGAGACTGGCCCCGGGTCCAAACTGCAACGACAATCGTCCATGAAAACAGAAACATTAGAAAAGCACTACATCACCAATTGTGTGTTTTTTTGTAAATTCACATGGATCTGTGAATAATATATAAAACCGTTCAGTGAGTCCGTACACAGACCTACACATCTGAGTTGACCGAACGCATCATACGCGCGCACACCGAACGACTGGAGCAAGTCTACTGTCTAGAGAAAAAAAGGCGGCTGAGTCATCGGGGATCATCATGACGTCACCAGCAAAAGAAACCTCGTGATTTCTGTGTCTCTTCCATGGAATAATAAGTGATGGAAATCCACAATTCCCCCTCTCTCAGACTGCTCTATCTTATGGTCTATTCTAAGTTAATCTTGTCAGATAAGCTGCATTTTGACACACACTTTGTTTCATTTGAGTAAATATATATCTTTTCGCATAACGACAGTAAAAGAAGTAGTATTTGGTAAATAAGATTTAAGCATGTTTTAGTCGAACACGAATCATGAAAGATCTCATTCCATCTAGTATTTACTGCGTCCGTTTGTATGATACATTATTTCTGGTAAAATAATCAACAACCTAAACAGTCCACGATGCTTTGTGTAAAACGTGTTCGTATGGTTGAACTGGTCCGATTTTCCACATGAGTCTTCAACCCAGTCCATTATAATTACAAATCTTGAATTACGGAATATATATATGTATGTATATATCCATATGGCTGCATCCTTAGATTAACATGTCTGCCCGACGACAGTTTCATTAATCGATAAAATAAACAGGTGGTTAATTTTTTGGGAAGATGTGAAAAATATCGTGGAGTGGGGGGGGGGGGGGCAAGGAAGTTCTGACTTCGTGTGCCGGGGGGGGGGGGGGGGCGTCAAATGAAATGCCCACTCCAAAACAATTATTGTGAACCTCTCATGTTTGTGAATCGTGGTGATTTCAAATGTTTTGTATTCACCGAGTTTTAATAGAGTATGTGAGGATTTAATTGAATTAACTGAATTACAATAGTATTGTTAAGTACACACTGTTCATGTTTGGGTTGAATTTTAATCCGTACTTTACTGGGGCCCGTGATGGGGATACCCCGCTGTTCCCACCCACTCCGTACATTTAATGGTCAATTACATACCCACTGGAAAACCAACAGCGAGGGAGACGCTGACATGACTGCATCTCTCTATCACGGGGCGAGGTCTGTGTCGAGTATATAAGACACTCTGCATCTCGTTCTCCGGATCTGTGCGGTCTTGCCTCTTCGTCATCGCAATCTTAGAGGATTCAGGCTGTTCGAGAAACCACCATCCACTCTTTGTCTGATTTTACAAAGACTTCAAGACATCTCAAGAATAAGAAATTTTCCAGACATTTCAGGGAGGAACGGACAACTGAAGAGCCAGAATGGTGAGTAGGGGATGAGAGTACAATTTTCAGGCAGTATGTCGGGTCGGGTAAGATTATGGCTAGAAGAAGACATTGCCCCACCCTAAATTGAGATTTGAGACATTGAAATCAATAAATTGGTTGAATATTTTTGGAATTTCCACTATTCATTTTTTTGTAAGAAAAGAGACAATTTGAAAAAATACAATGGAAATCATTTTATACAAATAAATTGTTTTACTGTCACTGCCACTAATACTATTTATAAGTGTTTGGATGTACAGTGTCGTATGTCAATGCCCCCTTTTGGATTTTATAAAGAAATCATATTTTCTTTAATCTATAATGATTCGGTTTGTTTCAAAGTGATATTTTTTAAAAGAACGGGTGAAACATTTAGATTACCAGATGCAATCCTCCACGAACATGTTTCACTCTAGATTTATATCTTTTATTTTAACATTTTTATCACATGGATTTTCTGAGCCACTGAATTCATGATGTGGCGTCATGGATACGTCATAATGACATGCATGGCTGAGAAACGTATAAATCATGGCATGTCTCCACTCACGACCTTAATTTCGTCTGAAGGGTTCCTTTTTAACTTATTAAATTTTATTTTTAATTTTTCACATTTGTTTTGTTTCTTTGCTTATTTGTTCCTTGGTCAGCATTGTCTGTCCTTTTAGTCCTGTGGAGTCACGGGAATGATTTTCACCCAGCTCGGTCTCTTGTCTGGATTTTTATTGTATGAATTCTTTAGTGAACACGTTCATTTTTAACTACAGTTTTTCATGTTTTACTTGTTTGTTTTTGTAATATATAGCAACATTTCAAAATTGTTTTCAAAGTGTTAAAATCATGCTGTTTTTCTTCATAAAATGTTGCTGCAAAAATAAATTGAGAAATTGGTGCACCTTTAAAAATATTTTTATAGGCTTTTAATTTAAAACCTTTTCCGAGCTACTGTACAAAATGTGACACACTTTTTTACTCAAGAAAATATGCACACTTTCTAATGACAATGCATGCTTCATTGTTGTAAAATCTGGAGCACGATTTTGACAATGTTGGGGAGAAAATAGTAAACGAAACATTCGTTGCTATAACTTCTTGTTTTTTTATAAATTGTTGGACTACAAAGATAATTTTAAGCTGTAAATTTAAAAAATAACGAAAAATTGAAAAAGTGTAGTTAAAAAAGAACCTGTCAGTGGTTTTAATTTCTATTTCTGAAATGAATAAATAAATAAATAAAGTGAACTGTAATAAGCGACATTTCCACCTACGAGTCCCAGGTGCATTTAATTAATTTTTCCTCCGTTATTGGGCAAACAATTCAAGGTAGGTAGGGAAGAATTTCGATCTTATTAATAACAAATTAAAAAGTTTAAAATAAAACTAAAAAAACAACAACACACATTTAAAACTATCATCAGAAACATGCTCTTCATAGAAATAAATAAAATAAAATAAAAATTAATGTAAAAACATCTTGGTCTCAAATACAAAAACGTTAAAATGTTTTCTGTTAAGGACAGTCATTTATAATCACCATATGTAATGTGATATTTACTATAAAACATCTGCCCCTATACATGAATGCAACCATAATGTGCTTAGACACGTGTAAACCTATGTCGGTTTTCATAGGCTGTAGATTTTGATAGTTACATTAAAAAGCTGTAGAGGATTAGGGGGGTGGGGATGATAGTAAAACATCAGTAATGTCACCGTCAGTGTTTAGATGGCATGAACCTCTTTTAGCATCCCTGGACATTATGCATGATGATTCATGCTGAGCACATACTCGGTTGTCTATGTTAGGGTTGTGAGTCTAGAAACAGGCACAGAGAGGTGTGTTTCTTTAATCCAGCCTCACATTCTGCCACGTACTGATATGCATTGGTGATTAATATCCAAAAATGACAACGCAAACAAACACGTGCCATGAACAATGATTCAAACTATACGAAACATAACGACATGTTACTATTTCCTGTTATTCACAGCGTGCTTTTATGGGATTATTTTTATAACATAATAACTCAGCTCAGGAACGTGAATCATTCGATAAAAATTAATATATTTCTTTGCTAAATATTTATTTCGAAGGTTTATTTTGTAAGGCCAATAAGGGAAAAAAAAAGGTTTATGAAATATGTAATCCATTTTAACAGCAGAATAGATAATGAACAATACAACAATTTCATGAGTTATCAAAAGCACATTTTAGCAGAATAATTTGAAGATTTTAAACGCAAATCGGAAGCAACGTTGAAGGGGAAAATACCTTATAGTTATTTGACTGGGAGCGTATACGACATTCACTTTCACCGTATAGAATAAGTGACCCAACCATCTCTCACGTGGGGTTCGAGCTGTACACACCGAGTCGTGATGTCCTATTTCACAATGAATAAAACCGGGATGTAAGGAATCAATGGGGCTCGTTATAATATGTGGGAACAAGTTCATTACTCAGCGGAAAATAGTTAAAGATGCCAGCTCCGATTTCTGGCTGGTTACCTGAAAATGTAATTAAGAAATAGTTTAATATTTATTTTCTATTTTTTTTAATTTATTTGTTAATTATTCATTTACCTCCCCCCCCCCCCAAGATTCGGGAAAGTTACAAGCTTTTATTTAAAAGATTGCAAGAACAGATTCGCCAATGTTACTGATAGTCAATTAAGAATAACAAATGAACTATTAGTCGGTATCCAGACATTATCTTACATCCGTCTGCCATGTACAAACAGTTAAGCTTTTTACCTGATGGTGTGTATTATCTGTGGCATATGCGAATGTTGTTGTATTTTTTTTTTTTTTTTTTTTTTTTTTACTGTCAAAATTCGTTCAGAGAAAAAATACATAAATAAAACCTGACTTTGTGTATTGTCTGTGGCGTATGCGAAATTGTTTGTATATTTTTTTTTAATTTCTATTTTGCTGTTTTTGTTTGAATGTATTTATTCATTTATTTTTTGAAACAGCATCATCTGTCAAAATTCGTTCAGAGAAAAAATAAATACAAAAATAAAGACCGCTTCACTTTAAACCAACCATCTCTAATAATCGCGTGAATGTTTTAGTTTTATTTAAGAGCTTTGTATCGGGGGGGGGGGGAGGTGAGGATTCATGTTCCCGGTTGATGTTCGCCCGGCGGTCCATCCTGACTCCCATTACCATCGACAGCTAAAAGGGGTGGAACGTAATCGAATCACTTGGGCTTCAGTGGTGTGAATACATGAAACAGCCGTTGCAACATGAATGAGTCACCCTCATTTCTCCATGCACTGTGTGATGATGATGGGGTGAGGTGGTGTGGGTGTAAAAAGAGGATGGGTTACGATATGTGTCTACATCCTTGAGATGTAGATGAGGAGGGTCTCCTTGTAGACTGAATGGAATGATGCAAGCTTAACAAGGAATCTTCCAAATTGAATCTGACTTCTCAATTTAAACAATATTTGATTGACCTTAATGTGTACATTTTTGCCCTTGATTTTTCATAACGAGCAATGATTTCATTTTACAATATGGCTAACATAGCCATGAAATCAAGTATTTCTTGTTGATTAGAAAACAATAGTGTGATGTCAATAATACAAATCAATGGGGTGACATTGCCACTTGCCAGCTCATCTTTTATGAACCTAGCGTTTAGCAAAAATCGGGGCTGGTCAGGTTTGGGTCGGTGGTTGTGGGGGGGGGGGGGAGAGGGGCGATGAGAACAGTTACTAGGTTAAGACCGATACATTATAGCCCCGCCCCCCATACGTGTGGACTAATCACAGCCTTGGGTGCGCCACCGAAAGTCCGACAAAAGTCCCACACGATAAAAATCCTATTGGAAAATGTAAACATGCATGTGCGTATTTATAGAGCGCGCGTGCAGTGTGGCATGAAGAGACGCACACTGTGCTGCCCATGTGTACAGTGGTGACATAGCCAATGCTGCGATTGGTCAATATGTTTAGGGGTGGGGCTTAATGGATCGGTCTATTAAGTATCAATTTACATTAATTGTTCTATTACTATATCCAAGCCGGTATATCCGAATCACCGCTGTACCTTTACTAAAATGGTTGGATGTATCGATGCGTTCGACATAGCCCAAGACATCATCCAGAACAGTTACTTATTACTCCCACTTGCTTCACTGTGAGTCGATAACAAGAAGAGTGCGCGAACCCCAGTGGTGTCTTGCTTAATAACGCACAATCGATATTGTCCATCTTTATAGGATGAAACCCAACTTCCTGGCTGACTTTTTTTCAAGGAAACATGAAGTGTTCATAATCTAGGACCTATAATGATATAGGTTAATGGGTGATGTGGGTTAATGGGTGACAAGTCGATGCTAAGTTTAACACAATCTAATTTGGTGTCTGGTAGTGAATCCTACACAAAGTGTTCGACAACTTTCTGAAAAATTCCGTAGGTTTGTGACCCACATACGTCTGAACTAGTGTCAGAAGACTTTAGAAAATGTTCCGTTCCTTATATCATTTCTTTCATTATTTTTCAAATATTAATATGCGATTTGTTATAGGCAGGAAGAACAGTTTATATACGGTATTATATATTAAACGCTAATTCTTGAAAACTGAAATATGGATAAAGGTAACAACGTGAAATCATGAATTACGCTAGTCGGAGGAGTGGATTTATATCAACTTAACTCATTTTAACATATATATAGTGGTATGAAATCTGCTGTAGAATGCCAAAGACGTGGGTTCGAATCTCACCCGAGTAGTACACATGTGGATTTATTTCTCCACATGATTCGGGAAAGTAATGATCTGTTGTAAATTTTAACGAGGCTGTCACTGTTATAATGTCTTAGGAATAATGGAAAAATTATAAAAGATGGCATGAATGTAACTTCCAAGGAACATTGATGAATAATATTTAAAGGACAACGACATCATACGGCGTTTTCTTTGTTGCTATTATCAAAGTTGTATATTTTAAATTTATTTTATCAAGCAATAGACCACAAAGGAAACTGACTGGGTAAATTTTAAATCAATTTTGGGGTGAACAAAGAAAAATTGACTGGAGCAAGATTTGAACCTGCGACCACCGGTTTAACGTACCGACGCTCTACCAACTGAGCTATCCAGCCCTAATGTTGGCGGTTTCCCTATTTTGTCAATTTCTTTGTTCACCCAAAAATTGATTTAAATTTATTTTATCTTAATCCCATCCTAATAGTCAAATGTATTTTACCCCGGGATTTGCACGTTCGTGTTTGCTTTCTGCAATCCAAACGAGCCGAGGTGATAACGCAGTACTCTCTTTAAATGATATTTCCTCAACTTTGACAGCATTTCATAAAATTATCTCCGGAAGATTGGAACAGGTGTGAATTTTATATGCAAATATTTACTTTTCCTTCAAAAGCACAAAGGGGAAAGCGGAAAGCACACCGGATATTCAAATTCGATTTATTTCTGATCCGCGCAGGCTACGTCAATAAGATGTTTGAATCAAAGGAGTGTGAGGGTCGCCCCCAAGCAATTCATATACTGTGAGTCACGGGGGGGGGGGCTTATGTGTCATGCCGTTATGTAAATGAAGATTACAAGTGGAAAGATGTTTTAACGCTGAACGTACAGAGGGTAGTACAGAATGGAGAAGTTCGCAAACCGTAAAGGAGTGGACCTTGTCTTCATTATTTCTATTAGATGAAACAACTTTATAGTGAATATATTGAGATGTTAATTTTTGCATCTGGGATAAAAATATTATTATTTATTTATTTATTTATTTATTTATTTATTTATTTATTTATTTATTTATTTATTTATTTATTTATTTATTTATTTATTTATTTATTTATTTATTTATTTATTTATTTATTTATTTATTTATTTATTTATTTATTTATTTATTTATTTATTTATTTATTTATTTATTTATTTATTTATTTATTTATTTATTTATTTATTTATTTATTTATTTATTTATTTATTTATTTATTTATTTATTTATTTATTTATTTATTTATTTATTTATTTATTTATTTATTTATTTATTTATTTATTTATTTATTTATTTATTTATTTATTTATTTATTTATTTATTTATTTATTTATTTATTTATTTATTTATTTATTTATTTATTTATTTATTTATTTATTTATTTTTTTTTTGCATATACAGCGATGTGTGTTAAGCACTGTATACTCAGTACTTTCCCTAGTCCTGTGAAAAAATCACAGGCATATACCTCGGGTGGGATCTGAACCCACGACCACGACTAACAGGATTCGAACTGCCTCTAGCTGCCGGGCATTCTCGCTAGTCGGTTGGTAAGATATCTGCTGCTCATTGTGAACGCACACACTCGCTGACAAATAGGGCATTCGGGTTGGCTCAGTCGTTTCTTTCCCTGCCTTTCACATCTGTGGACCCCGGTTCGAATCCCGGACTGGAGCCTTGCTTGTGGATTGGGTTTTTAGTCCCTACATAATTGCGTGGGTTTCCCTATTTGGCTTTTTCCTCCCTCATCTAAAACTGACATTTCTGCATCATCTTCTCTACACGGGTATCTTCAGGCCTACGGGTCACAGTGCCAGTCACTTTTGGAGGTCCTTTGGTTTCATTACCAAAAAGATATAATAATAAAAAATAAAATAATAAATCTTCTCCATCGTTTATGAAATTCACTTTCTGGATATGGCCGAGATGCATGGATAAAGAGTTATTATGCTTACATTTAAAATTGGTATTCTTCGCATTCATTTAGCGTGTCGTGGCCGAGCGGTCTAGCCCACCAAATTCAAGTTCTGTTGGCTGAGTCGTCACAATGTGGGTTCGAGTCTCGGTCCCGGTGTCATAGGGGATTCTGTCCTCCGGGTGGTTTGTCCACCATACGGTAAACTGACGTGGGCTGGAGGAGTTTATTCAAAAGAGGGCGCTATCAGAAGGAGTTAGTACACAATTCGCCGTATGCCCGGACAGAATCTCCTGCCGCACAGAATCTTCTTCCACACCGGCACTTGTGTCCTTGATCAAGACACTTATATGACTGCTTATATAATATCCTTGGCGTTTATGTTCTAACTTGAGGATCCTGCCGAGTAACGAACTAGAAGTAGTATAGAACTAAGATACATTAATGTTTCTTCATTGTCTTCTCAATTTTAGCGTGAATGTATCTCAGTCCATGTCGGCCAGGCCGGAGTCCAGATGGGCAATGCCTGCTGGGAGCTGTACTGCCTTGAGCACGGCATCCAGCCTGATGGTCAGATGCCCAGTGATAAGTCTGCCGGAGGTGGAGACGACTCCTTCAATACGTTCTTCAGTGAGACTAGTGCCGGCAAACACGTTCCCAGGGCTGTGCTGATGGATCTCGAACCCACTGTAGTTGGTAAGTGTTCTTTGGATGATGTTAACTGTGGACAAAAGTGAGATGATGTGGCATTACGACAGTGGCAATGACGGTGGTGACAATGAAGATAACATACATTGGGGGCAATTACAGAGACGGTGACAAGGAAAGAGACAATGACAAATGACTGATAGGGTTTGTTATCAGCAACCATGCCGACGATGGCAAAGATAAAGCCATTGCTAAGGAAATGTCATACTGGACAAAAATAGAGCAATCAAAAGACAATAATGACAACACTGACAATGACAATGAAGACAAAAATGAAGACAGGTGATACAAATGGTGACAATGGTGACAGAAACGAACTTGACTGTGGTCAAGACGAAGCAATATTGTTCACTATTAAGGTGGGAATAATAATGACATGGATGACGTGGCATAATAGGTTAAGGGAAAACTGAATGACACCAGACGCCGTGGATGACGTAGGTTATTGGAGGGGAAGGGAAGGTTGAATGACAGACGCCAACAACGACGACGACAAAACCAATATGTGACACTAGTAACAACAGAAATGAGGTTGAGGCGAGAAGGAAGAGGGCAATCAGGGTATAACTGACGACGATAAACTAAAATGTCTGATTCATTTGTTATTAGACGAGGTTCGCAGGGGTCCCTACCGCCAGCTCTTCCACCCGGAGCAGCTGATCACTGGCAAAGAGGATGCCGCCAACAACTACGCCAGAGGGCACTACACCGTCGGCAAGACTATCATTGATCAAGTTCTTGACAAAATTAGAAAGCTGGTGAGAAGAGAAATACAAGTTATCATGTTATGGTTATACTTCTCAAACTCCATTAGGACTAATTCAACCGTTCATTTCAATATTTTAGGAATTCGCTTCCGTTTAACCGAAAAACTACCCTAGACTTAAATTCTTATAATACATTTCAAATAATATTATGATATATGTATATTCAGCCGTCAATTTAAATAATTTGCTAAACTTCAATGTCATGGATGTTTTTGAAAAAAAAACAAAAAAAAACAAACAAACAACTAAAATAAATTATAGAAAGGTTTTACGTGACGTCACCCGAGAGCTTTTTCTAATGCTGCGTGCACAAACAGGCGCTGGAACTCATTTAGCAGACGACGCGTCAGCCATTGAGTTTGTACATGGCTGTACCCAACATGGCTGCGAAACGAACTTTTCCCGGGGTCATGCAACCTCTCTATAGACCGGAAGCTAAATGCTAAAACGCCATTCTGTAATTTGAAAATCCACTTCTAACTTGACGAATGTATCGTTCTCCTTTCAGGCTGACCAATGTACAGGTCTGCAGGGATTCTTAATCTTCCACAGCTTCGGTGGTGGCACTGGTTCCGGGTTCGCATCCTTGCTGATGGAGCGTCTCTCCGTCGACTACGGCAAGAAGTCCAAGCTGGAGTTCGCCATCTACCCTGCCCCTCAGGTGTCCACCGCCGTGGTGGAGCCATACAACTCCGTGTTGACCACCCACACCACGCTCGAGCATTCCGACTGCGCCTTCATGGTCGACAACGAGGCTATCTACGACATCTGCCGTCGCAACCTCGACATCGAGAGACCGACTTACACCAACCTCAATCGACTCATCGGGCAGATAGTGTCCTCCATCACGGCTTCACTTCGATTTGATGGCGCCCTCAATGTCGACTTGACGGAGTTCCAGACCAACTTGGTGCCCTACCCTCGCATCCACTTCCCTCTGGTAACGTATGCTCCGGTCATCTCTGCTGAGAAGGCCTACCACGAGCAGCTGAGCGTGTCAGAGATCACCAACGCCTGCTTCGAGCCTGTAAATCAGATGGTGAAGTGCGATCCCCGTCACGGCAAGTACATGGCTTGTTGCATGCTGTACCGTGGTGATGTCGTCCCCAAGGATGTCAACTCCGCTATAGCCCACATCAAGACCAAACGTAACATCCAGTTCGTCGACTGGTGTCCGACTGGCTTCAAGGTGGGCATCAACTACCAGCCACCCACCGTGGTGCCCGGTGGTGATCTGGCCAAGGTGCAGCGTGCCGTCTGCATGCTGAGCAACACCACCGCCATCGCCGAGGCCTGGGGTCGTTTAGATCACAAGTTTGATCTGATGTACGCCAAGCGTGCCTTCGTCCACTGGTACGTGGGAGAGGGTATGGAGGAGGGTGAGTTCTCAGAGGCTCGTGAGGATCTGGCTGCCCTGGAGAAGGACTACGAGGAGGTCGGGATCGACTCGTCTGCCCAAGGAGGAGACGACGATGAAGCTGGAGGGGAGTTCTAGAGGGAACGTCTCCCCATCAACTCAAATTAAACCATATCTCATGTGAACTGTCGGTTTAATTATTTGATTTATTGTGTTAAAACCTCTGTGCCTCCATGTGCACAAACTGGCTGTTATGCGTCTTAAAAGAAAATTCATGTTCACTTCGGAGACGAAAATGAAATCTTGAAAGAAACAAGCCACGAAACAAAAAGCTATTAACACTAAGCAAGCTGGTGAACGTTAACGGCATCCCTGTGCACTCAGTTAGCATTTACAAAGGTTTTTTTATGATTAAACACGGCAGCTTGGAACAAACATACACTTGCCTGCAAAAACTTTTTTTTTAAATTGACATTAAAAAACATAATTTAAAGGCATTTAGATTTGGAACCGGATGTTTGTTTCAATTCTAGGTAATTGTAGTTAAGTATAGGCTACCATAAAACTGACCCGCTGTGAAAATTTTGTTTTTGAGATATCGGTGAAAATCTGGAGCGGTTATTTCCATGCAGAAGGATCCGAAAATGCTGAAACTGCATGTTTTTTCATTACGTGAGAAACCATTCATGCATGAATCGTGTCTCGTTCAAATTTTCGGGCAGAAAAAAATATTCCTTTCTCTAAAACTACATCATTACTTCAAAGGAAACCGTTTCTCACAGTGTTCTATACTATTGACAGCTCGCCAGTGCTTCTTACCAAAAATTAATAAGCATTGGTCATTAATTTGTGGAGTTACCAAAAGTTTACTGCCCTGCCTTAAAAGTTGGTTTATTTTCATTCCGTCCCAGTCTTTCAAATAAATCAGTAAAAGCATTGAAAACGAACAAAAATTAAAAACAATCTGATCAAAAAGAAATTCTTAGTTAGTACCATCACCTACCTGTTTTGTATCTTATAGTTTAAGTAAGGGAGGTTGCACATAATATTTAATAGTACTATTAACGTCTTCCACAAGGTGGAGGTTTTGAACACTGGAAACTCAATTAGCGAAACTAGACTCAGTTGACCATTGCTTGGGATCGTGTTCCACTTGCGTATTGATATCAGTCAGAATAACTTTGTAAAATATAACACTGAACACAAAACTAAGAAACCGTACTTCCTCCAACATTAGGCCCACCAAAAAATATGCATGAACTCTCCAAGGTTAGACAACTAGATTGAATCAATCTCAAGAAGAGCTTCACTCAAACTGTTAGCCACAAATTAAGCACGGTTCACTGTATTAGTCAAAGTAGATTAGTGGTATTTCATTTTTGCAATTAGTAGAAGTAGTTTAAAGAAGTCCAGCAGACTCTTATCATAAAGGACAGTTCAGGGCTCAACCCTAAGACATGGGCCCTACACCTGCGAAAGGCGGACGGCAGAAACTTTCACTCAATTATTGTACATGGTAATTACGTTTTAATGCAATGTAATAAGCGTGTGTGTCTTTTGAGGGCGAATTTACTACGTGTCCAATGTGCTGAATATTTATTTGAATAAACCAAAATAAGTGTACATTGATTTAAAATCTATTGCCTGATTTGTGCTGATTTCTACCAAAAAAGTAAGGTTAATATACTTTTGTTTATTTCACTTTAGACCAATCAGAGGTTCCCATTTTTTTCCCATCATGCAGCGTTAAAAGATTTCTACGTGTAGATGGTGTTAAATCGTAGAAAATAAAAATATATATATAAAAATGAAAAAAAGTTAATTAAATTTGCCCAATTCGTGCATGGCCAAACTTTACTCTTCACATGAACAGTTGATATCAGATCATGATATGAAACCATAGAGCAAAACATACGCTGGTTAAAACACCAACTACAAGTTCTCAAATTAAAACAACCTTTTCGTCTGCTCTACATGCTCTGCATATGCTGTTGCACGATCTTCAGAGTTACTTATTAAATCTTCATCACATTTCGAGAAATGTCGAGCCCATGGAAACAAGTTTCCGGACGGCGAATGCCACCACTTCCAGGCAATGCATCCCCTTCTATTTTTGGTCGGAGAGGAGCATCCGGGGAAAGTGCAGAAATAGGTAACAACCAGTTCCACTTTACTTCATTTGGTCTAGATAAAACAGGAATAATTATACAAATCTGTGTTTGTTTACCCGGACACAGGAGGCCGAGTGTCCCGCAGTTCGCGGTTTGACATTTTATAACCAGTTGTCAGACAGCACCACCATCCACAGGACCCAGCATACTGTCTGTAAAACTTAAAACTGTATAAAAGTCTTATAAAAGTTGGTGTTTTTACCTATACACCGATGTGTGTCAAGGCAAGCACCGTGTACTGACACTGTGACAGTACTTTCCTGAGTATGTGAATGTGATTGTGAGTCCAGTGAACAAATTCACAGGCATAATCCTTTGGTGCTCTCTAAACATGCTAAATCAGTAAATGTAAAAAGAGTGAAAAAACAACTCTTTTTAGAGTGAAAGACATGTATTTCCAGTCACTAGATTCAGAGTGAAATTCACATCACTTTCACTCAAAAAAGGGTGGTAAAGTGCATGAAGAGTGAGTTTCCGAACTCTTACTTAAAGCATGTAAAGAGCCAAACTGACAGCACTCTTTTGGCAAGGGAATGAAACTTTCACTCTGCTAGTATTAAGTGGGATTCAAACCCACGACCCCCCTGCATTCTACAGCAGATGTCTTGCCAACTAGACTACCGAGTACCGAGACTGCCTGGGATCAAGAGGCAGTTTGAATCCTAAATTCCTAGTAATTAGCAGCGGTGTATAGACCTGATGCACATGACGTCATTTGAGTAGGGCGCCCTCGCCTAGAGGTCAAAATGAGGTTGTTCATTGGCCAATCCTGTGCGCTGCGCGTACAAATCTCTGCGTTTCCATTGTTACATCATCGATTTACCTCTAAGATGGCGGCGTGATGATGTCAATGCATAAGGTCTATTGCTTTGTGATCTATTATTACATAATAACCTGTTGAGAATGAGAGGGCACAGACATCTTCATTTTGTAAATTAAGGGCACGTCTATTGGAAAATCCTAAAGTCTATGGGGAAAAAAATTACGGTACAAAGGCAAAAGCCAGGGCAACAGAGGCCATGGGCTCCATTTCCTCCGTGTAATTCAAGGCCTGTATTTCACAGTAAGTGGGTGAAATCAATCCACAGACCTTGATTTCAGTGGCGTAACCAGAAAGGGGGGGGGGGGCAGGGGGCCTAAGCCCCCTGCTCAGAACCCTTGCCCTCCCTAATGCCCCCCAATGAGATGGAAGAAACGCACAAATGAATGGTTTGATACATTGAATAGCACCCCCACAAAAAATTATGTCTTTTCCACCCACTTCCTGCCCCCAAGTGAAAATGCCCTGTTGCGCTACTGCTTCATTTTAAAGGAGTTTGAGTAAATCACTTTCTCCGCAAACCTTGTTCAAAGAATGTGAAAAGTAGCCCCATAAAAAAGAAAATTCAAACATGTCTTTCAAAAGATTGCAGGGGGGGGGGGGAAGGAAGCATTTTGTGGAGGAAGTGAACTACCAATGTGGCGTTATTTGCTTTGAGCATGGAACAAAAATAACAATCAACCCATCCCATCCTGCAGACGGGCACACTACACACATACATGTAGGCCCACTGTTTGAATCGTCACAGGAACTTTCACAATACATGCTCATAACGGGCCTGGAGCTTCATCTTTGAGAGGGCAAGGCCATTTTCATTTTGCAAAGGGCACTTCCATTGGAAAATCTTAAAAGTCAATGGGAAAGTTTTGAAAGGGGCACCAAGGGCCAAGACCAGGGCAACAGAGGCCATGGCCTTCATGGCCCCCATGTAATTTCAACAGGCCTGTCATAAATTAATTTAACATCAAGAACAGTCAGATTTAATAAAAGTGTGTTTTCGTTTCACTTTTTAGACTAATATGTGAAGTTTGGTTCTGAGGACAAAGAGCTCTCCTCAATAATTTAACAAGGAGAGCATTTTTTTAGTGTGTCGTGGCCGAACGGTTTAGTGCACTGGACTCAAGGTCATCAGGGTGTGGGTTCGAATCCTGGTCATGACACTTGTGTCCCCAAGCAAGATGCTTTACTACTATTGCTTCTCTTCACCCAGGGGTATAAATTGGTGCCTGTGAGGGTAGCTGGCAAAATCAGAGAAATAGTACAAGGGCATGCTGGCCAAGGTGGTAATGACAGTGCAATTTTTCTGAAGGGCATGCTGGCCAACTCGAGAGGGCATGAGGCCAATGGCCTCGGTGGCCTCGGTTAAGATCAAGGCCTGTAGAGATTGATATTGTGTTTGAAAAAGCCTTCAGAGCGCCACGGCAGCTCGGGGCTGTATACTTCCCAGGGAGCTGAGAAAGATTAATAACAGGAATGTTTTTGGCCCAATGACCAGGGCACTAATAGCGCATTGAGACAATGTGAAATGTGCTATATAAGAATTGGTTATTATTATTGTTATTATTATTTAGCTCTCTATCTCCTCATATGTTTTCTTAAAATAAAGGACAAAATCCAGGAATAAGTGGTAATGAAAGTTTGATATTTCCACCCTCTCGACAGGTCTTACTCCTGGTAATGTAAAGATCTTCCTGAATGCGAATCCTTGGTTAGTGGCAGAAGTTCTTAAAGAAAATGAGAACAATGAGGATTTTAGGAGAGTACTGGACTCAGGCTCCACTCACCTACATCTGGACATGTCATACTCAAGCAGTGGTAAATAACAACTGTTTTTGTCTTATAATGTTAAAAAAAATGGGTAAGGCAATTAAAAAAAAAAAAAAATAGTTGCTTGGCATCCCCTCCTGACTGGTAAAATGACCCCGACCTATTATTTTTTTTTCTTCACAAAAGCGTATTGACCCCTTGCACACATGTCACACGCGCCGACTGTGCCACGCTCACCATTTTGGTGGTCAATCGGTTTACCTGTAAATGCCGCGTCTCCTAAAGTAAAATGCGCTCTTCACTGAATAACTCATTGACATTGACCACCAAAATGGAGCAACCAAGATTATTGTGATGATGACGTCATGTGAAATGGGTCAATAGGCCTAATAATATTATCACGGAAACTCAAAAACATGTGGTGCAACGTAAAGCATTTAAATAGGCCCTACAATTTATGTGTTAATTCCATCGCTTCTGACCAAATTACTATTATTTTTGTTCACAAAAACTTTGAACAATTCGGGCCTATTGTAGAAACTCAAAAACACGCCGTGCAAAGCCCTATATTAAAATGTCAATTCCATCGCCTACAGTTGTTATTATCATAGCCCAACAGAACCCGACCATATACCGCCTGGGAGCCTACATGTAGATCCGTAAGTGGCATGGTGCTCCTTGCTCGCTGCCAGTTCGGTCTGCGCTACTGGACTACCCTTTTCTTTTTGTTGTGGTAGTCTGGGTGCCAGCCTGTTTTCACAAGAGCAACTGTATGCTTTGGTCAAGTGCAGACAATGCGGTCGATGGTGTATTGTATCTCTTTGACTGATTGGAGAGGGAAAACAAAAATGTTGGCAAATTGGGTTTTAAATTAGTTATTGAAATATCTTTAGAGTTGTTGCCTTTAACAAAGTATTGCTTGTGCTAAAGCTCAACATCTCAATCTGTATTTTATGATGAGATCGTCTTCGGGAACGTATTTCTATTTGTCAAAGTTCTGTCGATTTTAACCCAACTGTTCAAATTTTAATTTCAACAGAAAACCACAGTGTCTCCCTGAAATAACATTATGGCAACAGCGCCCTCAGTTGTACGGAAAAGCATGGAAAATTTAAAATGTTTATTAAAGAAGTGCACTTTTCAATCGAATTAACCAAAAAGGGAAGTCAGTTAGTTTTCATACACTTAAGGGGATTAGAAAAAAGCACAAAACATGTTCCTAAGAAAAATTTACCTCAGGGGCCCTTTAATGCATTAATCAGTCTCAGCCATGCGTTCAAAAGTCTGACACGTTAAAATACAATTACAAAATGTAAACAACTTTCGCTGCATTGAGTCGCTTATGTGTGGCGCGGAGCTGAGCAAGAGACATGTTTCATACGATTTCATGTGGGTGCAGTTGATAAACAGTTGTTATGGTGCATGGGGCATAATGGATCAGTCGATCAAAGATAAGAAATATTATAACATTTTTAACAATGACACTAATAAACCTCAATTTACTGAGCGCCTCATGACGGTACAACCCTTAGGCGCTCAACGGCAATAAAAGTTCCAAAACCTCTTTAAAAATTTTTTGTATAATATAAGTACAACAATTAAAAGGATATTAATTTGTCATTTGTTTTTGTTTTGGTATCAATTTAGGAAGATGCTCAAGGCTGAGGAGCGTATCTAAGGAAACACTGGTAAGATAGCTTAGACATTAGAAAGGTTTCGCATGTCTACGGTTTCACAATGTTTCGAATTCAGGTGATGAGTAGCAATTCATTCAGAGTCATTTCATTATTTTCAGAGCGATTTCATTATTTTCAGAGCCACCACTCCTCCCAAAAGAGATTTCTACATGGTTGTACCCGCAAGTTCACTAGTTTACTAGTTATAGCTTCCTATTATCCTTCACACCATGCAAAGCTTCAAACACCAATTAATATGGAATGCATTTCATTTGTGCGTTTCATTCGTGCATTGACGTGCATTGACATTCATTGACGGGCATTAGTTCAGATTTCACCTCATGATATAGGCCTATTCTGCGACAATGCACTCATCATTTGCATCAAATATTTGTATATTATAACAATACTAACAATCATATATCTGAGTCACGTTAGTTTAATCCTTATTAGTCAGTCTTAGTTATACTGCTTAAAGCTCATGATTTCTGTGACTACTTCTTAAGTCTGAGATATTTTTATGTAAATCTTTGCCAGAGGTAAAAGGGGTGTCCATAATGAAGGAGAAAAGGAGTCCTTTATTGTGTCTAAACCTAGAGTTTTGTAGAGTTTACAAAGACCTGTCTCAGTCTCATGTTCATGGGGTATCCGTTGTGAGTGATCCATAGAATAATAACTCCCGTTTAATAATTTTGTTCTTCATCAGATGCCTGGAGACCAGACAGACAGACGGAAGATGTTGACAGAGATGGTCAATGTTATTGAAGAAGGCAAAGAAATCCCTGAAATGCTGTATAGATTGAGTAGTGTAATAGTTACAGGTAAGGTGCAGTGCCACCCCTACCCCCCTCCCTCCACAAATCCCCCACCTTCTTTGCACCGCCCAAAGCCCTCCCAAAGAAGGGGGTGGCATCTTCATTGATCCCTGTGCCTTATAGACAAACCTTAAGACAAACCACAGGAATTACTGAATGAGTAAATTGATTAGTTTCACGAAAAAATTAAATTAGCTGTTACAAACTTCTTACCAACCAAAAGGACCTGTTGTATAAATGCAAATGATGGTTAATGCCCTCACGTTTCGACCCTAGCAGACTCTTTCTCCAAGGCTAATTTTAGCCTTTAAGAAAGACTCTGGTAGTGTCGAAACGTGAGGGCATTAACCATTGTTTTGGATACTTTCAATCTAAAAAAGTACTGACAGTCAAACTTAGCCCTATTCCACTTCCAATTCTCCAGAGAAATATTTTTGTCTAAAATAGTGTCAAAGTCATGACAATACCATTTGGAAGACCCCCACACCACCAATAATTATTTTGATTGCAACAATCAAAATAAGCCCAATCTAATACTAAAATCTCTGACAATACAGAAACGGTTTTCATTGTTTTGACTTAAACACGCCCTTCCTTATTTGATGAAATTTTCAAAAGTTTGTGTTTTTTTGGATAACTAGAAGATGGAGAGGAATTGACTTTCTCAAAAAACACTTTTCACTACTTCTCTCAGTTTACCACAAATTTATCTAACAACCAACTTCCCTTGTGAAATATTTTCATTCAATTCAATTCATCTCATCATTGGCAACAACAAAGATTATTATAATAGATGTTAGTGTTTTTGACAACCGGTTAATTGAAAGAAAATGACTCTTTCAAAAAACAAATATTCACTACACACTCAGTTTACCACAAATTGATCTCACAACCAACTCCCAATGTGAAGCATTTTAATTCAACTTAATTCTTCCCAAGAAAGATGATACGAGATTGCAGATCATTGAATTACTTCAACAACAAGTAATATTTCTTCTTAAACTCCTCAGCTGTTCAAGCCGATGATTTCTTTTTGTACACGGTTAGCTCCAAGGTATTTATGTTTTAATTTGCAATTTTCTAGCACCTTCATAGTTTCTTTTCAAAATGGATTTGTTTTACATCTGATGTTGTTTACCCCCATGCAATGATTAAATCTATTTAATGGGAGACTTTTGAGACGCTGGTGGCAGCAGACACAACGGTCCAGTTTGATAGCTCTGAGCGTGCACACACATGCTCAGTACTGTGTGTGTATAGTTCTGAGCTTGCGTACTACTGGTAAGAACCATGAAAAAGGACTGTTCAAAAGTCTCCCATTGTTTGCAGTACCCACTGCTTTAATAGGGATTTGAACTAACCTCTTGTCACCTATCACATGACTCTCGTTGGTCCAGCGATTAACGCAACTGCTCTAGAATACAGGGTTCAGAGGTTCAATTCAATTCAATTCAATTCAAAAAACTTTATTTATACGTAAAAGGCAATTACAAGTAGTTGAACAGCTCCATATTAAAAAAACAAATCCCACCTGGGTAGCATGTGGAATTTTTACAGAGGACTTAGGCTTGATATTTGATATTTGAGAGGGCAAGGCCATTTCCATGTTAAAATCTGAATGTCCATAGGAAACTTTTGAAGGGGCACCAAGGCCAAGACCAGGGTAACAGAGGCCAGCCATGGCCTCCGTGTAGTTCCGAGCCTGAGGACGGGAGTGTACAGTGCTTTATGGTTTTTCGGGGGTGGGGGGGGGTCCCCTGATTTGTACATGAATGATTTGAATGCATGTACGCATACGTGATGGTTCTATGTTACATTTGATTGAACACTTGCAGGACATGCATCTGTGCAGAGAAACCAACGGAAGGTAAGTAAGATTGCTTTCTTACATCGATAGTCTGCCATCTTGGAAGTCAAATTCTGTGTATGGTGCATGTCTAACCGTGCTTATGTTGCGGCAATGTGCAGTTCACAAAAAAACACATGGAATCGGCCTCCCAAAATGTCGCAATCAAGGTTGCTAGTTGGTGATGATGTCAGATGAATTGGGTCAACAACAAAAAACATTTTCTTCCTGAGGATATCTTTAAAATGGAACAAAAGAGGTTTTAAACGGCCGATTAAAACAGGCATGGTCGTGGCCGTGTGATAAAGGAACGAGCCAAATGTGCAATAATGTAAGAAAATCTGTGAAACTTTCCTTTTTTTAAATTTGTTATCTTTTATTTATTTTGAAACTCCTGTCACGTCCTCGAGCTCCATTTTAAATTGCACGTGATGCTCAACAATTGTATTGATTGTATTATGCGTAAATTAGCGCCCGTGTAAGTATAATAGCTGACTGGTTAGGAACACCCTCAGCCATGTCTTAGTCAGCTGTTTAAACACCCCCATGTGACATACTCTCGACCAATCAGAATGGATAAACTGTTTAAAAAATTTATGAGTTGATTTTTGCATACAACAGGTTATTGACTCTCTCCAAATAAAATGTTATCATCAGTAGTTGTCTTTATATTTCTCTTGCAGAATCCAGCAGATAAAGTTTGGTCCTGTTGTTACAGAAACGACCATCTCAGCCTATGTGGCTCACACAAAGGAGGCCGTCATGGTGGATGACATTCTTGGGGTACATTTTCTTTCCAGCTCTAATAGATCAGTTGACTCCGGATGTCGTGTATACACACAAATGTTTCCCCTGCCTGGAAACGAAAGCCGTCTTAAGACACCATTATGTAATTTAGGACCGTCGGACCAAGGGTCGCTTGGTTATTCAACTACGGAGCATGCACAGACCATACACACGCCTAACGCTTCGTTTCACCCACACAAGGACAAAAAAAGGTCTTGATTTTACTCGCATTTTGTGGCCATTGAGAGGCGATTTTTGTGTAATCCCTGATTCCAGACCTTTGTCTTTTTGTTCCAAGAGGGGGATTATGAGGCATCGAGAGGCTTCCACCATTGTTTATTCAATGTATTTTGTCTGAATGGAGGTAGGAGGATGGCTCGTGGGACGGGAGAAAAATACAAAGAATCCCGGCAGTAACTGATTAAAATAAAAAAAATACTTATCTTGAAATATTTTTGTTGGTTTCTTGAAGGATGAAAGATTCCCACAAGGTACCGGGATTGAGAACAGCAATGCTCAAGCTCTCCTTTGTCTACCTGTGCTCTTACCAAACGGGGAATTAACAGGTGAGTGTTTCTTCTGTATAAATGTATAATTACGTATAAATGTATGAACGAAAGTGCTCCTTCTTATCTCACTGAACTTGTCAACCCATACTAGCCTTTAATCGTACACTCAGTTCCAGCTCTGATACCAGGATTCTCACAGAAACCTCAAACCAGGCTTTCTTTATCTGCCAAAGGCACACAGACGAAGTATGCTGGTGCTCCAAACCTTTGGAATAATCTTCCTTATCAAATTCGTCATGCCATCTCTCTTACTGATTTCAAAACATCGCTCAAAACTCAACTTTTTCAGACTTATTTGATCGCTTAGGCTATTTATTTCCTTCCCATTCTTTTTGTATGGATGTATTATTTGTTGTAAAGCGTTTTGATACCTTTGCGTAAGAACGCTATCTAAGTGCTTAGGTTATTATTCTTATTATTCTGTAATGTTTACAGATATTTGTTTGTCTCTGTTTTTTTTAATCCAATTTGTACATTGCACGACTATTTCCACCGTTGCTTTCCTGAAGTGACACTCCACTGGGTTGTGTTTTTGTTTTGTCCTGAATGTTTTTGTTTTTGTTTTGTCCTGAATGGAATAGTCGGGGCTTCTTCTACCTAATGACTATTATTTAAAACAAAACATCTTGACGCAAAACAATTTGCAAAAATTGTTAATGACCTCATGAACCCTGGCAGTGGCTCCAGAGCAATGGTGATCAAGTTCACTTTTGTTATACCTTTGGTTTTATCCTTTGTTTGCTATTTTTTGTTTCAGCTGTATTGCAGTGGCTCCAGAGCAATGGTGATCAAGTTCACTTTTGTTATACCTTTGGTTTTATCCTTTGTTTGCTATTTTTTGTTTCAGCTGTATTGCAGTGGCTCCAGAGCAATGGTGATCAAGTTCACTTTTGTTATACCTTTGGTTTTATCCTTTGTTTGCTATTTTTTGTTTCAGCTGTATTGCAGTGGCTCCAGAGCAATGGTGATCAAGTTCACTTTTGTTATACCTGTGGTTTTATCTTTGTTTGCTATTTTTTGTTTCAGCTGTATTGCAGTGGCTCCAGAGCAATGGTGATCAAGTTCACTTTTGTTATACCTTTGGTTTTATCCTTTGTTTGCTATTTTTTGTTTCAGCTGTATTGCAGTGGCTCCAGAGCAATGGTGATCAAGTTTACTTTTGTTATACCTTTGGTTTTATCTTTGTTTGCTATTTTTTGTTTCAGCTGTATTGCAGTGGCTCCAGAGCAATGGTGATCAAGTTCACTTTTGTTATACCTTTGGTTTTATCCTTTGTTTGCTATTTTTTGTTTCAGCTGTATTGCAGTGGCTCCAGAGCAATGGTGATCAAGTTCACTTTTGTTATACCTTTGGTTTTATCCTTTGTTTGCTATTTTTTGTTTCAGCTGTATTGCAGTGGCTCCAGAGCAATGGTGATCAAGTTCACTTTTGTTATACCTTTGGTTTTATCCTTTGGTTGCTATTTTTTGTTTCAGCTGTATTGCAGTGGCTCCAGAGCAATGGTGATCAAGTTCACTTTTGTTATACCTTTGGTTTTATCCTTTGTTTGCTATTTTTTGTTTCAGCTGTATTGCAGTTGTCAAAAAATTATGGAAGTGCTCCTTTCACTGAAGACGGACTGGCGGTAAGATCATATTATGGATTTAAACTTATTTGTAATGACCAGCATTGACTTATTAAGGTGTTCATTAACATTTGATTGAAGTCAACTTAAAGGTAAAGAGTGAACCTGTGAAAGTTTAAGTTCAATCGGTCATGAGAGTCACAAGAAAATAGTGAAAAACACTGTTAAATATATTTTCACTGTTTTCAAACACTGAGTTTTGAACTCGGAGATCAGAACTAATTGTTTTACTCATTTCTCAAAAACTGTAGAATTTCAAGCAGTTATCGTCTTTTATGTAAGTTGTGTGTAAATCTGTGAACATTTCTGTTTTCAGTCTGACCAATGTTTAGTGCACCCTTTAGAACAGAGTGTAAGGCCAACAAAAGGTCTTTTCACACCACAAAAAAATCTCTGTGTTGGACACAGGTCAGACCCTCGTATGTTTGACAAACCTTTTCACACTGCAACATTTCAATTCGGCGTTGACCCGTGTAGAGCGCTTGATCCGTGTCGAAACAAAGCCTGTTTGGGAGATTGGTTGAGGTTTTTTTTTTTGACCTGTGTAGAGAATTACATGTGTTACAAAAAAGCTGATTTCGCTTTATGGGCAGTGTGAAAGCATACCAGATTTGAACCATGTTGAAATTTTGATGAAGTCAACAAGGATTGGAACCCTATATGAGCATGGATCAGACATATAATGGAAAGGTCCCACATCTTTCATTTAAATATCAAGTCCACCTTTCTATCTCTCTCCACACAGATTGCCTCAACATACATGCTATGGGCAGGAATAGCACTCAACAAGGTTCAGGTAATGCACTTATCAATTTACACCTCATTTGATGGAATTTACAATTCTAATCAACATTTCCAAGACGAACGGCTAAGAAGGACTAGTAATTAAATTGGATAATGGTTCATGCAAAGGTGAATGAATTTCTTCTGCTGTTTGTGTAGTCGAGAAAATAAACATTTAGTTTGTGAGGGTTGTTAAGTCGACACAATGTAAAAGTTAACCTATCTGAATAAAATAAATTTTCAAGCCGCATGCATATTATTTTTGGGGTCATTTTTAAGACTACATACATGAGTACACATTCAGAGGCAGAATTTCTGTGAATTTATTAAATAGGACATTATAAGCAGCGGCGTGGGGGGGGGGACCCTCAGGTGACCCCCTATGAAAAAAATCCAGATATACATGTAATTCATTAAAAGACATGGTCTTTTAAATTCATTAAAATTTATGGTCCCTGAAAAGCTACCCCCCCCCCCCCTTGAACAAATCCTGGCTACGCCACTGATTATAAGCAATGTTCAAAGACAGCATGTAGTGGTATGTAGTGGCATGTTGTAAATTACCCATGTAATCAATTATGCCGTCATAAATGATATTAACGCCCGTAATTTTTATCACCCCAATTTGCCAGACAATTTTTATTTCTGTATGTACTTCTTATACCTCTCTTGGTTTACCTGTAAAACCAACCACAACTCATCCTTGAGATTATGATTGATTTCCACAGCGTGTGTGGCAATGTTATGAGTGTCTTCTTAAAGAAGTTGATCTGATTTCCCAGGGGTGTGGGCTACCTCCATGAACCTAGTCTCGTTAGTCTTAACAAGCTCTCTGGAAAGCTCTCTTGGGATCTTCAAGTTCACTACAGAGGAAAAACAAATCCTTCCTCTCTGTGAATGAACTCACACCAAAATATGTTTTTATTCCCTGTAGTACACCTTATCAATCAATGGGAGTAAGGGACCAAAAGAACTGACAAAGGAATTTTTAAAACAAAGTGCAGTTCCGTCTTGACTCATCAAGCTTTCCATCAAAATTTAGTACTTTGGACCCACAGCAGAAATTGCCATGTTGAATATAAATCATTTGAGTTTGTCAATAGTGCGGCATTGGCGCGGCAGTGGCTTAAAATGTCATGCTTCTACCGAACTTTGCCAATAGCACGGCAGGGCCTGTTGAGCCATGGTGGAGCTAAGTCTTTGGTTTCAAACGTCGCATTCCTGCCAGGTTGAATCGAAAAAGTTTCGAAATAATTAAAATCGACACGACAAGAGCGTGACGTTTGAATTGGGCCTCATCCAAGCAGCTCGTTCATGGTGAATACACCACCGCATGTGTACTAATCAGCATGAAGCATTGACAGTGCGTGTGCGTTGACGCGCGCGTGCGGCGGCCATAGCTGCGGTGGTGTAAACCACCACGGACGAGCTGCTCGGATTAGTCAAAAATAGACCTCAACCTTTTTGTGGATCCCTTTAAAAGAACTTTTGTACCTTTATGATATAGTAAGCCCAAGTCTCTATAAATCTTCCATGTCAGTTAATTATGCAAATTAAGAGAGCAGGTGTAAGTTTGTTCATGCAATTAATCATGCAAAATTACTAAATAGGTGTGCAAGGGTCTGATGAAGCAAAGGGCTTTCAATGACTTTCTGTTGGAGGTCTCCAGGTACAAAATATTGCATCAAATCAATTTCAATTCAGTTGTTACATTTTACATTGTTTATTTCCATTGTCAGGGCTTGAATTTTACACTGGACTTAGGGCCAGTATAGTTTTAGTGTCAAAGCCATTGAACTCATGACCAGACAAGCCGGGCGGTCTTGTTTTTTTTTTTTCAGTCGAATAATGATAATACCTAACTCTTTAATATCTTTAACAAAAACAAACTATTTTCAAGTGTTGACTTTGAGTCTGATGAAATAATTTAATTCTATTGAGTAAAGAAGTATACTCAACACCCATTAAGACAAATGAGATAAACCTTCTCTTACATGTCTTAGTGCTTGTTTAATTAAAAACAGTTAAATGCATGTTAAGCTGTGTCAGGAAGGTTGTCTCATTTTGATTCTGGTCTTATAAAATCAATTCTGGTCCAGGAAAAATTTTGACCAAAAGCCATGTGGTCTTGTGGATTTTTACCCCAAATTCAAGCCCTGAATGTTGGAAGACATTTTCTTTGAAAAAAAAAATCTTCACTAAAACAATTTTGACCAAAGTAAATCAGTGTCTTAGAGTTAATGTTTGGCTACTTTCTCAATCATATTTTCCAAACAGGCCTATTACTATGGTTTTACATATTTAGCACAACTGCAGTAAAAGTGAATTAATCCTTTTTTCTCAAAAGTACATTTTAAAAGAATATTTGCTACTAATTATGAATATTAAATTTGTTTGAGACATAAACATGTACTGAATTTGTTTTTGATACATGTATGTTTAAAATTGTTGTTTTTTTTTTTACTTTTACTAGTCAATTAACTTGTGTCTCATCTATTGATCTGTTACCTACTTTGTTTTAACTGTTTGGTTTTGGTTTGTCTTTTCTTGTCTTGCAATTGCCTGTTGAATTTTCAACCTTACCAAATTTATTTAGCATCAGAGCTCCTTCACAGAATTGTCTTTTTTTGCTACATTCATGTATAAATGTTGAATTGTTTAATTAAAAACAAACAATAATAATAATAACAACTTTTTAACTTTTTATTTAAATGTATTATTTTAATTATGTAAATGCACAATTCAGTGCAATTTCGCTTCTGGCAACAAGTTTGAATTCGAATAATAATAATAACAATAATTTTTACTTTTGATTGAACACAATAACTTTTTTATTTGTCTGATTCTGTTCTCGTTGATATGAGATTTGTTCCCTGTTTTTACAATTGTTGTGTTTTGTTTTCGTTTTCATTGCAGGGTGATTTTTGACGACATAGTTGCAATTGATACTCTTACCGAACATATCATCGTAAGTAAATTGGCCAAGTATTATTGAAATGTTTGAGTGAACAAAGAAAAGATGACTAGTATGGCAGGGCTCACGCTTAGCACTAGCCCGGCGTACATTGTCTAGTAAAAACTGTTATTGGCTAGTAAACACCACTTCTCAACTTGCCCTGTGGGCTACTAAAAACTGTGTAACTTACTTGTTCATAATGCTCATACTTCTTCCTTTTCAGATGTGAATAATACAGTTTAGAAATGTGTTAATTTATTTTGGAGTGTGTGAGTGTAACTTCACTTGACTGTTAAACTGGCTGTGATTGCTACCATTGGTATCAGAAAGATACATTTATGACAATACATGTTTCAAATTTGGGCAACAAAATCTTCCATGGGGCAAGTAAAATGCACAGTTTACTTGCCCCTTGGGCTACTTTACACAAAGCTTAAGCGAAAGGCCTGTATGGGACCTGAACCTGCGATGTACAGTTTGACAGCGCTGGTGCTCAACCAAATGAGCTATTACTAGCCCTATGATGGGAGTCTACCTTTACTTTCAGTATCTCTGATCGGCGGGGGTGGGGGGGAGGGAGGGGGTGCCAGTCAGAAGCATTTCAATGTTAAACTGCCGTATAACGGCCTGCATGTAAACCAGAGGTCGCAGGTTCAAATCCCAATCAATTCTAGTCAATTTGTCTTTGCTCACTCAAACATGTCAAAAATTTGATTAAATTTACCAAGTTGGTTTCCCTTTTTGTCTATCACTGAATATTTTTCCATTTTGACTTCAATAGACCTTTCCCTGTTACATAGCTTTGTACCTATTGACGGCTTTCATTCTCATTAGACCAGTGTTGTAGTCGAGACCTGGAAGTCCGAGACCGAGACCGAGACCAAGACCCGCCGTTCCGAGACCAAAACTTTTGCAGGACTTTTTCGAGACCGAGAGCAGGTCTCCGAGAGCAGGTCTCGAGACCTACAACACTAGCCTTGACTGCAGTTGTTTCTAGAATTGTTATTTTGCAATTGGCATGGCATTACACATGTTTATCACAGGGTACTACTATGGTCCAAAAAAGGGGATATGGGGGTCTCAGAAGTGCCTTTTTCACTTTTACAAAATACCAATAAACCCATCAAGCAGTAAGCCTTTCAGAAAGACACCCTTTTTATATTAAAGATCAATCTTGTTCCTTTTTTGTGAACAGATGTTTGCCAAGAGTCTAGTCAACGCTGATCGCTGTGCTCTTTTCCTTCTGGATCAGAAAACTGAGGAACTCTACGCTGATCTCTTTGACGAGGGAAAAGTTGTTAACGATCAACCAGTCTTCACCAAAAAGCAACAAATTAGGTAAACAAACAAAATTAATAAAAATTTTCAGATGATCATGCTGGTATGTCTACGTGACACGTACACGGCATGGAAGGTTTTGGCTACTTCAAGCTCCAAAGCTAGCATATGTTTGACTTGGAGTGTAATTAACTAAAAATCTTTATTGTTATTAATATCATTATTATTCAAACAACCAAAACAATAGAAGAAGTGAACATACAAGCATTTCTATAATTAAGTCTTATGAAAGATAAACAATGTAAACAGGGAATAAGTGAACAGGATTAAAAATCACAACAATAAATCAAGATAAGACAGTGAGACAGAAACAATTTGGATACAGAACACAAGACAATCCATTCTAAGGTGGCGAAGATTAATACAAGTTGATAGCCACTGTTGCTCGTGAGCATATTAACACCTTGACTGCCATGCATAATTTCACATGGCATTCCCATTTGCCAAGTGTTATGCGCCTGCGCGCATACTGAAAAGGTACTAACTTAAATAATTTGAATATAAACCTTTTATAGAAGCATGTCCTCACCACTGCCAGCAGTGTATTTGTTGCGTCCTCAGTGATGCCAGTGTATTTTATTTACAATGCAAAGACCTTTCATTCTCTATGAGTATACTCGTAGTGGCACGAAGTGGAACACCTGTTAGTATGAGTATACTCGTAGTTGGCAGTCAACGTGTTAAACCATCCTTGAATGAAACACAAATATTGACGATACGTATGTTCATCATTCAAAGGCGTTTCTTATGACAAAAACTGATAATTCCCACAAGACCTTGAGTCTTTGCATCGCATGTGAAAGACAAGTCCAAAAGTAGTTTTGTTTCAAACATAAATCCTCAAAGACAAAATTAGCGCGACTCATTTCCTGTAGTTTTCCGGCAATCCTTCGAGCAAGTTTGTGAGAATTGAACTAACTTCACACTTGTAAACACTATTGCAACTTTTTCTTTTCACAGGAGCCTCGTTTTGTTAAAAAAGAATCACATTGTTTAGGATATGACTGTACTCTTTATTGATGTGAAGGAAGCACAGTGAAAAATTTTATCGGATTTTGGGGTGAACAAAGAAAAAACTGACTGGAGCGGGATTTGAACCTGCAACCCCACCTGGCTCGCGCTCTACCAACTGAGCCCTAATGTTGGCGGTCTCCCTATTCTGTCAATATCTTTGTTCGGAGGACTAGCACCACCCAACAAATATATTGACAAAATAGGTTGGTACATCAGGGGTCGAAATTGACTTATTTTTTGTGGTAGCCCACAGGACTAGTGATGACAAAATTTTACTAGTCCTCCCCATTTTTTGGTAGTCCTGAAAAAAAAAAATAGTTAAAAAGCAAAAGCAAACACACACACAAATCATGTGACTAAGTCCCACAAAAAAGGAAAAATAAAATAAAATACAATGCAAAATAAAAGCTTAACATTATATTCAATTAACATTCAGCCACAATTTTTTTTTTTAAATATTGTTATTATTACTTCAAGATCGTTGAAATTGAACAAAAATGAATACCGCTATATGAATGATTTATTTTCCCCACCCGGCCCCACCGCGTGATCGCTATTTTTTTGAGGGGGTACAAATTCCCGGCTTTACCTCGGCCTTGTGCAGAGTGCAGAGTGCGCGAACATTATTGGAATCGCGCCAGTTGCCACGTGCATCTAATACATGCAACTAATACACTCACTGATCAGACTGCGCTGCACCGTGAAGGCTTTAATACCGTGTGTGTTGCTGTTCATGGGTACGAATTTCCGGCTTTGCCTCAGACTTGGACCGCAGACGTCGACGTGCAGAGTGCGCGAACATTATCGGAATCGTTCTAAAAATGCCACTGGTAACTTGTACCACTCACGCAGTTGCACTGCGCTTTCTGTGCCAAAGTGCGCCTCGCGGTGTGGTGATCTGAAGGCTTTATCATGTTGTAATACGTGTGTAAGTTGCATGTAAACATTTCTTCCTCCGTGGTTTTTGTTTTTTAAGTTGGGCTAAGTGCCAGTAAAGCAAACTGTCCACGGAGGTAAAAATGGTCCAAAGAGGAAAGGTTAGTCCACTTGAGTTTCATTCTACATTTACTACTATTTTAGGAGAATTTTTCCACTAGCCAGTCGGACTACCCACATGTCCAAACCACTAGTCCTTCGGCTAAAAGCACTAGCCTCGGGCTACCGGACTACCGCTAATTTCGACCCCTGGTACATGAAGAGCACCAGCATGTTAATCCAGGAGGCACAGGTTCAAATCCTGCTCCAGTAAACTTTTTCTTATTCCACCAAAAAATTGAATTAAAGTTTACCAGTCAGGTTCAATTGCTTAAATTTCATCAGAATTTATAACTTTTTTTAAGTGCACAAGATTTGTTAATGGCCCCACGTTTCGACCCTAGCAGAGTCTTTCTGAAAGGCTAAATGACAACACAACACACACATGTATACTGGAGTAACCAGAAGCAGTCAAATGGAAAGAAGAGAACGGAGAGAATCAGAAAGCAGTCAGAAGATGCAAGGGATGATTTAAAAAAAAATTTTTTATTAAGGTTAGAAACAAAATTTTGAGGCATGTAATCTTTTTTGTTTTTGTTTTAATCACATTTATTTTTCAGATTTTCAATTGAGAAGGGCATAGCTGGTCACGTGGCGAGAACTGGAGAAGTTGTAAACATTACTGACGCTTACAGTGACCCACGTTTCAACAGGTATGAAATGGGGAGGGCATATTATGTATTGATTGTACCACACGTAAATTAGCATAAAAAAGCTAGTGCACCAACAAGTGTGTGGCTATAAGTATGAGTGCAGAGTGAGGAACGTACATTCACAGCTCCGGCCATGTCTTTATCATCCGTTTAAAAATGTTCTTAAACAGTCATGTGACCGCCTTTCAACAAATAGAACTGCCCAAGTTGTCCCAAACTGTCAGGGTTATTTTTTCGCCACCGGTCCCACGAAGTGACACAAATGTCAAAGCGCGTAAAAAGAACGTTTTGAGATATTTGCATTTTAAAAGATGCTAAATTTAAAACTCAAAATGCTGAAGTACTAAAACTTTCTTGTGTAGTTTAAATGCTCTAATGTGTTTTGTTAAGAGTTAGATCTTTTTAATATCATAATACAAAATCAACAAAACATTGATCACGCGCATACTAACATGCGTGTCACTTTGTGAAGACACATATAAGACTTGACCTTGATGCCGGTCAAATTTTAAACGTTGTGTTTTGCACATTTTTGTCTCTTCGTGAAAACGCAAAATGCAACTACTTAGATGAATGCTCAATTACCAATTCATGTAATTAAGAAATTAAGCATATTTTTGATTAAGAAGCAATTTAGGATGGCTGAAAATCATGTTTAAAGGAAAAAAGTGAAAAATCCTCAAAATGTAAAAAACGTTATTTTTGACGCTCATGTCACTTCGTGGGAACGGCGACGATTTGTGAGTTAAGTTTTCATTGTCATCAGAATGAAATTAAATGAAATCAATCGTTAATTTTTACAGGGAAGTTGACATCAGGACTGGATACACAACCCGCAGTATCCTGTGCATGCCTATCATGAGTCATGGCGCGGTCATCGGTGTCGTACAACTCATCAATAAGAAAGACCCGAACCAGAAGACGTTTGATAAGACAGACGAGTCCAACTTCAGAATGTTTGCTGTGTACTGTGCGCTGGCTCTTCACTATTCTAAGGTTGTTTTTTTGTTGTTGTTTGGTGTTTCCCATTCATGCATCCATGTGCAGTTAGGTGAAGTCCAAACATGTCTTGGTGAAACCCAAATTATGTCTTTGCGCCCCGCCCCCCTCCCCCCAAACCACTGCAAATGTCTGGTTACGCCACTGAGTTTATTGTGGCGTTGGATTGCTGGATATCAATAATAATAATAATAATAATAATGACAATTTATTAAGCGTACAAATCCACAAAAGTGCTCATGGCGCTGGTACAAAACTACAAGATAACTTAACAACAAAATACAAGGATAAAGCAGAAGACCCAGTAACCAACATATGCAAACGCTTCATTAAAAAGATCAGTTTTAAGGTTTTTCTTAAACTCGTTCAAAGAAATGACGGGAGGGTCTTGAACTGAGACTAACTGAGGTGACTGATCAACTCAAACTGAGAGAGTTTAAGGAGACAGGTTGGCTATATTGGTTTCCTCTCTGGATTTCACTTTTGTGGACCCTGGTTCGAATCTTGCTTGAGACTTGGAGCCTTACACGTGGATTGTGTTTTCAGTCCATACAAGATTAAATGTTTTTTTCCCTATTTTGAGTTTTCTTCCCATTTTGCACCATTTTTCTCCACAAAAACATCTTCATTATTAGTTTCTTATGGGGATCCCTTTGCTCATTACTAGAAAGATGAGAAGAAAAAAGAAAAACAAGTAAAAATAAAAACATTCCAAGACTTGACTCTCATCTTTACGCCCTCATGTCCTCCCTAGGTGTACAGTAGCATCTTGTACTGTGAGAGAGTTCTTGGCGTCACCCAGGAGCAGTTAGCTTTCCAAACCTGTCCAACCAAAGAGGAGACTGATAAACTGATAATGAGATGGAGCAAAAGGACTGTCATTCCACAAGATTTGGACAGGTATAAGAAAATGACTTTGGAAGTAACAAATTGAGAGGTTTTCTTGTTTAGAATTGTTGAAGTACGCGAAATGGCTGTAATATAAGTGCAAAAAAAGGGGAAGCAGCTAACGTTTTGACTCTACCAGCGGAGTCTTTCTCAAAAGGAAAGACTGCTAGTAGGATTCGAACTGCCTCTAGCTACCGGGCAATCTGGGTGGTCTAGTTGGTAAGACATCTGCTCTGGAATGGCGGGGGTCGTGGGTTCGAATCCCGCCCGAGGATTATGCCTGTGGATGTTTTTCACTGGACTCCGGAAAGTACAGAGTATACAGTGCTTACCACACATCGGTGTATGGGTAAAAAGCACAAATAGTATTCTTTATCTCCGATGCACAAATTAACATCTATTATAATCTTAATTTAAAAAGTTTCGAACATATACAACTAGCTGTTGCAAACTGCTTACCAACCAAGGACCTGTTGTATCAATGCAAAAAATTTGTAAATGGCCTCGCGTTTCGACTCTAGCAGAGTCTTTCTGCTAGGATACATGAGGCCATTAAAAAAATTTTACTATTTTAATATTTTGATTCAAATTCTTCCTTTTTTTCATACAGCTTCGAGTTTGATTGTCGCTCCTATTCCAACGTCCTATGTGACTACCTCCTGCATATGACCCATAAACTGTGTGGACAAGATTGGTAAAAGTGGCCTTGATTTATTTTGATTTAACAACACAATAATTTATTCAGAGAAACCCAGACCCTTATGTTTATTTTGCCAAGTCAGCAATACTGGACAAGACGCTGACATGAATCATGTCTCATCAAGACAAGATGATGGCATTTCCATCAGTTACTCAAGAACACTCAGGATCATTAATTTTTGTCATCAGTTCTTTTTCTCTGTAATCATGTGGCGTGTCATGGCCGAACGGTCTAGTGCACCACACTCAGGTTTCTTAATTGAGGCTGGTGGATGTCTAGGAACCTCTCCCATAAGTAGATGATACCTGTTAGGTTACAGTTTGATTCTTGTTCCAGCTCCATTTGAAAGGGACATTGCCTTCCATTCAGCCCCGTAACTAGGGTAAAATTTTAGGGGGGCACAAGGGGGTGCACCATTTTTCCTAGGGTGGCACTTCTGGCCAATTAAAAAATGTAGTTTCCGTTTTTTATTTTTCATAAACAAGCCTCTTTTCAGTGTTTTTTGATGTGTTGACATAAAACAAAATACATTATGTGTGTAAATAAATGAAAAAAGTTTAAAACATCGAAATTACTACATAAATGCTCATAAACATTTTATTCTGGAAATTTTTAATCTCAAAAGTCGGGATTTCAAATGTTGGTGGCTGGCCGCTAACAGCGACCAGCCACCAACCCAGTCATTACCACACACTGAAGACCGGGTCCTAACACTGTGATTCCCTAAATCGAAATTACCGTGCCTTCTGGAATCACTTTTATGGAGTTGCTTAAGCACATCAATTCACTTAGCACAGAAAATGTTTAGTTAGCAGATGTTCACTCAGTACCAGTCAATTTACCATGCTATATTTAAGGTCTGTGACTGGGTCTTTGTTAACTCTCTGAGCAGATAAATTTAAGCATTTTTTTTTTCCTACTAAGCAGGTTTGTGAATTTGAGCCCATCAGAACAGGGCGATGTCTTGAGATGATTTATCTGCTTGCCATTCACATTGAACTTATAAACATCTTTCTCTTGTGACAGCTTTGATTTGGAGACACTTGCTGAGTTTCTTCTCACTGTAAAGAAGTGGTATCGACCAAACCCCTTCCACAATTTCCCCCATGCATTTAATGTGGCTCATTGCATGTATTTCTTTTTGATGAATCTACCGGGAGTCTTCACCGACCTTGAGGTATAAATAATTCCTTTTTTTCCAGACAGATATGCATCTTTAAGCAATCAGTAGACCAATCCATTAAGTCCCACTCTCCCTTACGAGTTGACCTATCACAGCCTTGGCTACACCACCCAAAGTCTGACAAAAGTCCGCCACGATAAAATCCTATTGGAAAATGTAAACATGTGTACATATACTTATAATGCGCGTTTGTGTCATGCAGTGTGGCATTTAAGAGACGCACATTGTGCTGCCCACATGTGCAGTGGTGATGAAGCCAATGCTGTGATTGGTCAATATGTTAGGGGCGGGGCTTAATGGATCGGTCTATCAATCAATCAATCAACCAATCAATTTCCATGTAATTAATCAGTAAGTAATCATCAGTCCCAACTACCCGACCTATATTTTATGTTCAAGATGTTCTTTGTCTGCTTATGAAATTTTTTAAGTTCTATTTGTTTTGAAAAATCTGTAAATTTTGTGATTGAATAATTAGTATTGTTTTGAAAAAGTAAAAGTCAAACACTCAGTCAATCTATCAGTCAAGTTTATTTGTATCAGTCAGTCAATCTAATAATCAATCAGTCAAGTTTATTTGTATAAGTGACCAAATGAAGACTGTCCTCCGAAGTGCTGAGGTACAGAATAAAGATTGCACATGCCTCCTCATGAAAATATTCAAATATACATTTAGGTAATTTAAATGTAGGTAATTTTCTTACCAATGGGCAGGATGTTTCTTTTTAGATACTTGATTTAGATCTGGGTCTTGCATGGTTAAAAAAAAAATGCTGAAAGTGGATTAGTTTATAGAATAAGTATTCTTTTTTAATCTGTGCATAATTTTTGCCGTAGTGCCAGGCAATGTTTATAGCCGCCATCTGCCACGACATCGACCACCGCGCTCTCTCCAATGCCTTCCTCCAAAAGTCTGACTCTCCCCTGGCTGACCTGTACACTTCGTCCATCATGGAAAACCATCATTTCCAAATGACCATGAAAGTTCTCCAACATCCTAGTGCCAACATCTTTTCCCGTCTACCTGTGAACACTTACAAGCAGGTAAGATTCTAAAAGAAAAATTCAAACTGGAGCATCGAGTCTTAAAAGGTGCTCTCCTAGTGCCATGCTTTTGATTCACAGTAATAAATTATAAACCTCTGACCTGGTCCCAATTTCACAGAGCTGCTTAAGCAGAAAATAGTGCTTAAAAGTTTACAGCTAAGCAAAAATAAGCAGGATTCCAGTCACAGATTGTACAGGTGACATGCTATTTTGGCTGGCGACCTTATTCTGGTAAGCATCATTTTGTCTGTGCTTAGCTACTTTTTGTACTTAAGCAGCTCTATGAAATTGGGCCCTGGAGACAATTTCATAACGCTGCTTAACAGTAAGCAAATTTTCGTGCTAACTACAATCTATAGTAGAAGAATATGCTTAGCATAAACGTTCACAAGTCTAGGCGGCCAGCTTGAGCATTCAGCAAGGTTTTGCCTTGTTACCGCACTCATTTGGGGGGGGGGGGGGGGGGGGCAAACACATCATTTGTCTTGTTTCGTTTTGATCTTAATCGGGGGGAGGGGGATAAGGGTTCTGAAAAACCAGCCCCCCCCCCCCCCCCCCCCCCCCCCCCCCCCCCCCCCCCCGCTGTGGATGAGTGACATTGTGAAAGTGACTTTCAAGTCATATTGATCTTAAATTATGAAATTTTTCTTACCACAAAGATTTGCTTATCAGTAAACATAAAATTGAAAACTGATTTTAAACTGAAAACTTCTGGATGTCTAAAACCTGCAAAGTAACAATTGTGTTTTTTTACAACCTACATTTGTAGGTGGTTGGACTCATTCAGCACTGCATCCTCTCCACTGATCTCATGTCATTCTTTGGGAATCGCCAGGAGGTTGCCAAACTCTTGCTATCCCAGAGTCTAGATCTTAATAACACTGCTCATAGGTAGGTCATTATTTGTGCTTTTTGCCCATACACCGGTGTGTTAAAGCACTGAAAAAACATCCACAGGCGTCCTCGGGTGGGATTCGAACCCACGACCTATGCCATTCCAGAGCAGGTGTCTTACCAACGAGACTACCGAGACTGCCCGGCAGCTAGAGGCAGTTCGAGTCCTATTATTAGTTAGGTCATTCTACCCCTTCCCCATCTACCCACAACTCACCCCTTCTGAATGAAACACTGTCGCAGCATGACCTGATTTTATTGTTTTATAATCATCAGGAGACTGCTAATACATTTTGTTTAAAGAATGCTAGGTTCTCATCTTTGGCTGATTTGACCCCAAAGTTTTGATTTAAATTTGAAATGGTTTCTTTAATAGATTCAGGAAAATTATAAACTTTCATTTAAATTAAGGTATTGCATGAAAACATCCCCAATTATTATAATGTAGTAGTTAATTAAAAACAAATTTGAATGGCATTTGTGCCAGATACTGGCACTATATAAGTTTTGTTTATTATTATTTTTATTATTATTAAAATTTAATTATTGTCAGGATCCTGACATTACCTCACATCCATCAGCCATGTACAAACATTTTTTCATATCACATGTGTTTTGTCCGGGGCATATGCAAAAGTTGTTTTCATTTTGAAATGGCATCATCAATCAAAATATCATTCAGAGAAAAAAATTCTTAAAAAAAACAATCTGTGAAAATCGGGACACGCAACTCTCAAGAACCTTTTACTTAGATGTAGGTAAAGTTTGCATGGTGTGAAGGATAATAGGAAGCTAATACTAGTAAACTAGTAAACTTGCGGGTACAAGCGTGTATAAATCTTATTTGGGAGGAGTGGTGGCTCTGAAAAGAGCCGGTGTGCCACCAGAGCCACCACTCGATCCTCCCAAAAGAGATTCATACATGGTTGTACCCGTAAGCTTACTAGTTCAGTTATAAGTGATGTTTGAAGCTTTACATGTTGTAGGAAACTAAGAATACACTATTAACTAGTAAACTTGCGGAGTGTCGTGGCCGAGCGGTTAAGATCACCAGACTCAAGTTCTGGTGTTGTTGGCAGCAGAGTGTGGGTTCGAATCCCGGTCGCGGCACTTGTGTCCTTGAGCAAGATACTTTACCATAATTGCTTTGTCCTTCGGATGGGACATTAAGCCGTAGGTCCTGTGTACTAGGATAGGTAGTGCACATAAAAGAACCCAGAACACTTATCATGGAAGAGTAGGGGAATTACCCAGGTGTTTCTGGTTCACATGGCAAGCATCCTTGTCCATCCTCAGGCTTGAGAGCTACAGTGATTAAGTTCACTTATGAGGCATCCTTGGTTTCATTACCAGAAATATGTAGTAATAGTAATAGTAATAGTAATGTGTTTGAATATCTTTTGGGAGGAGTGTTCTCCTGAAGACGATCAGAGTATACTGATCGAAACGTCAAGACCACTCCGGCTCTTTTCAGAGCCAACACTCCTCCCGCAAGTTTACTCTAGTTAATAGTGTATTCTTAGTTTAGTTATAGTTTCCTATTAACTTAGATGTAGGTGTAAAGTTGACACATTTGATGTAACTACTGCTCAGGACCAAGGTACAAGCTCTGATGATGACTGCATGTGATCTGTGTGCAACAGCAAAGCTTTGGCCAAATCAACGAGATTCTGTGGACGCACTGTACGTTGAATTCTATGCCCAGGTCAGTTGACTCTTTTTTTTTTATGACCAAACAGTATTTTAAGCTGTAGAAGGAATTAAGCAACCTCATTCCCAGGGGTGTTGATCTCACTGCGCCATTTACTTATGTATCGGAGGTCGATCAAAACCCCTGGAATGGAAGCGCTGAAACACAATGGTGATTGGCTCCCAAAACTGACTGCTATGCGCGCACGCTTGTTAAAAACTTTCAATCGCCCTTAGGGCGCTTGGTACGCGCGTGTCAAAATGAGTTTGCACGTTGCAAAATGCAAGTATTTTGACCCGATCAAAATTCAAATGATTCTTTTTTACGTGGTCACCATAGACTGCGGACAGTTAGACAGGTCACAAATCAAAGAAGAATGAGAGGGGACCAGTTGCTCTATGATTAATGATGCCACTTTTGCGGGTTACCAAAATTTGAGCGGTGCGTCAAGTGGATAGGCCACAGGCCTAATTAAAATCTCCCATATTATGGGAGATTTTCTTGTCATTATTCCAGGGGTTTTGACCGATACCAAAATAAATGGCGCGGCGAGATCAATACCCCTGGGAATGAGGTTGGGAATTAAGTGATGTTTGAAGCTTTGCATGGTGTAGAGAATAAGGAGTAACTATAACTAGTAAACCTGCGGGTACAACCTAGTATAACTCTCTTTTGGGAGGAGTGGTGGCTCTGAGAAGAACATCAAGCACACAGCAAACTAGGATACCTGGATAAATCAGCAATCATCAAACATTCTCACGAACAAGACCACCAAGCATCAACTGGAAGGAAGCCAACCTTATCACCCCTGTCAAGATTTAGCACCAGCGCAGAGTCAGGGAAGCCAATGAAAATCAAGTCCCACAACACAGTTTCACAAGACATCGAGTTCTTCATCAACGACATCTGGTCACCACTCCTCAAGCCCACCCTTCCCAGCAGCGGCTCACCACAACACTGACACACTCCAGGGCACACACATCCAGCCAGCAGTCAACTCCCACACATCACCGGTCCAGAACAACTTGGATCCTTCCCGCCTAAATGTACGTCCCTCCAGCCGTACTTGAGCTCCAGCGTCATCAGCAGTCCAGCTTTCTCCCGAAGCAGAGCAGACTAGATATTTCGAAACGTCGAGACCACACAACCGCTCAGAGCCACCACTCCTCCCAAAAAATGATTTACACATGGTTGTACCCACAAGTTTACTAGTTACAGTCAGTGGCGTAACCAGGATTTTTTCACTTGGGGTGGGGGCCAGGTAACATGTTTTTTAATGAACTACGTGTATCTACATTTATTCAATCGGGGGTGGGGGGACACCTGAGGTTCAGTGGAAATTTGTGGGGGGCACTTGCCCCCTAGGCCCCCCTAGCTACGCTGCTGGTTACCGTAGAGGGAACTACGTGGAAAAGAATAGACTTTTTCAAACAGTCATCTGTAGAGGTATGAGCTGTTTTTATTTTATCTTGCAGTACCAGTTTAATATCCATTTTTTTAATGCTCTTTGTTTCATCCAGGGAGACAAGGAGAAGGAGCAAGGGATGCAGCCGTTGGAAATGATGGATAGAGATAAACATGACAGTCTGGCTAAACAGCAGGTACATTCAGGAGTTCCGTGTTACATTCCTGCTGTTCTTTTAAGATCCTTCCCCGGTAGGCAAGATCATAACAGGCCCCCCATGTGGGCGAGACCCAGGTCTTGGCAAACACTACTAAAGTTTAAATATAGGATTGGTAAAGCTGACAGTGTAGTGTTTTTACTTCAAGTGATACACATGAAAAAAACAAACCTGCGAAAATTTGGGCTCATTCCGTCGTCTGAGTCAGGAGAAAACACATTGTCCGTAATTTTGTATGTTACAACCGAAATTAAAGTGGGGGTCTTCAAATTCTATTTTCTCGACATTGACTGTATTTCAGACAAATATATTTCTATGGAAGATGGTACTGGTAGGAACTTCATAATCAGTAAGCTTTCTGACTGATACTAATAAAAACAATTAACAATCCTGTATACTATCTTTAAAACTGGTATAAACTTAATTCTTTTGGTGCACTATTGCTGATTGAGCAACAGACAGATCAGATGTCCATCTCTTCAACACTGAAGCACTTAGCTATCTCATGTGATTTTCATGATATTGTGAAGTTTTCTGTGGGATTCTGATGGTTGAGGTTAATTCAATCGTTAAAGAAGATATTATATTGAAAGATGATTGAATACATTTTTGAGACTGGTGTATAATTTACTAAAGAACAATGTTTCTTTTTTCCCTACACACTACACTTGTTGTTTTAGAAAATCGAAAGGAAGCTACTTTTTTAATAATTTGCATTTGATGCTTTTGTGGGCTTTGCTTTGTTCAATGGTTACAAGCATCGCGCTCCTGCAGTCTCGAATCGGGAAAAAAAATGAATATTTGAATTCAACAGGACAGGACCGCGACGTTTAAAACAGGCCTAGTATTTAAATATATTCAGATATGTCTTTTTAGTTAATGTTTTAATTATGTTTTTTTTTTCAAGATTGGATTCCTGACCAATGTTGCCATGCCCTGCTTCTCCACACTGTCTGAGGTCATACCCCCGGCCAAGTTCCTGTTGGAAGGTTGCAAGTCAGTAACAACACCTCAGCAATATTTTTTTTTTCAATAGGCATGCTTGACCATAAAAGGCCTTTATCATGCTGCCACCATCTTTGTCATGTTCCCTGTATCCAATAACAGCAATAGATACTAACATCCACTGTATAAAAAGGAACCAGACTATTTGCCCTTTCAGCCTCAGTTTGGTGACATTGATTTGATTGGGAGACAACTAACATGACTAAGATGGCTGCACCATGATAAAGGTCCAATGTTGAGGAAGAAGAAAGTATATTGTCCTTTACTGATAATGTTCTATCCTCCATTTTTTTTTTACCTGAAATACTCTTTGTACACAAAACTCTTTTTTCAACAAAAGCCTTAAATCTGAAGACATAAACCATGTCTTATTTTCTACAGAACATGAAATAACATGCAGCACTTTAATGACTAACTTGTAACAAATGTTTGCATCAGCTTTTGTAGCAACAAATGCTTTATCGGATTCAATGAAGAAAAACAGCTTCAACCGAGGATTACATACAGTCCAGCACAGTCTTAACAAATAATAATAATAATAACTGGATTTATATAGCGCCAAATTGCCAAAGGATACAAGGTGCTTCTCAGTATGTTTCCTGTAAGGTATTCGGAGTTATGATTTTTGAAGTATGAGACCTGTTCCTTTAGCACCATGTAACGGTTTACAAGGTGCTCTGGCGCAATCTGCTGCTGATCAAACCAGGAACACCGGGGCGAACCCCTTCTCTTTGCGATAAGTGCGCTGAGTTCTTTTAAATGCATTACACAACACAGGTGACCTCCGGCTTTACGTCCCATCCGAAGGACGCAGCAATAATGGTTAAGTGTCTTACTTAAGGACACAAGTGTCACGACCGGGACCCGAACCCACACTCTGCTGATCAGAAACACCAGAGCTTGAGTCCAGTGTTCTTATCCACTCGGCCACGACACGCCAAAGGGTGGCAATGAGGTCAGTACTGTATTGTGACAAAAAGCCAGGATCTCTATTCAACCCTCTGCCAACACAGTCCAGTGTACGGATGGTCCTTTGTTCTGCTGCATCCCTATCCATCATTATGTTGATATTTTTTACTAGTTGTTCATTTAAGTGCTTCATTCTATTTCATTTTCGGCTGTCACCTGACTTTACATGGCTATCCACAACCTATTTTAAACAATGTACTGTCTATAAAGAAATCGATTTCCCTGAAGCAAGTTGTAGTCTGTAAAGTAAATTTACAAGACTCTGAATGTTAACTGCATCTTTCTCTTTATCTTAGGGATAATTTGGTTCAATGGCAGCAAGAGACAGAAGGCAAGAGCACTGCAATGTGGGAGGTTGGAGCCTCAAGAAATTCATCATTAAGCAAGTAAAACAAGAGGGAAGAATTGACCCAAAAAGATACCTCAAGAGTTTGTCATCAATAAAGTAAAACAAGAGGGAAGACTTACCCTCAAAAGATACCTCAAGAATCTTATCATCAACAAACTAAAACAAGAAGGAAAGAATTAACTTCAGAAAACCCCTCATGAGTTTCTCATTAACAAAGTAAAACAAGAGGGAAGAGTAAACCTCAAAAGATACATCAGGAGCATCAACAAAGTAAAGCAAGAGGGAAGAGTTAACCTCAAAGGATACCTCAAGAGCCTTATCAACAAAGTAAAGCAAGAGGGAAGAGTTAACCTCAAAAGATACCTCAAGAGCCTTATCAACAAAGTAAAGCAAGAGGGAAGAGTTAACCTCAAAAGATACCTCAAGAGCCTCATCAACAAAGTAAAGCAAGAGGGAAGAGTTAACCTCAAAAGATACCTCAAGAGCCTCATCAACAAAGTAAAGCAAGAGAGGAGAGTTAACCTCAAAAGATACCTGAAGAGCCTCATCAACAAAATTAAACAAGAGGGAAGAGTTAACCTCAAGATACCTCAAGAACCTCATCAACAGAGTAAAACGAGGGGAACGTTAACCTCAAAAGATACATCAAGAGCCTCATCATCAACAAAGTAAAGCATGACAAGAGGGAAGAGTTAACCTTAAAAGATACCTCAATAGTTTATCTCAACAAAGTAAAACAAGAGGGAAAGTTAACCTCAAAAGATACCTCAAGAGTTTATCTTCAATGAAGTAAAACAAGAGGGAACCTCAAAAGATAAATCTAGAGCCTCATCATCAACAAAGTTAAACGAGGAAAGTTAACCTCAAAAGATACCTCAAGAGTTTATCATCAACAAAGTAAACCAAGAGGGAAGAATTACCCTCAAAAGATACCTCAAGAATCTCATCATCAACAAACTAAAACAAGAGGAAAGAATTAACATAAAAAGAAACCTCATGAGTTTCTCATTAATAAAGTAAAACAAAAGGGAGAAGTTAACCTAAAAAAATACCTCAAGAGCTTCATCTTCAACAAAGTAAGAATCAGAGGGAGAAGTTTACCTGAAAAGATATTTCAAGAGTGTTACCATCAAACAAGAACGACGATAAGTTGCCGAAAGATAAGAGTAATGTCTTCACAAGAAAAAGACTGAGAATGATAATACTGTCTACTAAAGTTGCAATAAGATCCCCCTGTAATATTTTGTTTTTAAATAAGAGCTAACCTTATCACAATTTTAACAGGAAAAATAATATTATAACTCCTATGTGAAATGAAAAGTAAAAAGATTTACACATAACACAAGCTTGTTTATCTGTTCACGTTTATTCCAATCATTCCTTGTCCCAGTGTTATCAAATTGACTTAGTGTGCGTAGGTCTAATTAATGTTTTTAGAAGTTGAATAAGTTACACCCAGAAATTAGAATTGCCAGTTTTAGAACCGATGAATAAAACAAAAACTAAGAGGCTTGTACGTATAGATGTTTTTTCATTCACTCAATTTGGTAATAAACATTTTTTTTTTTTCAGCAAAAAAATACTTTTGAAAAAAAAACCAACAACAGAAAAACACGCTTTTCCTGTTAGACTAAACATGGATACTTTTTCAAAAGCGTTTAGAACATCATTTTTACTTTCAAAGTAAGTGATGTTTGAAGCTTTGCATGGTCTGGATAATATGAAGTAACTAAAACTAGTAAACTTACGGGTACTATACCATGTATGAATTTCTTTTGGGAGGAATGGTGGCTCTGAATTTACCAAGAGCCGGTGCGGTCTCGACGTTTGGAACAGTAGGCTAAACTCTGCTCGTATTGAGGGGCGCTTTAAAGATTAACTCCTTACATTGGTACTCGCAAATTTTACTAGTTTAGTTACTTTTTTATGAATATTAGCACTGTACTGTCAACATGAATACCTAAAGTATTGAGAGAAAAACGTATAAAACGTATTTTCATAGTACTTTGACGTGTGTAGGCCTAATTTATGTCATACGAGAATAAGTTAAACACATAAGAAATACAATTTTTAAAACCGATAAAAATCTCTTCACGCTTGAACGTATATAGCTGTTGTTTCATTCACTCAATTTGGTACTAAACATTTACCAGCAACGGACGGGGCAATTGTTTTTAGAAAGAAAACAAAATTCCTTGGTACGCTTAACATCTAAACATTTTTTTTAAAGCGCTTAGATTATACTTTTCACATGTTAAACTAAGTGTTGTTCTGAATATATTAGTACTGTACTGTAAATTAATATTAGTTGGCCTTCTGAATGCCGGTTATTATTAAACACTTTTCTTTGAAAGATCGAGAGAGAAAAAGAAACGTAATAAACGTGTTTTCGTAGTGATTTGACAATGTATTCAAGTAGGCTAGTAAGGGGAAGCATTGATACACACCCGTTTTCTTTATACTCCCTCAAATGCCTCAATATCCAGTGTTTCAAACAATTTATCCGTTTAACATTATTTGAAATATTCCTCTCATCTCCATCGTTGAGGTAATCCTTCCATCTCCTTTGTTCTCAATACTCGCGTCCTGTTCATTGTTGTCAATTTTGTTTCTATTGTTCTCACAAGAAAACGAACACATCAAAAGTCCTCTTTATAATATGACAGGAAACATAGTAAAAAGTACCACTTAGGCCTATCTATTTTTTCTCTCCATTACAGCACCTGTAAGTGTTCTGAAATGTGAAAGGACATGCAGGCTTCTACTGAAAATATTTTTAGTTGATTGGAGTTGTTAATTAATTTTTTAATTACTTTCAAATTTCATTCAAAAACAATGGACGAAAAAGGCAGGTTACAATTTCCATCTTTTTTTGAAGAAAAACTGAGTGTGATTAAAAAAGAAAAAAGAAAGTTAAGATCAAATAAATAAAATGGAACTATTTTCGGTATAAGCCTGCAGATCCATTGATATTTTGGAACCATTTTTGAAGTAGTTTCCGTACAACCATTAGAAAAAACTGATAACGTGAAAGATGCAAGGTGGTATCTGTGTCATGTGAATGTATACAATTCATTAATTTAAGTACATTCAATTTCATGCAATACTTGCGAGTTACACTATGGAGCAACTTTCTTGAGGTATTGCCTCTAAAAAAGATTGGTTAATCTAAAACATCTTGACTCGTGTGTTCGAGTCCTTTTTAGGAGACTAACAATAAGTTATAATTTACAGACAATAGCACTTCCAATAAATCAACACAGATAATGATTAAAACATTGATAATACAACCAGAGGCGGGAAAAGAAAAAAATATTTCAGCCAATCATTGTAAAGAATAATAATAATATAGCAGATGTAGACAAATTGACAGAAATCACCTTACGCCAATAAAAAGCACATTATTTACCGTCGTTCTGCAGTGCGTTATGCTGCACACATTGGAAAAGAAAAATAGTCGCTCATAAAAATCAGAAATGTCCTCAACCGATGGAGGTTCACATAAAGATTTGAAGTTTTCAAGACTACTATTTTTTCCGTTCTTTATTTTGTTAGTTTATTTATTTTCCCGTTACCGTTTCTCATTGCATTATTTCCATACAATTGAAGTGCAGCCTCTTTCGGCCAATCAGACCTAACAACATTGCCTAGCCAGAGTGGGCTTCAACGTAGTCCTATTGATAGCCACAATGGGAGGGTTACGGGGTACTCATGCCCAATCAGTCATGAACAAGAAGACAAATCGCCTGTACGTTTCACACATCAGACACTCATTTACCCCAGGGACCCACCAATGCTGCTGCTTCGTGTCAAAATGCAAACAGACTAGATCCTTCTTCAGAGACAGAAAAAATGCAGTTAAGGGCAACCAATCGAAAACTCATGCACTAAATGCTGCTGCGGACGTAAAGCTATACTGGACGAGGTGTCGGTCAATCAGCGTGAGTAGAACATGGATGGCACTATAACCATGAAACAAATCCAGACGGCTGGTGAAGCTGGCAATTTGAAAATGAGAAAAAGGGAAACAAGAAAACAACTGAATAAAGTCTCTAAAAAAAATTTAAAAAAAAACGTTTGATGACTTTTGACAATTTAACACAATGATTACTTGAGTAATAAAATCGTTTGGCAGCGAAGTTTTCTTTGTTTAATTGTGAGGAAAAACAAGTTTTTGCTTTCGAGAAGCTTCAGGCCTAACTTAGTGGCGCTGCTTACCGTGAGTCAAAGGTCAACAAGTTTTACAAAAGCAGAACATTATCCGTCTACGGAGGCCCATTAATGTGTTTCACTGGTTTTTGTATAGAGTCGTACAAGAAGTCGAACAAAACCACGCGACAAGGACCGACAAGCAGCATCTTTAACCACTTGAGAACATGGTGCTGACCAATCGGTCTCTCATCAGTTTGCACAGTAAACATTTTTTTTTATGTGGACATTCGTATGAAATTGACCGATAGGGATTTTCGCCCATGGTGGGTCAGCGGAGTTCCGTATGTGACATTAAAGGGAGTGCGCCCTCTAGTTCTTCAATGTAACTGTGAAATATGCACACATACGGTTGTTCAGGGTCATGGATCAAAAAGATCTCAATTGTGATCTCAGTATTGGACATGATTGGAGAGAGGAGGGGCCGGGTCTGATTGAAACGATTAGAAAGCGGCAACTGAATTTTGTTGGGCTTGTCATCAGAGAGGATGGACTTGAAGGACTGGTCATTGATGGGCGAATCGATGGAACCAGAGCAAGAGGGCGTTAAAGATTGAGATTCATGGCATTGGCAACTGACACTACAGTGAGGCTATTGGCCCAATTCACCTGACGTCATCACCGTAAAAATCTTGGTTGCGCCATTCTGGAAGTCAATGTCACGGTGTCATCCTGCGTGGTGTGCATTTTAGGCGGCGCGGTGTTAACTCGTAAACATAATATTGACTACCAAAATGGTGAGCGTGGCACAGTCCCCCCGTGTGACGTACGTGTCAGGGGTCAATAGAGATCGGATTGGTTTCAGGCAGATGGCCGCTAACGTCAGGCTCTTGTTAGGCTCGTAAAGAACAGTATGACATATTTTTAAAGTAACTTAGACTTTCACAACGGTCACAAAAAATGTTTTCGTTGGTATTTCCCGAGTAATCACTTGAAAAGAGACCAATAAGAAAGCGAGATGTGTAGGCCTACCACACAATCGCATAAGAAGCCCATGTGCCGACTTGCGAAGTAATATGAAGTCCAGACCTATTGATAACCTTTATGATTATACTGTTTTCTTTAATAAGGTGGGGACAAGATCCCACTGAACAAAAAAGTGTTTTTCATTATTTTCTTTTGGATTATTGTGTTGTTTTTTAGTTATATTTTTTTGTGCTTTTGATGTCTTCATCGGAGGTGGTGGTTCTTTATATTTAAAGTCTTACCTGTTCCTCCTGAATTGCTACCTGGATCTGTGAGATAGGCCACACAGGTGCAGGATTTTTCGTCCAGAGCCTCGTTATCGCCACATTGTTTACCATCACAACACTTGTCTGCAGCGGGCGTGTCTTCTTCTAGCATGTCTATAAAGGAGAAGGGCAAAGGGGGTAAGCTTCCGTTGCTCAAAGTTTAACTCTTGGGAATTCACAGGTTGGCGCAGTGGCGTCTTTCCCTGCCCTTCCGCGCCGTGACCCACCTCGAATCCCAGACTGGAGCCTTGCATGTGGATTTTGGTTTTTAGTCACTACCTCATTGTGTGGGTTGTCCCTATTTGGGGTTTTCTCTACAGAGGTATCTTCTGAGCCTACGGGTCAAAGTGCTAGTCACTTTTGAGGGTCCCTTGGTTTCATTACCAGAAAGGTATAATAATAATAATAATAATAATAATGCATTTTTATATTTGTGGAAAGCCTAATTCATTCCCGGAATATAGTTTTTAATAATCACCTCCCAACCAAGGAATGGGAGTTGTTATTCAAACTTTTGATAAGGCTAACGTCAAGCTTCAATGAAAAAAAGGAGAAAACCGCTATGTTTTCTCAGAGGGCGCAATATTTTCATACCTGCTTATTTACCCGATCCGTATCATGATAACGCTCCCCCATACCCTTCTTAATAAACCATTCTAAATCCGCCTCGCTTATTAGAGTGGATGCTTTATCATGATGCCATAATATTTTCATGGGAGGTTTATAAGCGAGGCGGTCATGTTTGTCGACTCGCTTATAAGTGACGGTGGCTTGGCGAATCGGTTGGCTTATTCCGATTGCCGCAATCAAAACAAGCAACAGCGATTCAGTTTGGGTTTACGCCCTTAAAGCCCCAGCTCAACATTGGTAAAGAAGAAAACATAAACGTTCACAGACCTTACATGGTACAAAGACAATGATGGCAGAAAACTTTCCATGAATTATTTCTGCCTGAAGTGTTATCGTTTTTTTAAATAATAAATGAAATAAGATCCAAAATTAGTTTTCGTTTCAGTGAGACGAAAACCCTGCCTATTATAGGCATGCGTATAAAAATGCTCAATGCATTTTTACCGTTTTCCCGCAAATGAAACAACGAAATGAGCTGACATTTTCACAGGATGGTTTTATTACAAATATGATTTGTGCAAAGAATTGAAGCATTTACTGATGGTGTGCTGGGGCTTAACAGCCCCTTATAGCGATGAAACTTGTTCTTTGTAACATTGGTACTGGTATAACAGGTCTGCAACTGATTATACTTTTTTCTTTTTCGATAACAATGATCCCGATTTTTTTTTTTTTTTTTTTTACATCTTTGGACATATTTTATACAAAATACACTAATATATATATATATATATATATATATATAAAACTAGTAGGGTTGATGGCCTTAGCTTTCTATATATATAGAATAAAGATTTTAATATAGATTAAAATGAGGCTGTCCAGGTACAAACAAAAGTATAAAACTGTCCTCAAGAGAGGTGTTAAACCATACCCCAAGTTAACTAGAAAAAATAAAAGAGACTGACTGACTGTAGACATTATACCCCCCCCCCCCCATCTCCCAACCTCCGATCCCATATAAAAAAAAACACTAGACAATCAGAAGGCTAAAAAGTGTTAAGAACAACGAAAAAATACAGTAACTAAAAAAAAAAAAATGATGAGTGCAACAATAGCAATATAAATGCACAAATAAAACCCTGGAACCCAAAACAGAACGGGTGATACTGTAACCCCCCCCCCCCAAACAAAACCCAACACCCACCCTACTCAAATCCCAAACAAAATTAGGATACAACCATAAAACTGCCCGGGAAAACACTTTAAAACTATCCAGCAAATTTGACCTAAATTATTTTGTCCTTCAAAGAGAAAAAGTATATAACATTGGGGCCTACCACACAGTTCACATTTAGCTGGACAGTCCATCAGTGCTGAGAGGTCATCAGTGCAAGCATCTTTAGTGTAGTGGGTACAGTAGGGTTTAGCATCCACACACTTCTCTGCAATAAAGGAAACGGTAAACAAATTAAAAGCACTGAAGCCAAAGATGAGGGGGGGGGGGGAATAGTCGCAAGTCGGGCTCCCCTCTCTCTCAAAAGAAAAAAAGAAGAAGAAAAAAAAAAGAGAGCTGAATTACACCATAAAATATCCCGGGTCAGAATTCACCTGGATAATGGGTCTCTTGGGGCCTGACCCATTCAGTATGGCCCGGATACTGTGTTAAAATTACCCAGAAATGGGCCAAACTGACACAGAATCCAAGTTGAAATCCAATTTGTTAACTCATTTCTGATTTGTTAACTCAATTCTGACCCTTTAGAGATGGGCCTACACCTCTAGTGAACATTTCAGTTTACAGATTATTTGATTTGTGGGCAACACGATGGGAGACTTTGAGACGCTGGCGGCAGCAGACACAAAGGGTCCTTTTTGACAGTTCCGAGCGTGCGCGCACATGCTCAGTACTGCGTGTGTAGTTCTGAGCGTGCGTACCACGTGTTAAGAACCGTGAAAAGGACCATTCAAAAGTCTCCCACTAATAAACCCAACGAGAAGTCGAGTCCAATGCGTTAAATTCGGCCGTGGAGATAATTCGCCGCGTACTCAGTAAAAGAACGTAACAACGGTTCCCGGTAAAAGGGCGTAAAGCAAATGATGTGGAATTTTGTGTTTCAAGAAAACTGAGTGGGAAAGTTGGATCAGTTTTTTGCCATTCAAAAGTTTATTATAGGAAAGTTAAATTCTGCATTGAGAACAGGAAAACATGTCTTTGGGTTAATGCTAGCTACACATTGTAACAATAATGCCATTTAATTGTTCATGTCGGGGCCATTTTATTGCTTACGGGCTTACTGGGACGAAATACTTTATGTGCCCGATTGAAAGGGTGTAAGGCCTTGTGCCTTTTACCGGGCACACGACGAAATAATATGGTGACAATCGATCCGTTACTGCACTGCCATAAGCTTCATAGATAACAAATTAGCAAACATTTTGTCTTTACCACCGTTCAGTATTCAGTCAAGAGTAGTCTACCTTGGTAGATAATCACACGCGCAAACTTTGGAAGCATGCTTGAGCTTTTAGCTACAGTACATCTGGCTGCCTCCATAACTTGCATTTTGGCACTTCAGTGCGTGTTCCCGTTTCATCTTTTAAAGGCGATTGTTTAAAAAAAAGTTAACATTTCAAAAACCTTTGAGTCTTAGGCCGTGTCCGAATGAATGGCTTCGGCAGTGGCTACGGCCGGAACGCAAAGGAGTCCTATTCTTCAACGTTGTCGCTGCAGCCAGCGGCCATAGCCTTAGCCGAAGTCGCTTGATTCGGACACGGCCTTGGTTCGCAATACACGTGTGTTAGGCACCGTGTCCGACACGGACCTCTGTGTCCGACGAACCATTTAAGTCCGACCCATTGTGTTCGACGAACCATTCGGTCAGACCCATTACGTCCATGGACACATTGTGTCGGACGTAGTCGTTCGTCGGACACAATGGGTCGGACATAATGGTTCAAAATTGTTGTCGGACATCATAACTATCCATGTCGGACATGTGCGTAACACGCGTGAAAGGCAAGTTCCGAAATTCATTATCACAGTTTCTTGATTAAATCCGAAAAGAAACACTCCCTCAATGCATTTCCTGTGGGCGTGGTTTACAGTGTCGTACTTACGAACATGAAAGGAGGTGGTACCTACCAACGCAATCGGTTCCGCCCCAGCCGCTCTTGCAGTCACATTGGCACATGGAACTGTCCAGAACACCGCAGTTACGGCATTTTAATTTACAATCTGTACATCAAAACCAAGTAAATTTCAATTAGGCAATTTTTATTTTCTAGTTGTCAATGTTGTCTTTTATGTAGCTTTGTTTTATCAGTTGGAACTGCCCTTCAAAGCCCCAGCTCAACATTGGTAAACTGACAGTAAATGCTTTTATTCTTTGCACAAATCAAGATGTAGGCTAAGTAATAAAACCAACTCTCTAAATGTAAAAGGTGAAAATCTCACTTGCTTGCCAGAGTGGTGTCAGTTTGGCTCTTTTGAGAGTGAAACTCACTCTTCACCACTCTTTTTTGAGTGAAAGTGGAGTGAATTTCACTCTGAATCTAGGGAAAATACATGTTTTTCACTCTAAACAGAGTTGTCCGCCATAAAATGGCTCTTTGCAAGAGTGGTATGGCGGACAACAAAGAGTGGTTTTTCACTCTTAACCTGTGAAGATTTCAGCTTATTTCGTTGTTTCATTTTCGAGAAAACAGTAAAAATGCATTCAGTATTATTGGTACACATTCCATCTATATCGGCAGAGTTAAAACAAATTTTGGATCTTATTTCATTTATTTAGAAACGATAACACTTCAGGCAGAAAACTTTCCAGGAGAGTTTTCTACCATCATTATCTTTATGCCATGTAGGTTATGTATGTAAACATGTGAACATTTTGTTTTCTTCTTACCAATGTTGAGCTGGGGCTTTAGGGTTGCATATTGTTTTGAGATTGTTTTAGGCAATGGAATTCCACTTGAAAAGTAAAACAAATAGGCTATGCCTAGGCCTAGGCTACTGTATTTACACACGTACAGTTTGTGCGAGCAGCAGAGCATTACGACGAGACAAGCCAACAAACTGAAATATTTTGGGGTCCGTGCAGGTCCCCTTACTTTTCGGCCCATTCCTGACCTCAGACACCTGTGTGCACCATAGACACACCATGGCCAGATTTCAAAAGGCTGCTTATGCAGAAAATATTGCTTAACAATGTTCTGCTTAGCAGAAATGAGCTGGATCCCAGCCACATATGGTACATTGGTATTTTGGCTAGTAATCTTTTTCTGTAAAGCAATTTTATTGTGCCAATAGCTACTTATTGCAGCTATATGGCATTGGCCCATGCTTTCAACCGAGGTCTGCTTATCACATGAATGCAACCAACTCTTCTATCCTTTTAGCGGTTCTTATCAATGATGTTATTTTGTATAAATTATGATTGATCTATGAATCGAACTATGAACCATGTTTACATACCACATCCGGCACCTCCACCCGTACAGGCTTGGTCTAGTTGAAAGGAGAGAATTAATTAGCAAACTTTATTTAATGTAGAATACATAAAATAACAACAGTTTTCTTATAATTATGCTTTAGTGACATTGTTTTTAGCCTGTTAGTGGAATTTAACGTCCATTTGATAAATCTAGGTCGTGGGATCGAACCCCGGGTCGAGATTGAAACCTTTGTAAATAATTCTGTATTGATCATTATTATTATTATTTATTTATTTATTTTTTTTTTTTTTTTTTTACAACTGTGACCCCAGCTAGGTCTCGATTTCACAAAGCACTAAGATGCATCTTAATATGAGTTGTCAATTATCGCCATAGTGCTTAGCAACTAAGATCGATACGCGTTTTAAGAGCAATCTTATCTCTTTGTGACATCCAGCCGGCACAGGTCCCCCAGGAAGAACCGTTCCCAGATAACTGATGGGGATACCCTTGCTCAACAGGACGAAATAAAAAAAAAAAAAATCTGGGCCCGGAGCTCGAAACTCTTGTCAACCCTCGTCAACCCTGGTCAACAGAGTCGATGCACAATTTAAAAGCTTGTTCAGACATTATTTTGACTTACTGCATAGTTTGTTATCACACCATCCCTGACCTGACGAACACCTTGCACACGGAGGACCAGTTTTGTACGGCACTCCTTTCGAGGGAACACTGAGACAAATTGGGGGAAATTCTTTAGTGAGATGACAGGCGTACTCTCTTAATGTAAAAGAGTGAAAGCATCACTCTCTTGCCCGAGTGCTGGTGTAATTTTCACTCTTCCTATAGTGCAATTATCTCTAGTTTGCTCTTTTAGAGTGAAATTTGAGTAAAAATCACTCTGAATCGAGTGAAAAAGAAAATGTTTCCACTCTAAAAAGACTTGTCCGCCATATGGCTCTTTTAAAAGAGTGGTATGGGGGACAACTCTTTTTAGAGTGGAAATATTTTCTTTTTCACTCGATTCAGAGTGAACTTCACTCAAATTTCACTCTAAAAGAGCAAACTCGAATGAATTGCACTTTAAAAAGAGTGAAAATTACACCACCACTCGGGCAAGAGAGTGATGTTCTCACTCTTTTACATTAAGAGTGTAAGAGAAACTGGAGGCGGTGGTTTTGAAACTAAAAACCTGCGGCATCGTATAGGATTTGAACAAGATGCAAATCAAAGTTATACAACCCGCGGACCCAGCATCAAGCTATTGACATTGGTAATGATTGCTAAATGTGGACGATTAGTTTCAATGAGATTGTAATAGAGCCAATACAGTTGTAATAACGTCTGAGAAGAAGTCCAAGGGTGTTGGTGCATTAATTTTTTTGTGTTTTAACACACATCATTTTCACTACCAAAAAAATGAAAAGAAAACCGAAGTTCAGTTGTCAAAAAATATAGTTGGTTTGTTTCCTAGAGGCTGAGAGACTTTTATATATTTTTTGAGTATATTTGAATATTTAGTATGGGAGTTAATTTAGTGTGGTGCATCCAGGTATTTCGGAAATGTGTGCATTGCTCACAAATATGCAAACAGTGGACATTTTACCCGGTAAGTCTGCTGCCACCTACCGCTCCAAAATCTCCCATAGTCTCCCGAAAAAAAGAAGGAAAAAAAAAGAAGAAAAAAAAAATCAGACCCCAATACATTTGTGTAAATAATGAGTATTTTCACATTTCATGTTTACCATAGACTACTCATTCTAAAGGTAAAGAAAAACGCTGGAAATAATAAATAATCTGAAACTGTGTATGTATATAGTGTGTTTACCCATGTCATTGCTATTTGCACAGTATGATCCACCTAATTTATTCATAGAGTATATCCTTATCAAAAGGAAAAGTTAAAACAGATCAATTTGCAAAGCTGATTCACAGCGAAACAAGATATCGCAAATGTGTAGGACGCCCAAGCCCGTAACCTATTTTACACACACCATCAACGACGGCGTCCCTCATCAAATACAATGAGGCACAGAGTCTCTGGTTACCCATGGTCTAGTTTCTCCGAGGCATAATGTGCACGATCAGCAGACGGCAACAGCCATAAATTTGTCAACTACACGTAAACAGAAACCTCGAAGGAATAATGCTATAGCAATATCTCGCGGGTGTACGATCTCCCCGGAGAGCGGGGACGATCGCAGAATGATGCTGTCAATGAGGCACGAGGTTGACGCTCATACGGATAGTAATGCAGCGCCGATGATTATTCATTGTTTTTTTTTTTGTTTTTTTTTGAGTGCATGGAAATTGGAAGACATTCCAACTCCTTTCATCCACGTGACCTCCAAAAGGCCTCCTCTGCCAGTCATTTGTCATTACATGGAAACTGTAACTGCTGGCCAAAATGTAATCTTGTAGGAAGAAAAGGTGTTGCAATTGCTAACCAGTGCTAGTAAAATCATTACTCTCCTAAAAATTGTTGATTGAAATTTACTCTATTCGATTGAAACTAGGGACAAACTGCAAAAGATCTGTCCCTGGCCTTAATTGAAAAGAGTGATTTTCAATCTAGTTAGAGTGATTTTCAATTTAAGAAAGTATGTTTCATTGACGTCATTGTTAATGAAACTTGTTTTCAAAAAAGTCGTCTCTATAATTATTGTTGATATTACTGTTCTAACTAAACACATGGAATATGGAGGGGTGTGGCCATCCCCAATTCAAAGGGTTCTGTACAAAAATAGAGAGTGGCATTTAAAGACGTCCACTCGTCACCATTACCCGACGGCACAAAACGATCATGTATATGGTACCCGTACATAGTTTGTGTACAACGTGTGTAAGGGTCAAAGGTGATCTTTCATGGCACGATTTTTTTTGTCGCGCGTTGACGAGCGGGCGTCTATTAAGCCCCATCTCAACATTGGTAAAGTGGCTGTAAATGCGTCCATTCTTTGCACAAATCAAGATATATGCAATAAAACCAACCTGTGAAAATGTCAGCTCATTTCGTTGTTTCATTTGCGGGAAAAAAATGGTAAAAATGCATTCAGCATTTTTGTACGCATACCTTTTTAGGCAGAGTTTTCGTCTCACACAAAAACTAATTTTGGATCGTATTTCATTTGTCATTTAAAAACGATAACACTTCAGGCAGAAATATTACACGGAAAGTTTTCTACCATCATTATCTTTATACCATGTAAGGTAGATGTAAATCTGTGAACATTTATGTTTTTCTTCTTACCAATGTTAATGAGAACTGCGCATATTTATCATTTTTACCTGGGCCCGTAGTTGCAAACTGTTAGCATGTTATTTCCACATATTGCACTGCCACATCCTATTTCTTGTAGGTTTCCGAAAACCATCTGGTGGTAGAAAATGAAAATATGTTTTATAAGACGAAAACATAAAACAATGTTAGAATTGAAAGTGTTCAACACCATGTATGATGTTGATGAAAACAAATAAACTGTTATCGCGTCAACGTCTCGACCATCATGCTCTGATCGACTTCAGTGAAAAAGGCTCAACAAAAGGATCTCAATAAATCACATGGCACATCAAGAACACCGTAGAAACATAAATCATACCATAATAATCCGTAGGGCAGAAAAGGGTAGGGTCACGGGTTGTGGCAAAAAGCAGTATTCAGTTATTTAGCAACCGTAAACAGTTTTCTACAGTTACGTACCTATACCTCTGGCTGTTTACAATAATTCGAAATGGGTGAAACGGTGAACTTTGCGTAGGTTGTTCACCTTCAAATTCCACAAGCACGAGTCGTATAAACAATTATTTGAAAGTGGCTTTACTTTCAGACTTCCCGTGTATTGTTCCCTGAATAAAGGCATTCTTTACGCGTACGGGAATGTTCATTATATGGTGACCAGACTCGAGCTCCTTTCGCATGGAGGGATAACCTTTCAATTTTGAGTAGAGTATTTTGCCTGTGGAGCATACGCCCTTAGAATGGTTTTTAAAATGGCTTGAAGTTTTTTTTTTTTTTTTTTTTTTTTTTTCAGAGCTTGTTGACACTGAGGTTGATCTAGGTGGTTGGGCAGACCATACAAGGTCCTTGCTCTATGGACAGACCGAGGAAAACCCGGTTCGATTTAGGCTCAAAAAGTACACTAAAAACAAAGACATAAATGCGGGAGGTTGCCACACGGCGGCGTAGCCAAGGAGGGGGGGGGGCTTGGGGAGGGGCACGTGCCCCCAATAATATCCTGTGCCCCCCCCCCCCTAAAAATGTAGATGCATGTAATACATTAACAAGTATGGTACCTACCCCACCCCACTGAAGGGCAACACCAACCCACCCCCCCCCCCCCCCGCCCACAGTGAAAAAAATCCTCCACAGATGTCCAAAATAATGGGAGGTTTACCGGGTAAACAAACGGGTGTTGGAGAACTGTGTTCATAAAGTGCACTATTGTGTTTTTAAAATACAGTCCAGGTGTCTTATAATTATATTCACTCACCACTCTGTAATGGCCACATTCTTTACCCGAAGCACATGTCGCTGAGCTGTAATCATAGTCTTTGTACTCGTCGTACCACGCCTGCACGGCCCTCGTCAGACCATAAGTATATGTTCCCATCCATATGTTCTGAGCCACCACTCCACCAAACGCCTGCGGTTCCGACGGATTACCATGCTCAAAAACGCACCTCTCAGCCCAGCCCCTCGCAAGATTAGCTAGTTCTATATTCCATCCCTTTGAAAGAACAAACAAAATTGGAAAATGATATAAGTTACAATGCATATTAATCATTGGTAATGCTGGCTGAGTGGCTGCTACCGTTCGCATGCGTAATATATTCAGGTTGGCTCAGTGGTTTCTTTCCAGGTGCCTTTCACCTCTGTGGACCCCGGTTCGAATCCCGGACTGGGGGCCTTGCATGTGGATTGGGTTTTCAGTCCCTACCTGATAGCGTGGGTTTTCCCTGTTCGGGGTTTTCCTCCGACATCTAAAACTGACATTTATTCAACTACTTCTCTTCACAAATATCTTCAGGCCTACGGGTCACAGTGCAAGTCACTTTAGAGGGTCCCTTGGTTTCATTACCAGAAAGGTAATTAAAAACAAGTTTTTTTTAAATCAATATATGGTACAAATTTGGCAATGCTGCTGACACGTACACTTCTATAGTGTATTCGATCAATATAAGGCACTAATGGTGACGATGGCGCAACTACTGCATAGTAGTAGATACCGTATGTTTATTCTCTTTGACCGAGTGAAAATACACTGATGTTTTCAAAAACCAATGTCACTTGTGCGCCCTCTCTTTTTGAATTAATTGAAAGTACAGCGCAAGGCATTCCAGTGATATTTTAAGTGGTAGGATTAGTTTCGTGTTAGTGAAATATCCCAATGAACCTTTACGGTTGCACACTTTTAATTGACAAATTATAAATGCATTGGTTGTTTACAACCAACATCAGATCCAAGATGAACAAGGCTTAGTGAAAGGCCCGACCTATTAATTTAATGGGTATAGAGACATGGATGTCTCCAAGTCAAAAAGACGTGTGTGTAAAATTAAAGTATAAGCGGAAATACGTGTAATGGCTATATCAATAAACAAAGTGTTTTATGGGGTGAGGATTTTGTATTTAAAGGGGCTGTGTCGTCAGGATTCCAGCAGGCCTGACGCTGCGCGTGGAAAGATGAACTCTCGCCCAAATACTGCACACGCGCGCGCTTGCGGTCAAATCACAGAGGGTGCCGTCTTTGTCAAACTGTGACGTGACCGCCGGCGCGCGTAGTCGCTGGGTTCCATTTACTGCTATAATCATGGCGTCACAGTCCCTTTAGTACAGGGTTTTGGGGCGTGAGGATTTATGTGGGAATTATGTGAGGATTTATGTGGGAAAAAGTTAAGAGTTACTTTCAGACTTACAAGTTCACGTCGTAACAAATGCCCCTGAACGATGAAATGTGGGGATTTCTGGTAAAATTACACACAAACGGAGCAGAAAGTAGCGAAAACTTTGGGCGTGCAGCAGATGCGCAAGCGTGTGACGTAATGACTTACCAACGGGACCATAAAAATGGTTTATTTCCACGAACAGGATACACTCATGCTTACACCCATGGCAACAGATATAATTATGATATTACTGTTTATCACTAAACACAACGGAAATCATTGTAGAAATTCTATCGCCTATTCAAGGAAATAACAACCATACTTCCCCATCTTCGTAGTCTATCTCAGTAGTACAACTTAACATGTTGTGCAAGCAATGTATCATAGACTGTGCAAGTCTCACGCGTATTTGAACATTTTTGGGACCGTTTTGGTCCCCCACACATTGCTGTAACACATGATGGAAACAAGATCACGCGCTTTAACGGACCCTAATGTTCGAATACGCGCGAGACTTACACAGTCTATAGTCCCTCGGCTACAGAATTCCTTCTTGGATCACGCCTTTTGGTCATGTGACCTCAGTCAAACTCGGTCATGCGTGCAGCCTAAACGTACACAAACTAAGGTGTGTGGGCGGGGCTTGTTGCCAAAGCCGGAACGGTCTATATTGTGTCATCACCTATGTTGTGATTACTGCCAGTATCCCATTATTTTTGACGTCCCCAGCTTGGATGGTTAAAAGAATTTTAACGACCTCAGCATGGTCCTAATGGTATTTATATTTTTTGAACTATGTTCCTAAAAATTGACAAGGTTCATGAACCTACATCAACGTCATTTCTTTCAGCGAAAACGACATTTTCCAGAATCACACGACACAATTAAAGGCACGATAAATAATCGGTACTGATAAAAAAGAAGAAAACCCATTTATTTTGGTTTATTGTTAAACTCAAATGGTCGGCAGTCACAAAACAGCTGAATTGACCTATAGAAAATAGACCTACAATAAAATAGCATAAAAATTGTTTAAAATAAGGTTTTAATAAAGTGTTAATCTGAAAGGTTTTAATAAGATTTTAATCTGAAAGTTTACACTTATAAGTTTTTTTTATTGCCCATTGTCTAGAGAAATAATTCAATAAGTAGAGAAAGAAAAATTATTTGGTATTTGACAGTATAACATTCGGTACCGGTACAAATTTTCTACAGAAATGTCACCGTTTGATAAAGTGGTGCGTGTGATAGTGTCTTCATGTTGACTTTAACAATTTATGGAACCAGTGACCGATTTCACAAAAAGCTATGATTGGTTTTAAAGCCCCAGCTCAACATTGGTAAACTGACTGTAAATGCTTCCATTCTTTGCACAAATCAAGATATTTGTAATAAAAAGATGTATGTAACATAACCAACCTGTGAAAATGTCAGCTCATTTCGTTGTTTCATTTGCGAGAAAACGGTAAAAATGCATTCAGCATTTTTGTGCACGTTCCTACAGGCAGAGGTTTCGTCTCACGAAAACTAATTTTGGATCTTATTTCATTGATTATTTAAAGACGAAAACACTTCAGGCAGAAATATTTCAAGGAAAGTTTTCTACCATCCTTATCTTTATACCATGTAAGGTTCATGTGAATTTGTGAACATTTATGTTTTTCTTCTTACCAATGTTGAGCTGGGGCTTTCAGTTGCGTATCCCTCGTGTTTGCTAAGCAAAGTGTGATGTCATAAATCGCTACATGGTGATATTTGCAGCTCATCTTAAAATGAATCTTAGTGCTTTGTGGAATCGCACAGGATCTTTTTTTCAAGAGAGACTTAGCTAAGAACAATTAAATCTAAACAATGGGGCGACAAAGAGGAAGTCCTAGATTTTCCGGGTGTACAAACATTGTGTTCGTTTGAGAGACAAGAGACTGGCCACAAGTACATTTACCTTTTTTTCTCGGTTGCTTTCATTCAGTGTTTCTTGCACGTATGATAAGGTTTCGTATGTAAATGTGTAAATGTAAAAAAAATTATAGTAATAATAATTATTATACTTTCTTTTATTGTGATGTATTTGTAATCTAGAAAGCCATATAAAGCTGTCGGTTTCAATCGTTTTTAATATGAAGCTGACCAATCTTTTATTATTGCCAAATCAAAGATTACTAAAGTGTTTTGAAATTGAATAGAAATTGAATTGCCAACCTAACTTGATGACATTTTCAATAATTGGTTGCATGTTTATTCATTTCTAACCATTTTAGGAATACAACCCTTGCTTTAACAAACATTATGTGAAATGGTGCTGCTATGAAATCCCCCTGGAACACTCTTCCAGACTGTCACTGTCCTCGCAAGGCATCTGGTTTTAGCATTAAACAATGCGAAAAGCAGACTCAACTTCTAAAACATTCGACATTTGAAGGTCATGTGCAGCGTAGTGTATACATCCGCTGAATAGTTTACACAGGAAAATTACATGTTACACGCAAGTTGTTTAATCTTAGACTTCTTTCAATGTGCGGCCATTTTGTTTTTCAAGCCGAGGCTTGAAGGTAAATTAGCCAGGTCCCTTTTTTATGTCAATAAGGGGGACACGACCAATGTGTTCGCAGCATGATAAATAAAGCTTTCGCCTTTTAAAGCCTTTGTTCTATTTTTGTATTTTGGTAATGGTTTACTTAATCTGAGTTGTACTTTGAGCCAACCCACGCTTCATATGGTCACCTAAGCCAGTGGCGTGGGGGTAGTCTTCGAACCTCCTCACAGCAAAGTCCTGGGGTGCACTACTAAATAGAGAAAAATCCATGCACCGAGCCTCATAATGTGAGCCCACAACTTTTTTCTGGAAATCAAAGATTTGAAGATCCTTGTTTTATGGATTGTTGGAAAATGGTCCAACATTGTGCCCCTGTGGTTGTTGACTTTCAACCTGGAGCCTTTTGGGTAGACTGGCCCTCTAAAAATGGCCATATACTGCTTAACAGTGTAGGGTCATTTTTCCAAGATGAACTCTGGCCAGTTTACTCGTTCAGGGTTTTGTTTTTTGTTTTTTTTTTTTTTTTGATCAGCCTAGCAAAAATTCCTAACCTACTAAAAATTGAAACGAAAAATTAAGTTAAGTTGTCAGAAAAACAAATTTGATTTGTTTTCTAGAGGCTTAGAGACTTGTAAGTAATTTTGAATAGTTAGCATTTAACATTGGTTGCTATGGGAGCCTATTTTAGTGTGGTACATCCCTTGCTGGTACTTCACTACCCAACTCGGCATCGATGGGAGTTCAATTAATTATTTGATAGTAGCTTAGACAGTTGTAAATTCTGTACACTTCCTCAAACAGACAATGAAACTGAAAGGAAGGATGAGACATCAGTCGTTGCAAGCTTTTCGATGTCAGATCGGGGACTGAACAATGTCTGCTTGTTATGCTTCCTTTTCTCCAGGATTGCGTCGAATTTTATAATTTCGATTTCACAAGGTCATCAAGGTAAACATGTTCAACTATGACTTAAAGGTACAATCAACAAGGTTTATTTTAACAATTCTTTGGACAACTTGTTATTAGGAGTCTTTATTAAGTTACACGGTTGGACTTGGATTTGATTGTTTTTTTTTAAGGATGCGCATTACTTTAAGATTGAAAATATAAATGTCCGCATAATAGACAGAGCCATTAAGTCCCGCCCACTGTGTACGCGCGCCAAAGTGCACCAACGTGTTTGTCGGACTTTTGTCAGACCTTTGGTTGCACAACCACGTCTGTGATTGGTCAATACAGCAAGGGTGAGGCTTAGCGGATCGGTCTATTGCATATATAAATATGGGTATAATAGATGGACATGTTGAAAAGCTTCCATTGGAATAAAATGTTTTCTTTAAATGCTACAGTTTTGAGAAATGAGTGAAATAATAAATTTCATAACCGCGAGTCTAAATCCAAGTGTTTGAAAGCAGTGAAAACTTAATCAGGTTTACCCACTGTCTTCACGTAATCCCGATGCCAGAGTGAGTTTAAACTATCACAGGTTCGCTATTTCATGTTTATGTTTATTTAGATTTATATGAAACGACGTGTTACCGCTAGCTCTTTCGGTGTAAGTTTTGATATCTGTGGTTATTTTTGTTTTTGTTTTTGGTGACTGCTCTCTTTACCCGTTCTTCCTCATTGGATATACATGTACACTCATGTAACTCAATGATAAAACCAAGCGTAATGATACTTATTTATACGACGGATGTACTTTGAGCAACGTCCGCTGATCAAGATATTGTGGGTCTACCTTTAAAGTTATTTTCATACTACAAAGCCAATACCTCGGAAATAAACCCCGAAACTTCCTCGGGAATTTTAACCCCATGTTCGTTTCACACTTGATGCAATTTTCCTGGGGGAAATGCACACTGAGGATACTGTCTCGCTTAACTCTACTCCCAAGAAAGGGGTAGCTATATTCCCGGGAATCGGCTAATTCCCAGGAGACATTTTGCGTTGCCCTTCAACATTCATTGATGTAAAACTTGACAGGCAACGTGCGGCATTTTTTTTTGGAATTCATTTCCCTATTTGAAACAGATTACTTGACTTGTTTGGTCTGGAGGTCTCCCCCTCAATATCCGACCTTGGGGGTCTTGGTCCCAGACATCAAGGTCCTGACTACACCATGGTTTCGCTTAAATAGGCTGTCGTTTTTCTTTTTTATGAAACAAAAATGTTGGAAATAAACCTTTAAATGGAATGAATGAATTGTCTTCAATTCACTGAAGTGAAATATTCCCTCCACGTGCAGGCTTTTTCAAATTAAAGAGTTGCCCGCTCTCAAGATAGCACAGTCCTGCATATGAATTAGGTATCCAAATTGCAGTTACTTCATAACCACTATAATAAAAACAATAATAATAAAAAAAAAAAAAAAAAAAAAAAATTGACCCGAATTTCGAGTCCAGGGGGCATGACCCATTTTTGAGTCAGTATGGCCCAGAAAGTGGAAAAAATGGAATTTTGACTCGAATTCTGCGTCAGTTTGACACAGTTTTGGGTCATGATGATTTCGGGTCATACTGACCCAGTAATAGGTCAGACCCCATCATGTGACCTAGAATCCGGATAAATTCTGACCCAGGCGTTTTGAAAAGAGTGTAATATCACACAAGACTCCACCAAAGTGCCAATTCATTTGTGGACTCCAGATCGGTAAACAAAACCTGCAGCGTTAATGATAAATATTTATAACTGTTGTTTCAGGGTTAGTCTATACACTCAAATAATAAATCGATGAATGTGTTGTAACTGCATAATTCCATCTCGAATGTCTTAATTAATTAGATTTCCTTTTTTAACCGATTGGGCGTGTTACGACCACTGCTCAACATTGTGACTTCACGCATGGAGTGCTTTGCTCATACCCAGCCGACCAGCGGGCGACGGCCTATAAAGGCTTGATTAGATCGTGGAGGTAGAAATGGAGCGATTGCAAGCATAATCGACGAAGAGAGGTCGAACAGCGAGGCAGGAAGAAAATGAGTCATAGCGTAATGTCGGTCGTCTGGCAGTAACGAGCATTCTATGAGGGACGATGAAAAACGGGCGCATCAGCATTGACCTCCAACAAATTTGTATTCCTAATCGTAATAAATATAATCCCCCTAGAAATACAGCAATGCGTGGCATCTTTGCAGTGCACTGATGTATACAATTACGATGTGCGGTCTAACGTAGAAAAACCTTCAAATTTTCCTCGATAGATTTGATTAATTATGTACTGTTTCAATTGTGGAATTAATTGAACAGAAATACAAATGATTCTGGATAAGATTAAGGTTATGGTCATTGCTAGGGTTGTGTTTGCTGGCAGGATGCCCAGGAGGCCTACATTTTTTATTATTTTTAAATTACAATCAAATACATCTTAAATAGAGAATGAGAAAAATGCAACAAAAAAACTACCTAGGAAAGACGGGGTGGTATAGTGCGGCATAGAGGGAAAAAAAATTTAGAGGGATAGTGCCTTAGATGGCACAAGCATGGGATTTGCCATACAGTCAGGGTTTGTCTTGAGTCTCTTATCGTGTACGTACACGATAGTTATCATGTACGTACATGATAACAGTGGGATTTGTTTATTCATGTGACGGCACTACGCTTCCGTACGTATGGAAGTTGGATTGAATAGATTTGTAAATTGTAATGAATTGAAACGAGAAGGGGGTTAACACCCTTCGGAGTGAACAGCTTTATCTGACAGGTGCATTATTAACCAGCTCCCAGTAGCCATTGCAAGTAAACTAAAAAAAAAAAACGATTGTCACTTACTATTTTGTTCATGTCTGCAGCACTAGGAGTCACATTCCTTCTGTATTGCAAATGTGCATCTAGAAGAGACTGCGTCTCATCTGCACTATAGGTTTTCACCCCCGGAGCCGGCTGGGCCTGCCGCGAAACACGCGCTTTCTCCCCATGAGCCTCCCTGTTTTCCCGGTGGAGACTTCCCCCGGCGAGGTCGTTGTACAAAGCAAAACTTTTCTTCTCGCTGCCCTGGTGAGCTCCTTCCGAAGATGGACAACAACCTACGGCAAGAATACACACCGCGAGGACCCATCTCAAACGATTAACTCGCTGCATCTCCATTATTCGGGAAGCTGCAAATTTGTTATTGACAAAATATCAGCTGCATTCGACAGACCACACGTAGACAAGCGTATGTTAATGTTTTAACACTGCAGCGGATCCTTATCAACTCCACGGCTCGTCGAGCCTTGCTTCAAAGACACGCCCGACCTTGGTATAATTTATGCGAAAGGCATACGTCACTTTTCAACGGTTGATCCGCGTATTTAAATAAACTATGCGTGTGCGGGTGTGAGTGTGTGTGCGTACTTGTAGTGACATTCAAACCGAGGACTTCTGACAAAAGGGGCAATAGGTGCACGATTGCTATCACAAAGGAAAACAATGGGGTCCACGTTTGTCAGGACAAAGAGTTGAACAAAGGAGGGTCCACAATTGGAGGTCATTACACACTTGTGTGTGTGTGGGATGAGTGGGAGTGACCATTTGTGTGACAGAAACATCATTTTAATGTTTCGTTCGTCAGTCAGTCACCTTTCCCAGGTCTTTATGAATGAACTTGTGTATCAAAAGGTTATCAGACTTGTATGGTTTAAAGGAACTGACTTTCCCTCGTTGGTTCATGATTTTTTTTTCTAAGGTGTTGTCCACAGATTTTGAAAACTGGTGTCTAAAAATGTGCTGTCTTTTGAAAAACAAAACTTTCATATAAACACGTTGGATAATAATTATCAAAATACTCACTAAATGAAAAGGAAAATTTTCAAGTTCACAAAACACTAAGATTCATCTTAAGACAAATTGTCTATATTGACACAATGATTTGCATAGTGACATCACACTTCAGCAGTTGAGATTGCTACACAGTTAAGATCAATCTTAGCCCTTTGTGAAATCAGCCCTGGTGTGGGTTTCACAAAGCGCTAGGACTAGTCTCATCTCGAGTTAGGACGAGTAACTAGTCCTAACTTATAGGACTAGTCGTTAGTTAGGACTAGTCCTAAGTTAGGACTTGTTTTGTGAAATCCACCCCGGGTCTGGCTTCAGTGATAAGAGTGGTGGATAACCAACATGGCCACAAACTGTCATGTTTGATTTTAGCGTCAGATGCACCGTTCCTTTATTTAAAAAAATCTGGGTAATCAATGTTGCCTATGTTTGGTTCGATTTCCAGTTGAAAAAAAAAACACGATTAAGGTATAGCAAGATCAGATAAGCAGAGGATCAAAAATAAACAGGAAAGGGAAATAACCGTGTTTAACTAAGATCCAGCATATCCGTTTGGACCTATTGCCATGGACACTGTTCGTAACGAGTTGCAAACTTTATAGCTAATAGCAACATTTAGACGGGAACCAGTCCGTAGCGATGTAAAACAAATACAATACATTTAACTGGTAATCTGCTCGTTCTACTCAGCAACACTTGGGGTGTTGTTGTTAAGAATTGTGTGGGCTTACCAGGTAATAAAATTGGGCCGAGCATTGCACACGGGGCCGAATTCCCGTGCACGTGTCTGCAGCGAATATTATTTGCTAGTGTGGTATACGCAGCTGCAACATGTGGTGTTTCATCCTTAGACCCCGTTGTTCAGGTGCTTTATTGGTGATTTATAAGTGTGGTACCTCCATTAGCCTTTTTTGAGGTACGGTGGACACTATAGGTGGGAGTGCACTGGTTGGTTTGGGTGTTTACAGACAAATTTACCCACAATCAAGTTCTGGTGGCTAAGACATCAGGATGTGGGTTCGAATCCCGGCCATGACACTTATGTCCTTCAGCAAGACAGTTGCTAGAAATATGTTTGTCTTGCAACGGATTCATTTACCCCTCCCTTTTCTTAGCTGTGCGGTGAAGAGACTTGCGTTTATATCTCGCCATGTCTTGCTTCTGCGCATTGGGGTAGGTTTCTATCCCTTCAAAAAGTAGCCCACAGTGGCCTTTGGGCCTTGTGATTAGCGAAATGCATTACAAAAAAAACAATAATAATAAATAAAATAAAAAGTGCCCTAGTGATGAGTCGACCATCTCAAATTAGCTTGTAATGTGTCCACCATTTCAAATTGGCTTGTAATGTGTCCACCATCTCAAATTGGCCTGTAATGTGTCCACCATCTCAAATTAGCTTGTAATGTGTCCACCATTTCAAATTGGCTTGTAATGTGTCCACCATCTCAGATTGGCCTGTAATGTGTCCACCATCTCAAATTGGCCTGTAATGTGTCCACCATCTCAAATTGGCTTGTAATGTGTCCACCATCTCAAATTGGCTTGTAATGTGTCCACCATCTCAAATTGGCCTGTAATGTGTCCACCATCTCAAATTGGCTTGTAATGTGTCCATCATCTCAAATTGGCTTGTAATGTGTCCACCATCTCAAATTAGCTTGTAATGTGTCCACCATCTCAATATGGCTTGTAATGTGTCCACCATCTCAAATTGGCTTGTAATGTGTCCATCATCTCAAATTGGCCTGTAATGTGTCCACCATCTCAAATTGGCTTGTAATGTGTCCACCATCTCAAATTGGCCTGTAATGTGTCCACCATCTCAAATTGGCTTGTAATGTGTCCATCATCTCAAATTGGCTTGTAATGTGTCCACCATCTCAAATTAGCTTGTAATGTGTCCACCATCTCAATATGGCTTGTAATGTGTCCACCATCTCAAATTGGCTTGTAATGTGTCCATCATCTCAAATTGGCCTGTAATGTGTCCACCATCTCAAATTGGCTTGTAATGTGTCCACCATCTCAAATTGGCCTGTAATGTGTCCACCATCTCAAATTGGCTTGTAATGTGTCCATCATCTCAAATTGGCCTGTAATGTGTCCACCATCTCAAAATGGCGTGTAATGTGTCCACCATTTGGAGATATTGTGGACACGTTACAAGGGCACTAATTGGTTTGAGTAAAACTGTCTGTACACGTGCAAACCGAAACCAAACAGTGCACTCCTGTTTGTTAAAGTGTCCGCCATACCTAAAATACCGCTTTGACGCTCGCTCGGCGGTTAAAAGGTCCCTGCTAGAATAAAGCTGCTCTCCTGTGCCAGTGGTCCGCAAGAGGGCGGGCTATAGCGTTTGTCTGATATGCATCAGATTATTAAGGGGCACTGATCTTTTTCTAAAAATGAACCAGGTTATTACAAAAATACTGGTTAATGTTGTACCCGCAGAAAAACATGTTCTGTATTTGTACCGTTTACATTTTTAGCCATTTTCAACACATTTCCATGTGGACATTATACGGAAAAAACCCACCTAATAAGATTGATGATACGATACAGCATTCACCCCCATCCCCACCCCTCACCCCCTCACCCCCACCAAACATTATGCGCATGTTTTGCGAACGTTTTTTTGCCACCGTGCGCGCACCGGACTGAAGTTTGTGGCAAAATGTTCAGGGTTTTGGGGTTCGAATTCGCATCGTGACATCCCAGTAACATCCCATTATCTTCTCCCTGTAAGACAACACGTATAACTTATACCTCTGCAGCTACACTCGCCACATGGTAGGAGTTGTTCGATGCCAGAACATACACAGTAAAAATAGAACTTATTTTCACGAGAAACAACGGCTTTTTTTAATACTACAAACTAGGCAAGCATACTAATCATCATAAAAACCATGGAGATTTAAATTAAAGCAAAGAACAAGCGGCCACAAGAGGGCGCCAGGCTGAACTGGCGCATTGATTTTCAAGCATTACCTTCAGCCAAACATGTATAATATTAACTGATATTTCAGATTGAAACATTCGACTCTTTAATGTTCATTCAGTTCTCGGATACAACTGACCCAAACAGCCCTAAAACCTTTTTTTCTTTCTTTCTCCTTCTCAAATCTTACATGCAGCAGCAGTTTCACCCCTTTGTGCCCCCTAAAATTTTACCCTAGTTACGGCGCTGAAGCTTCATTACAGGATTTTTAAAATATGGTAAATCCGTTTCGATCTTATAGCTTACTGATTGTAAAGTTGGTACTAAAACTTGAACCAATTTAGCTCTCAAATAGAAAAAAAGTTCTTTGATTTCTCAACAACTTTAAGACAAATTTGATGAAATTCCACAGGTGGCAGGCAACACACTACACTGGTCATATGGTGAATTTTACATTTTATTTTTATTTTTTTATTATATTCATTTCATGTTGAATGTTAATTTATTCATTTATTCGCGACAAAATATTTGCTCAAGTTGAACTGTGTTAACTTTTCAAGTGACGTCAAGTTCGCTTCGCGTGAAGTATGAATCTGGCTTTACATGTACATGTCTTCACTGCTTTCAAACAACCTGTTTGGACTTATGAGATCAAATCAAATAATTTTACATATTCTCAAAATGATGCATTTAAAGCAACAAATATTTCAAGAGAAGTTTTCCAAGGTGACCATCTTTATACCATGTTAGTTTTTGTGCAGATCTGTGAGCATTTATATAATTTTAAATAGTTCTTTCTTCATGACTTCAATGACCATTGAGGTTGAACTTTCACAGTTTTTCATGTATCACGTTGGGTCGCACTAAGTAGATATAATATTGATCTTTGACAATTACAAATGCTGTTTCCGTGCTTTAAATATTTAGTTGTTTATTTAAAGGATTAATGTGTTTATATTAGTTATTTTTTTCTCATGTGACTTTATGTGTTTTTTATCCAGGTTCTTTATCTTGTTGGGTCGCACTAAGTTGGGATATTGTTCTTTGACAGTTACAAATGATATTTGTGTGCTTTAAATATTTGGTAATTTATTTAAATTATTAATTTGTATAAATTAGTTGTATTTTTTTTCATGTGATTTTATATTTTTTTTTATCCAGGTTCTTTCTTTATGTTGTTGGGGGTTGGGGGTTGGCAAACCATTTCATCTTGCAAATTATGTTGCAAATTGTGTTTTCTACAGTAGGACAAAAAGAAGGGGAAAAAACTGACATATCATAATCTGTTTCTTTGTTCTTCAATTGAGTTTTGTGTTTTTCTTTACTTTAAATATGTAAATAAATTGGAGTCTAATTGACTGGATCACGGGATGTACCTCTATATCCGGGCTTAACAGACTGCAGGTGTCAGTCTGATAAAGAAAGATAAAGATAAAGAAAGAACAAGATAAAGAAAGAACAAGATAAAGAAAGAACGTGGATAAAAAAAATATATAAAATCACATGAAAAAATACAGAGGAGTCTAATTGACTAGATCACGGGATTTACCTCTATAACCGGGCTTAACAGACTGCAGATGTGGGGTTGACGGTTTCAAATGCGAGGCATTATTTAATAAAATCACACAAAAACCCAATCTTTGAATTATTTTTTTTTTTACTTTTTAGTGTGGTCCCCGCTTCTTTTACCTATTTTGTATCTCTATTTTAGAGTAATAACAATAATAATTGGAGATTTGTATTGCGCGATTTCCATGAAAGTGATTGACTGTGCATTATAGTATAAAAAGGTATATTATATAAAATGCAAACAACACAAATGAAAACAAGCCCGTCGGTTAAAAACAGTCCCTGAATATCGTGAAAAACAAGCTTTTCTACATGTTAAACATACATCCAGAAGAATTGCAGTGAGTGCAATAGGATTATGGGCATAATCAAGCATTAGGTTCAAAGAAAAACGTGAGGATGATGTAAAATCCGCTCTTTAATTCACAAAATACATCGTATCTTGTATAAGCGCCGTGTGCATTGAACAGGTTTTTTTTACGAGTTTCAAAATGGCCGCGGCTTGTGTGCGGTGACTTCACGGTCTTGTGCACATGAATGGGCCAACCAGCTATCTATAATTAATAGAGATCAGCGGTTGGCTTCCGGACCACCGCCCATTATAGGCGCCGAGTTACAGTGGTCCTAACAATGCTGTTATATTATCTGGCGTACTATACATTATGGTCCGACCCAGTGAACACTCACTTGTTTATTAGTACATGTACATGTACATGTACCTCCACCTCCCTACCTGTGGCTATAAAGGGACATCGCACATATTAACGCCAATAATTATGTGACGAGTCACATTGGCCCCATGACTTGGCTTGTACAACAATATACCTGTACTTGTATACTTGAGTTTGTGCATATTATACACTTGTATCTTCTGTCCGCATACAATGTGGGCCCACAATGATCGGCTCTGGGCCCACCATGATCGGCTCTGGGCTGCAGTATCGCACACGCGGTACATCTGCCGTGACTGGAACGGTCACCAACCTGTTTTGGGGGCCCTTTATCAACTTTGACACTGTACATGTACTTGTACTTGCAGACAATAGTGTATTCAGCAAACTCAGTGTCTGACAGGGGTCAAAGGGTGTGTGAGCGAGCTGTTTTATTGACTCAAAATCACACAATCAATGCACCCAATCTTTGCCGTGATTACTAGGTGTGGTGTTCCTCTCGTTGTTACTTGCTTTGGAAACTATGTTCGGGCTCATTACGAGGGGACTTGGCCGTTCGGTGGCCTCATCATCACTGGGTGCTTTACGGCGGGGTAGCGGACTAGCTAAGGTTACCAGCAAGCCCATCTCGTGTGTTACCGCTGCTGGTGCTTCACGGCACCCTGGAAGATGGCACTCCAGCGCCGCTGCAGGACCAAGCCTACCGAGCCTCGTGACAATATCGAACGGCGAACAGGTATTGTATGGGACCATCATTAGGGGTCGTACTAAATACCGACAACACAACAACACGCCTTAGAGCCGAGAACACACCGTCAACGCAAAAAATATACAACAGAGTATAAAATGTTAAACTTATAAGAATAGGATGTTACTTGGCTTTGCCCTGTGGGTAAGATATAATAATGTAAACACACACGACGTCCTCCGTAGGAAAGTGCGGTACGGTACATGATGATTGTTGCATTTTGTTTATTCGATCGAGGCTTTTCTTTCTCGAAATGTGTGGAAAATGTTGCAGAGTTTGTACCAGAGACCTTCGAGTGGCTGTATAAAGCTAGTAAGGACAGGGGTTCCAGCACGTCTTGCAACACAAGAATTTCAAAGTTTCGAAGCTGAATATCCAAAGAAATTGCTTTCCAAAAACCCGTGTGATTCCTTTGCCTATTTGAAATTTCGCAAGGCTAGGTATAAATGCTCACCTTTCCAACGTCCTTTACCCTTTTTTACAGTGATTTAGGCCTACATTACAAACAAAATAACATTGGAATATCTAACCTTGATACTTGTGACGTCACGCGATCTCTACCTTAATCAAGGAGGCTTTCAGTTTTTATTACTACCACGCTGGTCCATTTTACGACATCAAGACTTTGACCCCCACCCCTCCCCCGGACTCCTCTCGTTATTCCCATCATGCCTTGCTCGCTCGTAACTCCAGGAGTTACTTAATTCAAATGTGGCAGTATATGGCACGCAAGCTGCAGTCACCTAGACCTTCTACTTGTAGTTTTTTACCCATACACCGATGTGTTGTTAAGCAATGTACACCCAGCACTTTCCCGACTCCTGTGGAAAAAAAAAGATTTTACTCGGACGGGATTCAAACCAACGACCTGAGTATACAGTGCTTATTAAACACACATCGGTGTATGGATAAAAAACTACAACTAATATTCTGTTATCCCCGATGCAAAAATCAACATCCATTTATAATACCTTTAGTCAATTTGAGTCTGTTCCTTGCTCCATGATTTCATGAAGCGCTAAGATCAATCTTAAGAGAAGTAAAATGTATTTATAAGGAGAGTGTGATGTCACAATACAAATCACTGTGCATCTTAAAGCTAGGATGATTCCTAAGTTAGGAAGAGTTTGGTGAAATCGACTGCAGAGTCTGTCTCTATCCTTGTGGATAAAAAGACAGGGGGCCAGTCTAACTGTCTGACTACTGCAGCTCTATGAACTGGGCTCTGTCAATAAGTTTGACGTAATTCCACTGTAAGCCACGCCCACTTTAATAAAACTGGCTTTAACCGGTTGCGAGCAGGCCATAGGCATTGCCTTGAGCTAGTTTTTGTATGAGAATTTATGTATTAAAGGGGCTGTGTCGTTTTGATCGTAGTCTGCCCGTTTCTGGGTCCAGAAACATGAACTCTCACCCAGTTACTGCACGCGCCCGCGTTGACCGCCGTATCACAAAGGGCGCCGTCTTTATTATTCTGTGATGTGACCGCTACTCGCGCGCGTGTGCGTGCAATAACAGGTTGAGTGGTCATAAGTCAGTCTAGCCACAGACTCGCTCTGATCATGACGACACAGCCCCTTTAACCCTATCAGGACCGGGCTTTTTTTGGTTGTACGGGGACCGGGGGGGGGGGGCACATAGTGCCCCCCCCTCCGTATTTTCCAAAGTGTTCAACCGATTTTGATGAAACTTGCCAAAAGTGTTCATTTCACCGAGTTCTACATGATGACGTCACAAAATTTCGAAAAATCGTCACTTGAGGGTGTTTTTGACTGTTTTTTGCCCATTTTTGGTCAAAAATCGTGTTTTTGCCATAACTTCTGTATTTTTTGTCCGAATGTTTTGAAACTTGGCAAACTTGTACATTTTAACAAAATAAATATAATTTGAACCTAATTTAGTCAGTAGAGTTTTCTTTAGGGGGCAAAATAATTCATTAATTTATCTCATTTTCGGGAAAAAAAAGTTTTTTTGCGTTTTTTCCACTTAGCAATCAAAATGGCCGCCGCCAAGGGCCCAGGGAGAAATAATAAGGTTTGATTGACGAATCTGAACATTTTTTGGGTCTGAAAAGTAATAAATTAGTAGGTTAAAATGTTCCATTGTTAAAAAAATTTGATATAATTTGACCCCCTAATTACAGACTGAAAACACAAAATCCAAGATGGCCGCCAAAAATGGCGGCCATTTTGAATTCCCAAAACCATTTCAGACTATCACGTGACTCACCACTATCACTTTTCTGGAAAAAAAAACTAAAATAAGTGGAAATTATGTCCAAAAAGTCTTAAAAATCACTAAAAAACAGTAAAATCGTGTGACCCAATGTCAAACAAATGGTTGCCATGGCAACAGCTAAACCCCGGTATCAATTATCTTTTGCCAATATGATCCTAGATATATTTTAGGAAAAGTCAGAAAATTTCGCGGTGATCGGACTAAGCGTTAAAAAGTTACGGGGAAAAAATTGGTAGGGGGGGCACATTGTGCCCCCCCACCCCCCGGTCCTGATAGGGTTAAAGGGACACACCGGTTTACCGTTTACACTAAATAGTGATATAAAGAAAGACAATAAATTTTAAGATTGTTAAAAAAATCAAAGTGGCCCATAATTCATGAAAAAGAAACAAGCAACAAAAAGGGTCAAAGGTCAGTGTATATACTTTACCAAGAGCCGTTTCGAGCGTGAAATTTGCGCTGCAATGTCGCGCGATGTTGCAAGTAGACTGGTGCTTTTATTGTCAACTATCACTATGTCAAGACACGAGGATCCAGTCTGTACATATCTCCAGCACATGTGTGTAAACATAAACACAGTCACGGTTCCATCTTCACAAACATAAAACTGTATTTCCTTCGAAGGGTCCGAAACCATGGAAAACGTTCCTTTGAGATCCCAGAGAACGTCGTAAAAACATGAAGACAAACAATCCAAAGATGGTAAAACTACAAGTAAAAGGTCTAAAAACACGATAAACCCGATCAGAGCAAAAGAGAAAAAAAAAAAAACAGTACCACACTACCAAGACAATGTCGTACCATTGCCCAAATCACTGGTTAGTCGTCGTGAACATCGGACTTGTATAAAGAGTATTGACGTCTTTATTATGTTTATTGACTAATTCCATGATTGAAATAAACCTAGGCCTATCCAAAATTCTATGCCACAAACCTGTCCATGAAAATTCCGGCAAAGAACGCATCATTCACGGTGTCATCACGATCACTATATAGATCAACACTTTGTTTCAAATTTCTTCTCTCCAGGTGAAACCAACTTTTTCCAAAGCGGAATTAGAAAGCCGACTAACCAAGCTCCGTAACTACATGGAGAAGAATTCAATAGGTGGCGCCCTTTTCACGTCCTACCACTGCATCAATTACTACTCTGATTTTCTGTACCTTGCCTTTGGACGTCCCTACGGTCTCGTCGTCACCCCTGAGAAAGTTGTAATCATTTCGGCACTAATTGACTACGGTCAGCCTCATAGGTAGGTTACTCTTGTAGGCAACATCACTTTAGGATACTCTTAAATGAACATTTCGATAAAGACTGCTAAACCCAGCAATAGACCTTTATCATGCTGCCACCATCTTGGCCATGGTCTCTGTATCCAATAACAGAAATAGATGCTCATATTCATTGTACTAAAAGGAACCAGACTATTTGCCCTTCCAGCCTCGGTTTGGTTACATTGGTTTGAATGGGGGAAAATTAAGATGGCCGCACCATGATAAAGGTCTATTACGAGTTGATCGATATCTTTCAATTTTTTGTGTTTTCAATTTCCCAGGAGGAATCAATGTGGAGAGACGGTCGTCTACACGGATTGGCAGAGAGGGAACTTTTGGAGAGCTGTTGAACAGGAACTTGGGCATGTCAAAGGGAAGGTGAGCTTATCCCAATTTCCAGAAGATTTGTTTTAATTCAGTATTAATCGATTGTTTGTTTTTTGTTTGTCTGTTTCTTTTGTCGAAACACGACCATCTTTCTGGATAACTGTTTTCAAATGCCACTAAGTTTTAAGTTAATTCTTAACATATTCATGTCAAAATAGACCAACAATTATTGCAATCTTGTTTTGACATTAATTTGTTTAGAATTAACTAAAAAGTCTTAGTTGCATTTTGAAAATGTTATCAAGAGTCGATTGTTGAAACTGGAAGGTGAACTTCGTGGCAGTACATCTTATTGTATTACATGGAAACTCTCTAAAAACAGTAAAACCCATCGTCTACCAAAAAGGCACGTTGTGTAACTGAGAGTTGAAATACTGGATATGGTTGGTTACCAGTATAGAAAGTGTTGCGTTAAGGTACACAGCGGCAATTTTTACGGGCAACTGCACTGCCTGCAAAAGTAACACTTCAGTAGTACCTTTGACTACACTGTCTTATGTGTATATACTGTCTTTACTGGTGTGAATGTTTTTTTTTTCTTCTTGAAGATTGCCTGGAACTGGTTGCCTGCAAATTGCCCCTTGTGACATGGCCCTCATTGCAGTGCAACGGGCTAGACTAACGTGTGTAGAAAAGTTTTTGTACATTAAAACCCACTTAAAAGAAATTGATTACCGAAAACCTTACAGTAAAGTTTTCAGCTCAATTGCAAAATTAACATTGTTTCAACTGTCACTATTTTCTGTTGATGTTCTGTAGGTAGGATGCGAGTTTGACCATATTCCTGTAGAGAACTTCAAGAAGTTACAGGATGCCGTCCCGGGCGCTCAGATGGTCGACATCGCTGAAGCCAGCATGTACATGCGCCTGATCAAATCACCAGAAGAGATTGCTGTGATCCGAGAGGGCGCTCGTATCGGTGATCTCGGTGGGGAAGTTGCGCGCGCAGCAATGGGTGCAGGTGTGCCTGAGCACGAGGTTGCATTGGCGTCGACGGGGGCGATGGTGAGGGAGATCGCGAAGGCGTTTCCACATACTGAGATAAGAGACAGTGAGTTAAAGACTTGTTTAACGTCTTGAGAGTGAGTCTAAATAAATCCGCCCTCGTCCATTTCGATTGAATGTCATTTTACAAGTTTTCAAAGGGAGACTTTCGGACGGTCCTTTCTCACAGTTCTCACCAGTACGCGTGCTCAGAACTACGCGCGCAATACTGAGCTTGTGCGCGCACGCTCAGAACTGTCAAAAAGGCCTGCAGCCGATTTCACAAAGATCTAAGTTTGATCCTAACTGCGAATCAATCCTAATTGCTAAGCAAAGTGTGATGTCACAATACCAATTGCTATGGTAATACTGACAACTCATCTTAAAGATGAATCTTAGTGCTTTGTGAAATCGAGCCCAGTTGTGTCTGCTGCCGGCAGCGTCTCAAAAGCCTCCCATTGTGTTTTCTTAGTGTTGGCAAAACGTCGGCCATACTGGTGCTCACTCACTGTGAATCAAGTTAAGTACAAAAAAGAGTGTTGCTGACCAAATCAGCTCCTACTGGATTGATATTACCTCAAAATCAGGTTCATCACTGGCAATACTTGTTGAACTACATCATCCTGGTGTCTCTTTTGCCGCCAAGAATTAAGATTCGTTTTGTTGTCTGTTACCATAGCGTGGTCTTGGATTCAAGGCGGTGTGAACACCGACGGTGCCCATAACGCCGTCACAACCAGACCATTTGAGAAGGGTGACATCGTGAGCCTGAACATGTTCCCTATGATCAGTGGGTGAGTTGCAGTCAGTAGGTTTCAGGGACATTGATAAAGAAGCGAGTAATATTGCAGTTATTATTAAAGCTTCTGGTCAACATTGGTAAAGTGTCCGTAAGTGCTCCCATTCTTTGCAAAGATCATGATATAGGTAATTAAACCAACCTGTGAAAATCGCAACTTATTTTGCAGTTTCATTTGCGAGAAAACGGTTCCGAAAAGGAGGAAATCCTGTTTTAAAAATTAAAACATGTTGTTGTTGTTGTTTTTGCTGTTGTTGTTGCTGTTGTTGTTGCTGTTGTTGTTGCTGTTGCTGTTGCTGTTGCTGCTGCTGCTGCTGCTGCTGCTGCTGCTGCTGCTGCTGCTGTTGCTGTTGTTTGTTGTTGTTGTTGTTTGTTTTGTTTTGTTTTGTTTTTTCTTCTTCCAAAACGGCTATACTGTTTTTAATTCCAGTTACTATACAGCTCTGGAGCGTACCTTGTTTATCGACCACGCCTTAGACGAGAACCTCCGTCTCTGGGAGGTGAATTGCGAGGTGCATCGACGGGGCATGGAGCTCATCCGCCCCGGCGCCAAATGTAAGGACATTGCGCTAGAACTCAACGAGATCTTCCGGAAGTACGATCTACTGAAGTATCGTACCTTTGGCTACGGACATTCATTCGGGGTGTTATGCCACTATTATGGACGGGAGGCAGGTAAAGAAATAAAATAAAATAATAATAACTAACTAACTAACTAAATAAATAAATAAAACTACTTTTTGTGTAAACCCTTACAAGGTGCTATATAAACAGGTCTCCAAATTCAAACGTAGCTCCGCATACCCGTCGTAAGACGCCCGTCAGGTGTGATAAGCTCGCTTTTGACCCCTTGCGCCATGGTCATACACGGCTACTGTCTGCCACTCTCACCATAGGAGTTAAATTGAACATACAAAAGTATGGCAGCCTGTAAAAAGCAGCATCGCTTAAAATGCTCCCTACACTGTGGTAGCACACGGGGCGATGACTTCAAAAATGGCGCACCCAAGATTATTGTAATGGTGACGTCAGGTGAATTTAGTCGGTATAAGAACTGCGTGTGTTATTTAACTACTCTCTCCCTTATCAAGATGCGTTTAATTTCGTCGTTTGTGTTTTGATTGTAGGTTTGGAGATTCGAGAGGACATTGAGACGGTTCTTGAGCCCAACATGGTTGTATCGATGGAACCGATGATAACCATTCCTGAGGGTCAGCCTGGAGCCGGAGGCTACAGGGAACACAACATCCTGGTCGTTAATGAGACTGGAGCGGAGAATATCACCCACTTCCCGTTCGGTCCTGAGCACAACATCGTTAAAAATTAGGACTTTTGCCCGATTTGGGATTTTTTTCGGAATTCCAGCCATGAATTAAATAATAATGGTGAAAGGTTTTTTATTATTAAATTGCCATATTTCAGGGATTTTAATGAGCTGGGCCCAATTTCATAAAGCTGCTTGACGGTAAACAAATTTTGCTGTTACTATATAGCAGAAAAATGCTTAAGTGTAAGCGTATTTCACAGGTTAGCAAGAAAATTGGGCGGCCAACTTGCAGCTTCACCAAGGATTTGCATTACGTCATTCATTTTCCTACAGTAAGCACCGGAAGCTTATCATACCATGTCCTGTGCTTACGGTTGTTAGTATTTTGTTTTTCTGGTAATGAAACCAAGGGACCCTCAAAAGTGACTTGCACTGTGACCCGTAGGCCTGAAGATACCTGTGTAGAGAAGATGTTGAAGAAATGTCAGTTTTAGATGTGGGAGGAAAACCCCAAATAGGGAAAACCCACGCAATCAGGTAGGGACTAAAAACCCAATCCACATGCAAGGCTCCATCCAGTCCGGGATTCGAACCGGGGTCCACAGAGGTGAAAGGCAGGGAAAGAAACCACCGAGCCAACCTGAATGCCCCGCGTTAGGTCAGCAGTGTTTTGAAATGGATACCGCACAGTAAGCCCAAAATCGGCCGTTGTACAGCTCTATGAAAACGGGCCTTGTAGGGAGTGACTTTAAATGTAAGTGTGAACGGGTTAAAATGACGAATTGCGGAACAAACAACAGTACTTGTCTCCCCATTGATCCATTGGCTCTGTATTTCAAAACGCATCCAATTCAAAATGCCCACCATCGTCTTCGAATGTATCACTGACACTTACAATACACCACTCTGCCTCAAAGAACGCATTATTCCTTACATTCTAACCAGGAGTGGACTACGATCTGCCCGTGATAACAGACTCCTATTCATCCCCCATACTTGTACTTCATCTGGTGACCGTGGTTTCTACGCTGCAGGACCTACTATGTGGAATGCATTACGTCACAACATACGTCATTCATCTTCACTGGCGGCCTTCAGAAAAGCTCGAAAAACCCAGTTATTTGACTCTTAAAGGTACACACCGGCTTCGTTGGGCTATTTTGGGCTTCAAACTAGAAAATAAAGGTCTTGAAATGGTCTTGAGTAGTAGGGATGAAAAATCTTGAAAAGAAACCACCAAATTTGGCCGTTTTTGAGCATTTTTCAAAAAAATACGGTCACGTGGTTTTTCCGAACCGATTTTTTGGTTCATAAATCACATGATCTTTGGAGTTAGTTTTACTTCCAGCCATATAAAAGTTCATTACTGCATCAAATCCAACTGTGATTTAAAAATAATTATTCATAAGTATTTGACAAAAGAGAGCATGTATTCATATTATGGATACAAATTATACATAATTATGAAAAACCGTGCGTAAAATCTTAACCTAGAGAGTCCGGCCATATACAGCGTGCTCCACAGTGCTTGAGTATGGGGGCTTGCGAGACTCATACCCCGACGCATTATCCCACGGTCAGCGCCGTGGCTCGCGGGGCCTGCAAGGCGCATATTCCCGCAGGCAAGAACTCCCCACGACCCATCAAGCTGCGAGCTTACGAACATGCAGGAGGGAATGGGAACCAGACCATCAAGTACGTTTCGTTATCAATAGTTTTAGTCTGCACACTTAGCTGTTTGTACCACGTTACGTAGAGGCGGTCTCGGTGAATGACACGCTCTTGCTTTGAAAACCACGGTGTCAACTCCTCCCCCAAAAAACAAAAACCCGTCGGTGGCCCAGGCTGTCCAAACATGACTTCAACTGAAAACTGTGTGAGATCCATCGTAAAAGCTGCTCGAGAAGCTCGCTTGGCAAAAGTTATTACAGTAAATTGTTCTTGTAAGAACTTGTCCTGTTATTTTTTTTACTACCGCGGACTAAATTTCAGAATTTCGGAGGGACAACTTAGTTCTACAAAGAACTGTTCTGCTCTGGGGAGGTAGGACATCGGTCGGGACTACTACAAACTACTTTTCTTAGTAGATCGAGGGGACTTGTCGGATAATTTCACTGCTGTGGAGTTAGTTTATAAATTGGTCTCACAACGTTTCGACCAGCTTGCTCTAGTCAGGAGATGACTAGAGCAGGCTTAGAGCAGGGTAGTCGAAACGTTGAGACCAATTAATAAATTCAACACTGGAAAACATTTTGCCACGTCATTTTTAGGGTGAGTTCCGTAGGAAGTAACTTTTTGTTGAAAATGATTATTGTGGTGTTTACATGTAATTTCGTATGTTAATCATGAATATTTCAATTTTCTACATAGTTTTAAACAGAACCTACCCATTATCATGTTCAAGTTATGCCAAATGTATACGTCACAGGTATTTTAGATTCGTATGGCCAATCATGAAATACATTAAATTTTAGTGCTTGAATATAAAATCTCTTTGAAAATGTATGATAATTATGATTCGAAGGTCGAGTCTCTCATTAGAAATTTGCCGCAGCCGAACTACAATGGGAGACCGTCGTTTCCGGAAATGTGCGCATGCTCAGAACTATGCAATCATTGGAAGTCTACCTGGTACGCATGTGTATAGACGAACAATATTGGCGGGCAAACGCCAAAGATTTTATGCACTATAGGCAGACGCATCAACGCGTACTTGTGCGTCACCATTAGCCACAGACAAAAAGGCGCGATGTTCCCTCTTTTTGCCCACCAGTAGTGTTAAAGCCCCAGTTCAACATCTTTAAGTGTCTGTAAATGCGTCCATGCTTTACACAAATCAAGATATATCAAATAAAACCAACCTGTGCAAATGTCAGCTCATTTCGTTGTTTCATTTGCGAGAAAACGGTAAAAATGCATTGAGCATTTTTGTACGCATTCCTATAGGCAGAGTTTGGGACCATAGGCTGAGAAAGCTCTATCGGCAAAAATTGACGTGACTCGTTCTTGGCACAACAAAGTATGGCGAACAGGAGCTATTTGATCGAAGTTGTCTCCGTCCAGCACAAACTGTAACATACACATCATGTAGTGTCGTGGCCGAGTGGTTAAGATCACCGGACTCAAGTTCTGGTGCTGTCGGCAGCAGAGTGTGGGTTCGAATCCCGGTCGCGGCACTTGTGTCCTTGAGCAAGATACTTTACCATAATTGCTTTGTCCTTCGGATGGGACATTAAGCCGGTGGTCCCGTGTACTAGGATGGGTAGTGCACGTAAAAGAACCCAGAACACTTATCGTGGAAGAGTAGGGGAATTACCCCGGTGTTTCTGGTTCACATAGCAAGCACCCTTTCCTACAGGTTTCCTCAGGCTTGAGAGCTACAGTGATTAAGTTCACTTATGAGGCATCCTTGGTTTCATTACCAGAAATATGTAATAATAATAATGTAATCGGGGGCTTGATTGTGACAGGCTTTGAACTTAAGAGTGATGACCTTGAAGTCGATCCTTTGTTGAATTTGGGAGCCAGTGTAATTTGATTAGTTCCGGGGTGACGGAGTCAAACCACGCCATCTTATCTTGGCTCCGCAGAAACTGGCACTGGCAAAAGCTTGCAGTGACGTTGATATAGATTATTGAATGGCTGGGTGCATTCTATTCGATTCGGAAATGGAACTTCTGTTTGCACAGACGGAAAGTTTGGGTCTTCCTGGTTTCCTTTTGGGTGCCTCTGACTTCTCCGGAATTCGTTTCCCATTTTGGAAGCTTTGGAGTGTGCGTTTAGAATGATCGCATGTAATGCAAACAACTACAGAATGTACGTAATGGAACAACCTCGTATAATATGTTTTTCTTGGCTTTTGCAAATGCTTTTGCAAATTTAGAATACACCATAACTGTCATTGGTCATGTGAGGGCAGCATTCAACGAAATCTTTCAAAAAGTGAATAATTAACAGCCTTTGAGATTATTTTCATTCATTTCCCATAAAAAAATAGCATTTAAGGCATGTTTAAAGGATGTTTTCTATCATCACCATCTTTAAACCGTTCATCAAAACAAAACAAAAAAGTGGTATCGAAAAAAAAGAATTGCGACGGGAAAAAATTGAAAAAAGAAGAAGAATAATGGCACATCTGGAGCACCTGATAATGAACACATTGGATTCATGGTGGGAGCTGAACAAACACTACAGTGATACTGATCTCATGTAAAGGTAAACTAGATATACCAAACCAGTTATGTGCTTTATTATAAACGACCTTTTGAGCTTAAAAAAGACTCTTTACACTACATGGTTACAATGAAGGTTTCACAAACAGAAGCTGTATCAACAGTGTATACTCAAAAATACTAAAAACACAAGATAGGGCACTTGTGCCGTTTTGCACGGTAGCAGATGTAACGCCTTTATACCTACCAACCGCGTGAGGGCGCCCTTCCCATGGGTCAATTTTGCTAGGATTATTGACACACTTTATTATCGAACACCAAGTTATCGAACTGCCTTCACCTTTTTTTTCTAGTTTGTGGGATCGTTTGGCGTAAGTTTTTCCATTTAGTAGGCCTATGCGCAAACGATCTTTGGTTTTACCTACCTAACGACAGCAGAGTGTAGATTTATAATGCGCCATGTCTTTCACAAAATAATGACACTCCTGGCGCCGAATTATCAAATCTGGTGGAGTGGAGATTGTTACGATAATTTTATGAGACGAAGCAACCATAATACAACACCTTGAAAGGGATGCAAGGTGAGGCGGCGCATATTGCTGCCAGACCATGCCAGAAACACCGGGACAAACCCCTTCTCTTTACGATAAGTTGACATAAAAAGGTACCAGACTAATAACGCTTGCACGTTATCCGCACTTTCGGTGCGCAAAAATCGTATGGAATATTAACACTTCTAGTTGTACCCCGATAGACTCATACTTGTTTGTTTTCAAAACGGCTATAAATTCCAGTTACTATACAGCATTGGAGCGTACCATGTTTTTAGACCACGCCTCGGACGAGAACCTCCGACTCTGGGAGGTGAATTGCGAGGTGCATCGACGGGGCATGGAGCTCATCCGCCCCGGTGCCAAATGTAAGGACGTCGCGCTGGAACTCAACGAGATCTACCGGAAGTACGATCTACTGAAGTATCGTGCTTTTGGCTACGGACATTCATTCGGGATAATGTGCCACTATTACGGACGGGAGGCAGGTAAAGAGACAATGTGAGATAAACTGTAAACTAGAAATGAAGTGTTTGTAAAAACGAACATGACGGCTTTGGTTAAAAAGATAAAACATCAAGATTTGGGACTGGAAAAATAAATGACGTAATCTGTTCACAAGACTTGACTAAGGTATTTATAAGCTATAATTATGGTATGCTTAATCGATACACTGTAAAAATGTTAACGCGTGACACGTTTATGAATTTAATAAACACGGTGTTTAAAACCAAAACATTGTGTGATCAATCTAAACACATTCAGTGATAATACGGTGTTTAAAAACACGGTGTTTAAAACCAAAACATTGTGTGATCAATCTGAACACATCCAGTGATAATAAATTAAACAGGTGTGTTTATTTGCTGCTGCGCTGAATGTGTTTAAAATAAATGTATTTTTATCATCAAATATTTTTTTTAAATTCTGATCTCAATATCTAAGTAATTCAACACGAATGTATTTTAAAAAGTCATCAAAAGGTTGGCAGTGCTTAATATTTTAAATTAGTAAGTGTTAATTTGGCTGCTGGTAATTTTGTGATTACATTTGTAAACGCCGAATAAACACAACGCTGCATAGTAAACATGTGACTAAACGGGACAGTGTGTTTAAGGCACCGTAACGTAGGACAACATTAAGTATTATATCATCCGGTCAATTTTTTATATGGCATTTGGACGGTACGAAAAACAGTAAAAACAACATGTAACAATTATAACTAGTTTTGGTGTTCGTAAAAACGAACACAAGTGGTTTCGGCTGAAAACATATAAAACATCAAAACTTCATACTTGAAAGTAAATCTGATTTATAAATATTTTAAATTTGGAAGTAAATTCTCATAACTTATTACTCTTTATAAGTTGTCATTGTTTATTTTTTAATTAAAAATGACTCAAAGATTGTACATTCTTTTGTATGAAGTAATGTAAACGATGACGTCACTAATTTCGTTGACCATCAGCCACAAGACGGTATAACTGATTCTAATGTGATAAGCAACATTCAAAATAAAAAACAAATTAAGCATTTTTAAATTGTAGTTAGAGGGCGCTTTTACATAATTATGACATCATCAAACCTACCTTCTCGAAGAATACACCTTACTGATAATGTCCTACTCAGAAATCCTGTTAAATTTTTAAATTGGCTGTAGACCTCCAACAATATTTTATTGTCTGTGTTTTTATTGTAGGTTTGGAGTTTCGAGAGGACATTGAGACGGTTCTTGAGCCCAACATGGTTGTATCGATGGAACCGATGATAACCATTCCTGAGGGTCAGCCTGGAGCCGGAGGCTACAGGGAACACAACATCCTGGTCGTTAGTGAGACTGGAGCGGAGAATATCACCCACTTCCCGTTCGGTCCGGAGCACAACATCGTTAAAAATTAAGAGTTTAGGCCGAGTCCGAACCTAGCGACTTCGGCTATACGGCTATAGCGTTCCGGCCGTAGCCACTGCCGAAGCCATTCATTCGGACACGGCATGGTACTGCGGATGTAAAGCGAATAGATTCAAGTCATTAATTAGATTCGCATTTTGGTGGGGACTTTATTCTTGCGTAAATTCAGCAATTTTGAATATGCGGGCAGGAATTTATGCAACCATGTTCGTTAATTTCCTCCCCTTAATTCAAGTATTGCGTTATTGGATGCTCTTGCAATAATGTTTAGCAGCGTGTCATTGTGGTTGGTTTTGTTCGTACCCTTCAAGGATTGGGCATTATTACTAGTAAAAAAAAATCCCTCAGGTTGTTACCATTTATACAAATCATTCGTTTATTTCAAAAAAGATTATATATAGTGGTGTTATTGCCAAACCAAATCAGGGCCTTATAGTCAATTTAGACAATACTATTTCTCAGGAAACTTTAAAGGTCCCATGAATTATTTTTTTTTATTGGTTAATTAAAAAAATAAGGTATGCCTATTATAGTATATTTACCTTTTTCACATTTTTTTACATGCATATTAATCGTAGAAATAACGATTTCTAAAATTAGGGGGTTGTCGTGCTCCGCCCACTCTTCTGTGACGTAGACAGTGGAACGGCTGACCAGGGCCATGTGTGTGACAATAACATACAATGCATTGTTGACCATTCGGCACCAGAGCCGTCTTTGAAATGTTTTACCACAGCCTACGTCATGGATCATTGCGCAATCAGATGGCACACAATTTTCAGGGCTCAATTAAATTGTATTAACGCATAACAGACACATCAAAATAGTCAATACTATGTTTTGTTCATTTCAAACCATTATATTAAGCCACAAAAAGTTCCGTGACAAAAACCCTTTTCAATGGCCCTTTAACTAGTAAACTAGTTAAAATTACGGGTACACAACCATGTAAAAATCTCTTTTGGGAGGAGTGGTGGCTCTGAAAAAGAGCCGGTGTGGTCTCGACGTTTCGAACAGTGTACTTTGCTCGTCTTCAGGGGGGGGGGGCTGGAAAGATAGACACATTGCATTGATACGCGCAAGGAAAGAATTTAAGATTATTTTGCCTTTTCCATGCCTTTTGAAATGACTTTTACCGGGCACATAAAGTATTTCGTCCCAATAAAAAAAATGGCCCCTGACATGAAAAATATGGCATTAGTGTTACATTTGTGTTGCTAGAATAAACCCAAAGACATGTTTTCTCATTCTCATGCAGAATTCAACCTTTCCTATAACAACTTTTGAATCGCAAAAAATGAATCAAACTTTCCCGCTCAAGGTTTCTTTAAACACACAATTTTGCACCATTTGCTGACGTCCTTTTCCGGGAACTTGTCGTTACGTCCCTTTTCGGAGCAGACTACGATATTATTATGAATTTCGAAATAAACGTGTTATTGAATAATATTTAAAAAAAAAACTCGGAATTTGCTTACTTTTACAAAACAAATCGTCCAGAGTTGTGAATTGTAAAGAAATGGTGTTCGGCTGGAAGCAGCCGGATCGACCGATAAAAGCGTCATGGTCGACCGATCGCGCAACGATCGACCGATCACGCAACGGACGACCGATCGCGCAACGATCGACCGATCGCACAGATCAACCGATTGCGCGCAACATGTACACAGAAATCCTCTTGTGAGACTTAACAACCTTTAACACCTCAACAATCTTTGGATTAGTTCACATTACAGAATTAAAGAAAAATAAAAATAAAGAAAAGTAAGCTAGAACAGGATTTGAACCTGCTACCTCCGTATTAAGGTGCCGGCGCTCTATAACTTTTATACAAACCTTTTGTAGCAGACGTCTTCTCTATTTCGAAGCCTTTAGAATCGAGCAAAGTGATTGCCCCCAAAGATACTTGAAAAACAAGATAGGACACTTGTGCCATCACGAGGTAGATTGGTAAAAAGGAGTTACATCTGCTAACGTGCAGGTAGCAGATGTAACTTCTTTTTACCAATCTACCTCGTGATGGCGCCCTTCCCCATGTGTCAATTTTGCTAGGAATATTAGCTCAATGTCATTGGATAAAAAAACGGGCTTTGTTTACATTAAAAAAACCTGGGATAATCAGTTTGTAAAAATATTCAAATAATAGTGTTGAATTTGTTGGGAGGAGAGAAAAAACGATAAAGGGACGTGTCTGTTAATTTTTTTGATTTTTTATCAACAAAAGAAATGTCCGACCATCAACGACACTGTCCGAATGTTGACGACAAAGAGTTCAGAGCATTTTGGATATTTTCGGAAATGGAGGAATTCCTCCTTTTTTTTGTCACGTGACATTTGGGTGATACCTGACCCTAAAATCGACATAGATTATAGTCGGAGATTTTTTGGTCTGGAAACCAGAATACCCAAAATCTCCCATTCAATGTATGATCCATTCATTGACCGAACACTGCACTATCAATTTGAAACCCGCGTGCGGCACGTGATCAGTGAGTCAATGTCTCACGATGGTTGATTTACCAACATAGATAAAAATGATTTCAATTTGCTAGTTGGACCTCGTAATGTTTACGCTACAAGGACGTGTTTCAAAATCTGCACAGTAGGACTATCTGATTCTCACGGCTCAGACTAATATTCACCATGCAGTTTGACGAAGCTCTGAAATACTTGGGCGATTTCGGTCGATACCAGAAAGTGGTTTACTACACGCTATGCCTCCTTGCCATCCCGTGTGCCTGGCATAGCCTCGGTAACACCTTACTGAGTGCCTCACCAGACCATCACTGTAGCCTCTACGATGGGTACACCTACAACACCTCCGAGGCTAACGAGGCCGTGTTGTCGTGCGCAGTGCCGAGGAACGATGACGGGAGCTGGGACAGCTGTAGACGGTATAACATTTCCATCGTTCCTGGTGGTGTAGAGTGTAGTCCAGACATACCACGGGAGGCTGTTCCATGTGATATGGGATGGGTGTACGACTCGACATTCTACGATAAAACTGCGGTAACTGAGGTAAGCTTTGGTAAAAACAAACCCGCTCATTTCAGTATAGATGATTTAAAAGTACCCACACTCAATGTGTTCCTAAAAAATCAAAAAAAAAAATCTGCTTTTTGAATTTAAAATGTCCATGTCAAGTTTATCTTGTGTTTCAGAAAGCATGCGGGCGGGAAACTGTTTAACGTGATAAATTCCGAGAGTCAATTAATATGTTTCTCTCCAATTTCAAAATAACAAAAGTAAATAAATCACAATTTGAAACCTTGGAACCACCCCTAGTGGCATAATAATGTAGATAATGGCCTTAGTAAATGCAGGATTGTACATGTGTTTATCAAATGATTTGCATGTGATACGTTTATGGCTTCATAATATCGATGCTGCTCAAGATTGTGGCCCATTTCAAACATAAAAGACACGTGGGGCATTGACTGATATTTACTCATTCGGGTTTGCTAACAACAGCCTTGGGTAAATCAAGTTAGTTTTGAAATTGGATTTCTGCCACGTCCGGACTTCCCTCGCAGTAGTAGCAAACTAACGAATCAGACCCTACATTGAGCTCGCCGTAGTCTACGTAGACTAAATGCGTGTTAACTAAGCTAAAACAATTGTAGTTTGAACGAATCACGTCGTCTACTTGTCAATCTTTCTCCTGAAAAAAAAAAACTTAAATTATAATATTGTACAACATTATTGTGTTTGCAATAAGAAAAAGTAAGAAAAGAAAACAAATAGCAAACACTTAAACAATCTGCCTATTAGTTGTATGTTTTTTTATCCGTACACTGATGTGTGTTAACCACTCTAACTCAGTACTTTCCCGAGTCCTGTGTCGAACACTCGGGCACTCTCGGTGAGTCTAGTTGGTGAGACATCTGCTCTAGAATGGCGGGGGTCGTGGGTTCGAATCCCACCCTAGGAAAATGCCTGTGAATTTTTTTTTTTCACAGGACTCGGAAAAGTACTGAGTATACAGTGCTGAACACACATCGGTGTACGGGTAAAAATTACAGCTTATATTCTCTATTCCCGATGCAAAAATAACATCTATTATAATCTATAGTTAGTTTTGAGAGCTTCTATGAAATTCTGAACAGAAGGCATGTTACGGATCTTAAGTTGCAGATTGTTCCAGATTATAATTAGAATAATTGGACTTGGTGACAAAACGTAAAACGAGAACTTGTGCACAAAATCTCCATGTACAAAAATGGGATGTCCATGGAAAACATTGTGAAAACAATTAGGGAACACACAACGTGATTTACCTGGCCTAGCTTTGAACTTTCTCCCAAAGTCGTCTGACATTTATTTTTAGACTTTGGACGTAATCGGAGTGTGATTGTCGAACTGTGTGTAGTTTCATTTCATGTTAGCACACAGAGCGCTGATAAAATAATTTATTGATAACTTATCGAGTGTTTTGTTTAATCACCGGGCATGACCCCCCTTGTGACGTCACACGTGACAGCTGTCTACACAGTGCCTGGAATGCAATTTTTTCTGCAGTTTTGAACTGCCATCCTCATTTTTATCCCATTTTTTTTTTAAGGATTCCGATTTTCGATCAAACAAAGCAATCGATTCAAACAAAACAAATTGCCCCATTGAAAATCGTTACAAACATCGGTAATTTTGGACTGCAGACAAAAACGAACGCCTGGGATCTGCCATTGTAGGGAGTCAAAGTGCATCAAGAGATTTGGTGCGCGCCTATCCGCGCGCGCGAACTTCCAAAAATAAGTGCGACTTCATTCCACTATAGGCCACGCCCACTTCACACAGATTGGCTCCACCGATCACCTGAAGCCAATCGGAGTTGCATTGAGCTAGTTTTTCTTTAATGATTAATACAAGAAAACTGTTATAAAGAACTTTAACTTAGCTTTTACGGACTAAGGTTTCCTCAGAGTTAAACGTTTGTGTCAAAGGAAATGCCTTTAAACGATGAAAAATGTGTCTTTTGGGTACAAATTCACACAACCGTAGGCCAGCTTTTAGAGCCGGAAGTAGTGAAAACTGTGGGTGTGCATCAGATTCGCACGCGTGTGACGTAATGATCTTATTTGCATTGATCTCCACAATAGAAAAAAAGATTGGTCTGACAGATTGAAGCGAAAGTGCGCACAGCTTTTGAATACAGCGGGTTCTGGTACAAATTGAACCTTATGCACATGATGTCAAGTTAAGTAGGGCGCCCTCCTCGGCTAGAGGTCAAAAGAAGGTTGCTCATTGGCCTATCCTCCGCGCCGCGCGCTCATACATGTGCGTTTTCCATTGTTGCGTCATCGTTTTACCTTAAAGATGGTGGCGTGATGACGTCAATGCATGAATAAGGTCTATTTTTAGCGTGACGCACAAACGGTCGCGCAAACGGTCTCGTGAGCGGAACTCACCCTGCTTCCGTTTGCGTGTCCGTAATTGCCTTACGGTAATGGCGGAAGACACAAGCGGTACGTAATTATTATGACAGATGGCTTAAAATGTTGCAACAGGTGCCTGCCATGGCTTGTTCCGAAATATGTTATTGATAAACCAGCAATCCATCTCTGTCATATACAGCTCCTCAAATCTCACATTTCCTTTAATATTCTATTGACAGTTTGACCTCGTGTGTAACAATGATGCCCAACGTCAGCTTTCAAAGAGCCTGGTGCTAGCCGGTAAGATGGTCGGATCTATCATCTGTGGGCAAATCGCTGATTTTGCCGGCAGGAAGAAAGCCTTCATACTCGCTTTACTTATCATGGTAGGTGTATAATAAGCAGACAGGGCGCCTTAAAGAAACACTGGTTGCAGGCTTTGTGGAGCCGATCTCCCTTACCCCGTCCAAATGGATAGCACCAACAAAGCCCGAGTCTAAACTATAGTTTTCGTAAACGCTAAGATGTAAACAACAATTTCAAGCGTCCAGTATTGATAAGCTGTTTTTACCCAGGTACAGTTTTCATAAGAAATTACATTGCAAAACCATTTATATGATCACTCAAAGATGATTTAACTTAAAATTGGTTAATATCTCGGCCCAATGCGGTACTCTTCTTATGCTGTAACACTTTAGTAGTCATAGATAGTTCCTAATTAGCCCTTCCCATGAAATATGCTAATTACATTTACGCATGCGTACAGACATTATTGGTGGGCAAACGCTATTGAGTTGTGCACTAGGCAGGCGCACAAACGCGTGTGCGTCACACCACCATTAACCCCACACAAAAAGGCGTGATGTTCCCTCACTTTGCACCTGTAGTGTTAGTGCGCACGCGTGATGTGTAATTTACATATTCCATGGGAAGGGTCAATAGACGCGCAAAATGAATTTGGGCTTGCAGGCGCATCAAGCGCTCATTATAATTAACGCAGCCGCGTTGTTCACTAACCAATCGTGCAATGAGTTTATTAGTGAAATGCGCGCGTGCTGCTCGCCGTTCTTACGCGAAACGCACGACCGTGTGTTCCAAATTGCTCGTAAAAAGATGGCCGATTTACGTCATATCGGGAACTATCGATGCGAAAAGGAAAAGGCCTAAAGGGCTAGTTAATATCTCAAACGACATCAACAATGATTTTGTTTTCTGGATTGTTTTTATTGTTTTGCTAGGGGTTTTATTCAGAGACGTCCCCTAACTCAAGATGAGATTTTTTTTTCTTCACTCTTTCCCTTTTTGTCACCAGATTGGTGTTGGAACAGGGGCGGCGTTTGTACAAACCTTTACTCTCTTCTGCATAATGCAGTTTTTTCTCGGCGTATCTGCTTCTGGAACATTTGTGGTTGCCATAGTAATAGGTGAGAATAGTTTTTCTTTCTGTAAATTTGGAGCTATACAGCTCCATTTATTTCATCACCGCACAAAGAACAAAATAACAGTTGTTTTTTTAGTTTGTATTTTATTGTTTTTATATATATATATATTTTTTATTTGGCAACTACACAAAATTCAAATCAATTATAGTTTATATTCATGTGGAAGGCTCATGCACGACCTTGTTCTTTGTGCCATAAAACATCTATTCAATTAAATTCGGGTAATCAACATTCTATTTGTAATTAGTTGTTAGTTAGATAGTATATTAATGTTGATTGTATTCTGTGCTCCTCGGCCATCTTTGTCTCCATTCCTATGTTATCAGTATGGTGCTGATTCTTAAACATTGAAGGGGATCTGTCTAGTTTCTTTCAGCCTCAGTTTGGAATTTTACATTAGCTTGAAACAGCTTTCATGACACAAATTAGCTATAGCACACAACAACGGTGCTCAACAGATTTTTTTTTTAACCAGCAACAATACCCTGAACTGATTGTGCTTGGTCCCAAATAGTAAGCTTACTTTTTCCCCTGGTTTAAGCAACTGTTTTCTGCCAAAGCAACTTTGTGAAAATTGAGTCATAGATTGCTTCAACTTCACTTCGATATCAAGTGTTTTTGATTATACATTCATAAATACCCCAGTCAGTTTGGGACAATTTGGGCAGTCCTATTGGTTGAAAGGTGGTCACATGACTGTTTAAGACTATTTAAGACATAGCTGGAGCTGTGAAGGCGCGTTCTGCGCTCATTGTAGCCATACGCGTGCGCTTAATAACGTGTAGCGCAATCACTATTATAGCGGTACTCAATGTAAAGTCTAATAATGCGCGCGTGTGCGCCCAACCTTATGAGCGTTGACTTTTCGCGAAGTGGAGCCTGAGGACGTGGCAAGAAATGAAAAATAACTTATTCAAAAACAGAAAAAGTTTCACGAATTTTTCTGCGTAATTGCGCTTTTAAAAAAAAGGGCATTTATGAATGGCAATAAAAAAGTAGTGACTCGGTCTTAAACGGCCGTTTAAAACCGGCAGGGTCGTAGCGGTGTGATAAAGGACCTCGCCTTCGGCTCGGTCCTTTATTACACGGCCACGCCCCTGCCGGTTTTAAACGGCCGTTTAAGACCGAGTCACTACTCTTTTATAGACCTTATGCACATGACGTCATTGGAGTAGGGCGCCCTCGGTTAGAGGTCAAAAGAAGGCTGCTCATTGGCCCATCCTGTGCGCTGCGCGTACATAAATCTGCGTTTCCCATTGTTGCATCATCGTTTTACCTCTAAGATGGCGGCGTGATGACGTCAATGCATAAGGTCTATTCCCTTACTAATAATCCGAGCAACGTTCATTTTTATAGTTTTACACCACTGCAGCTGCGGACGCCGCACGCGCGACGCGACAGTAGTGTGTCAGCGCGCGTAGGTACCAATCAGCTTTTAGGATTCACAGTGCGTGTGCGTCGACGCGCGCGTGCGGCGGCCATAGCTGCTGTTGTATATACACGCCCATTGACGCGCTGCTCGGATTAGCCATTACATGACCCCCATCAATGCCAAGTTAACCTCTTTTCCAGCCACTGAGATGGTAGGCAAGAGCCAACGAGCCAATGCGGGGATAGTCATCGAGTACTTTTACAGCATAGGATACATGTCTATGGCGTTGATTGCATGGAGACTACGAGATTGGCACACCATTGAGTTAGCCATATCCGTCCCACCAGTTATATTCCTAGCCTACTATTTGTAAGTTAAGTGTTCTCTATATACCATGCCCGATATGTGGAGGAGGGAGAGCCCCTCCCCCCCCCCCACCCCACCTCCACCAAATGTTCCCATACTCTAACACACTCTTCTCTTCTTGTGCAGAAGCACCCCCCCTAAAGAATTCCAGAGATTTCCAGAACACAATGAAGACACAATAGGAGGGGGTACACCCTACCACATATCGATTACCAAATGGTTTTCACTATATTCCACTCAATGTTACTGTACTTATCTAAGATATTATCTCGTTAGCCTTTGACCCTCTCGTTGTGAGGTGAACGGAGTCGACCCTAAGTTCATTAGCATAGCTTTCTACATTATTAAACAAAACTCCATATCATCTCACTTTACAGCGTGTACACAATATATCCTAATCATCATTCCAGTTTTAAAGCATATATGATTATTATTTATCTGACCTCAACAAAGACAAATGCAGCAAAAAGTACAATCAAAAAATAATCGGTAACAAAAAGAACCAAACAAAGCAATAAAGAAAACATAATCCAGGCAAAATGAACAATAAGAACGAACAATGCTCACTGGGGCAGCTTGGTGAGCAAAAAAGGAATTAGAAGAGCAGCATGCAGGCATGGGGAATCAATCAACTCGGGGAAAACTTGACAAACCACATAAAAAAAATTGTGCGGGTAAGGAACAACCAAAGTTAACACATTTTACTATATTTTACATTATGCATGTTGTCCCGTGCATAATTAAGTAGCACTAAACCTAATTTATACCTTCAATGACGTTGTACGCAAGTCCAGTCAATCAGCACTTGCGAGTGTTCATAAAGTCAACGATGCTTGCGTTCCATCCAATCAACTACACTGTAAAAACTGGAGGGATCGATTTCACAAAGAGCTAAGATTGATCTTAACTGCGAATCACTCTTAATTGCTAAGCAAAGTGTGATGTCACAATACAAATTCCTATGGTAATACTGACAACTCAACTTAAGATGAATCTTAGTGCTTTGTGAAATCGACCCCAGGGGTGTTAAATTAACTCACTTGGTATCTATATGTGACAACACCGACATGGTGTTAGTTATCTCCACTGCTTTATCGTTGGTAAAAATTAACACCATGTTGGTGTTGTCAGATATAGATACCAAGAGAATCAATTTAACACCCCAGTTTTTGCAGCGTATCGGGATTGTATCTTAGCTTGTTGTTACTCTGAATAAGACATAACATTATAACTTACATGATTATTCTGGTCATTAGTATACAATGACATTCCCAAAATTGATCCGCTCGTATCATTACAGACTTACACATGGGCCGGAATGTAAGTTGCAGGAATTTCAATGGGATATTTTCAACATGCGGGTTGTTATAGGATTAAACGGATTAAACGACTTTAATTACTAAACCACTAAAAATGCAGGGAATGCCAAGCAGGCTATAATTAGGGAGAAGCGTCCCAACTGGAAGCTTGATTTATAATGCTCTATATCATTTGGCGTAAATAATTACAAGGCCTATACGCGTTTCCTGCAATTAAAGTGGTTTGATCCTTACAACCCACATGTGGAAAACACTCTATTGAAATTCCCGCCATTCACATTCCCTCCCATTTGTAAGACTTTAATAATAGAAGCGGACCATTGTTGGGAGTGTCAATTCTAATGATTAGAATAATCATGTAAAACTTTATGCTAGGCCTTATTAGGAGTAACAACAAGCTAGGGTACCATCCCGATATTTGATTGGATGGAACGCCAGCATCTTTGACTTAATAAGCCCTTAATAAGTGCTGATTGTCTGGTGGGGCTTGCGTACAACTCTATAGTGCAGGATTGGCGCCGTGTTGGTTTTGTTGGGATGGTATGGACGGTAGCCTACCTGTCCCAGTTGTTGTTGTTGTTGTTATTGTTGTTGTTGTTGTTGTTGCTGCTGCTGCTGCTGTTGTTGTTGTTGTTGTTGTGTTGTTGGTGTTGTGTTGTTGTTGTTTGCTGCTGTTGTTGTTGTTGTTGTCTTGTTTTTTTTTAGATAGATAGAACGGGATTTGGACCTGAAACCGGCTAAAATATTGCATGTCTTTAGAATGTATTCCTTGTTCTAAATTACCGTCTCTGTAATTAGTGATATATTATTCTAGTATCATACCAGAGTCTCCAAGATGGTTGTTATCTAAAGGCAAGACGGCTGAAGCAGAGAAGATTGTCCGGAAGGCGGCAAAAATAAACAAAGTAAAGATACCAGAAAGTGTGTTCCAAGACGAACCTGTCAAGGTTGAAGAAAAGGTCAGTGCTATCATACATTACGTTTATACATTTATAATTTTGAAATTTGAATTATTTCTTATTATATTATGAGTACGCTCTTAACAATGGGATACTTTTGAACAATAGGTGGCGGCAGACTAATACCAGGTAAATTGTAGTTATGAGCATGCGCACATTTCCGAGAACAACGGATATACCTGGTAAGTCTGCTGCCACCTAGCGTCCTCAAAACTCCCCCATTATGTATTGATTTCCAACTACCCTCCGTTTAGAATTCTGCCACGTTTGATATAATATTGTGTCTGAAATGGGTCTCATAACTGAATAATCGGTGAGAATAAAGAAAATTGTAAAAAGAAAAACGTAACAAAAGTATACGCTGTTTTGGAGCAACGAGGGCCGACTGCCTAATTAGGTGTGGATTTCACAAAACTAGTCGTAACTTAGGAATAGTCCTAACTCATGACAAGTCATATAAGTTAAGACTAGTTACTCATCCTAACTCGAGATAAGACTAGTCCTAGCGCTTTGTGAAATCCACCCCATGGTGTGGATTTCACAAAGCGCCAGGACTAGTCTTATCTCAAGGCAGCATCTTTGAAAATAGAATGCTTAAATGAATCAAGACATGTAGTTCTCAGTTTGATGCATTGTTGTTTTTATACACAGGTGGATACAGAAACCTTGGGACGGACCTACACGTTGCTCGATTTGATACGGTACCCCAATATGCGAAAAAAGGCCATTCTTATATACTTCATTTGGTAAGGCACTCAATAATTAATATCTCTATATGCATATTCCCCTAAAGTAAAAAAAAAATTGTATGGTCCCTCACTAAGCATTGAGTAATAGTGTACATGATAAAGCGAAATGTCTGTCTTAAACTAAATAAACTCCTTGTGATGTATTATTTTCTTTGGCTCACTCTGTTACGCCCACCTCATAAATATTTAAATTGTGTAATTTGCATACAAGCTTTGTCAAAGGTCACATCATGACCTGTGTTGCATCGAGGGCTAATATACGTTTTTCCAGTATGGCAGCTCTGTTCTCCACATGTGTCATTTGTATAGTCCTAACCTACGCGAAATACGCCACACTCTTGGCACCGAATTATTACTGTTAATCTTGTGGCAGTTAAGAGTGAATTTATGAGATGAAGCTACCGTTCAAAGTCTCGAAAGGTATACAAGGTGAGAAGGCACATGTTGCGGCATGCAAGACCATGACAGAAACCATATAGAGTATTATAAGAACAAGAGGGCGTACAAAGCCATACGACGGCCCGACAAGGAGACATTTTTGACCATTGAGAACATGGCGCGGACCATTCATTTACACTGGTCACTCATCAGTTTAGACAGCGAACATTTTCTAAGTGGACATTCGTATGCAATTGACCCATAGGGATTTTCGCCCATGGTGGGTCAGCAGAGTTCCGTGCGTGACATCGCGAGTGCTCCCTCTATAGTTCTTATATACAACTCTATGGACAGAAACACCCTTTTTACGATTAGTTCAATGGGTTCTTTTGCTCACCTTAGACCCAGGACAAGTGACCTACGGCTTTGCGTCACATCCGAAGAACGAAACAATGTTGTGAGTTGTCTTGCTCAAGGCAACAAGTGCCATGTCTGGGACCTGAACCCACACTCTGACAAAACCAGAAATAGACGGATCCATTAAGCCCCGCCTACTAACGTATTGACCTATCACAGCCTTGACAACGCCACTGAAGTCCGACAAAAGTCCGATACGTTAAAACCCCATTAGAAGTAAACAAAAAGTAAACAAACCGCCGCCATCATTCTGACATACAAAACACACAACTGTACTAACTTTTGTTTTGTTTGAATTCTGTCGTATTTTTGGTGGTGCAAATCCCACAGCAGTGGTCCTTGTACAGTCATGTAACAGTGTTCCTGTCTGCATTGTTCTTTGGACTCAAGGCACTGCTCAAAAGGCCACAAAACTAAATCCATACCAGTCACCAAAACTATTTACGTGTGTGTATTAGATACGTGTGTTATGCCGCAACCGAACAACCGCTGCGATCGTGGCAAAAAGGTTCCTATAAAGATACTACAAAACCATGATAGGACACTCTATTCAGAAACATGAAACGCAAATTTGGGGCGCCCGCTGTCGTTTGGTAGGTAAAACCAAATATCGTTTTCGATAAGTAGGGCCTATACTTAATGGAATAACTTAGGCCAAACGATCCCACCAACTAAAAGAGGTGGCCCACATGCCCAGATGAATTCCGTGTATGCCCATTTTTAATGGGATAGCCCATACTTTACCCAGGCTGTTTTTCACCAGATGGGCCCCAGATGTATCCCATATGGGTTATCTGAGCCAACCCATGGGCCCCATAGGAATCTCGGGTGCAGGATCCACGGGGGCCCATATGGGTTACCCCATGTGGAGCCCATATAACTGCCCATATGGGAACTATTTGGGCTTGCTACCTGGACTACTGGCTCATCTATGCTCCTGAAGCAGTGGCCGGCATCTTTCTCTCTCTGATTTTTGTCGAGAGCTTGGGTAGGTCCCCGTATGCACAGGACTTTGATGGTCACATGTTGATTGTTGACTCCAGTAGATGTTAACAGCAGCTCTTAATAGCCTAGTGTTAGCACCTGTATATCTTTTTTGTCATCTTTTTGGAGTGAGAGTCCATGATCCACAGCCGTACAACAGCACAGACTCCACTGTTGCAAAGAAAAGCCGCTCCTTGAGCTATCTGGTAAGGGTCTATTTCTAGTGAGGGTCGAATTCATGAAGCAGCTTCATTGTTTGGTATGAACCGTCAGTAAACGTATGGAGATCTGTTAAAATCACTCGTAGAAAACCACTTACAATTATTCTTTTCAAACCACCAGGTTGAGCAACAATTTAGTCTACTACGGTCTGTCATTTTTCTCGGAGGATCTCGGCGAAGATCCTTACTTCGCGTTCTTCCTCGCCGGAGCTGTGGAAGTTCCCGCCTATATCGTGTGCCAGCTGCTCTTGGGTAGAATTGGCCGGAAGTGGCTGATTTGCATATTCATGACCATTGGGGGCGTGTCGTTGTTATGCGCCATGGCCATACCAACAGGTTCGTTAAGCATTTAGATAAAGGGAAGATTTTGTGATTCGGGTATAACTAAGAGATGTAGCCAAAATAAATAAAGGTAGCTGAACATTTTATCGTTTTCGTTTCAAAAAAGTGTACAAACACGAACATTTTTTTTGTGCTTTTTTATTCTTCGTATTTTCATATCATTATATGAATATCATTTTATATCATTATACAAATAATAACTGATGCATGTTTATCAAGACCTTTGTACTGTTGATAAACAAATTGCGCTGGTTGGCATGGACGGCGAAATGTAGCAAAACATTCAATTCTTGTTGACAGACGCTGTGACAAATTTTCAACAGTTTTTGCAAACTTCCTACTTAAAGCCACAGCTCAACATCGGTAAACTGTCTGTAAATGCTTCCACTCTTTGCACAAATCAAGGTATATGTAATAAAACCAACCTGTGAAAATGTCAGCTCATTTCGTTGTTTCATTTGCGAGAAAACAGTAAAAAAGCATTCAGCATTTTTGTACGCATTCCTATAGGCAGGGTTTTCGTCTCACGGAGACCAAACCAATAGTGGATCTTATTTCATTTATTATTCAAAAACGATAACACTTCAGGCAGAAATATTTCAATGAAAGTTTTCTACCTTCATTCTCTTATACCATGTGAGGTGAATGTAAATCTGTGAACATTTATGTTTTTCGTCTCACCAATGTTGAGCTGGGGCTTTAAAGAAAATACATCCCATTATTGGTTGGTTGTTTCCAACAGATTCAAAAAAAAATTGAATATTTATTTTGTGTGACATTTTTTTTTAAACTGTGATTATCTGTTTTTGCTCTGGATTGAAGGCTCTCTGTAGTATCTTCATATCTTGGTTGGCAAAAACTCGGGCTGTGACGTTGCAAAAGAAAATGTCTACATTGTCTCTTCATATATTCTTATTTATGGCCTTCTGTTTATAATTATCATTATATCAATAGCCATGTTCTCATTGCTTGGTATTTCACTACTTTTTCAATGATTCTGTCTTTTGTTATTATGAGTATCGAAATATTGAACTGATTGATAAATAAGTATAAGTATTGCCATTGTTACGGAAGCGTACGTAGGACGTAGAAAAAAACATCGCGGTTTACTATTTCGCCCGGGCGATTTACTAATTTGCCTGCGCGATTTACTAATTTGCCTGGGCGATTTACTAATTTACCTGGGCGATTTACTATTTCGCCCGGGTGGATTAGTAATTCGCCCGGGTGAAATAGTAAATCGCCCGGGCGAAATAGTACACCGCGATTTGTTTTCTACCATGTCCTAAATACGCTTCCGTACATTGTGCATAGAAATAAAGATGTCTAACTTTGTTTTTTTAAACTTGTTGTTTTGTTCTCTTTTTAGACATGGCCACTTTGACTCTAGTCATCGCAATGATCGGCAAGTTATGCATCTCAGGATCCTATGCAATTGTTTACCTGTACGCCATCGAGTTGTTCCCCACACCTGTAAGGTTAGTACTCTTCCAAGAAAATGACATATCCAAATATATAACTTGTTTTATTCTGTTTGAGTTAAGACTAAACAATGCATAAGTTACCGAGGCAATGCGTATTGTGTTTAACCCTGTTGGTAAATGGTACGTTTTGGAGCCGGTGTCATTCTGTCCTAGGGTAATGTGTCCACCATGCGGTAAATTAACGTGGGCTGGAGGAGTTTATTCCAAAGAGGGCGCTATCAGAAGGAGTTAGTACACAAGGCTCCAGTCTGAGATGGGATTCGAACCGGGGTCCACAGAAGTGAAAGGCAGGGAAAGAAACCACTGAGCCAACCTGAATGCTCAACATTCATATCCACACATGCATCATGAACATTCGTTACACTGCACTTCCAGTTCCAAAACGTCACCATTTACCAGCAGGATTGATTATTGCATTGACCCCTTGCACGCACGTCACACGCGCCGACTGTGCCACGCTCACCATTTTGGTGGTCAATAGGTTTACGTGTAAACGCGGCGTCTCCTAAAATGCGCACTTTACTCAGTGACATTGACCACCAAAATGGCGCAACCAAGATTATTGTGATGATGACGTCAGGTGAATTGGGTCAATAGCTCTCATTGTTGAGTTGTGAGCTGAAGTCGTTAGCATTTGACAGTTTTCTTGAACTATACTTGAACAAAAAGGACTGGTTAGCACGAAGCAATTGTGCTTTCAAGAAAAAGGTTACCAGCGAAAATATCATTTCATGTGCCTCGTTTGTAATTGGTTCCCGGTTTTGTTGATTATGTAATAAATATGCAACTCCGCAAGGAAGACGTAATTCCACTGCAAGCCACGCCCACTAACACAAACTGACTTACAACGCTAACCAGAAACCCATTGAAAATGCATTGATTTGTGATCTTTGAGAATTATAAGAAACTCATTTTGGTCATCATTTGAAATTATGTCTTGCAGAGTGTCAAGGTCCAATGAGCGATTTGAGTAAAATTACACAGAATGTAAGCGAGTTTTGGAGACAAAAGCTGCCACAACTAAGTGGGTGCAGCGGGAGGGAACGAGAGATAAAATGACTTAACCATCGTTTGATTATTTGAGTGTATGGTTTTCGTGTACAATTGTTTAATTGAAAATGTTCATTCCCTCATAAATCCACCAGGAACGTAGGCGTCGGGATGGGCTCCTTCATATCCCGTATTGGCTCCATCGCTTCCCCGTATGTCCTCTACCTTGGCGACATCACTTTCTTCCAGCTTCCGTTTCTTGTGTTCGGAAGTTTTGCTCTGGTGTCTGGTTTCTTGACGCTGCTACTGCCGGAGACATTGGGAGCCAAGCTACCTCAGACGATGGAGGAAGGAGAAACGTTTGGAAAGTAAGTGCGGATGGTGGGGGGGGGGGGGGGGGGGTGGGAGAGAGGAATGGAAAGATGGGTTTGATTGAGTAATTCTCTTGTTTAGCTCTTGGCCTTGTGTGTCACCCTTCACCTGTATTATTTCAAGTTATGATTTACCTTCTTGTATACATCATTGCTCGTTATGTCACTTTTGCTTTGTGTGTTTGTTTGTTTGTTGCGTTGTTGGTTTGTTGCGTTGTTTGTTTGTTTGTCTGTCTGTCTGTCTGTCTGTCTGTCTGTCTGTCTGTCTGTCTGTCTGTCTGTCTGCCTGCCTGCCTGCCTGCCTGACTGCCTGACTGACTGCCTGTCTGCCCGCCCGTCCGTCCGTCCGTCCGTCCGTCCGTCCGTCCGTCCGTCCGTCCGTCCGTCCGTCCGTCCGTCCGTCCGTCCGTCCGTCCGTCCGTCCGTCCGTCCGTCCGTCCGTCCGTCCGTCCGTCCGTCCGTCCGTCCGTCCGTCCGTATGTCTGTCTGTCTGTCTGTCTGTCTGTCTGTCTGTCTGTCTGTTTGTTTGTTTACTTGTTTGTTTGTTTACTTGTTTGTTGGGTTGTTTGTTGGTTTTTTTTGTCTGGTTGTTTGTTGGATTGTTTGTTTGCTTGTTTGATGGGTGGGTTGTGTGTGTTTGTTTGTTTTACTGTTCCGTTCTCTGTCTGTCCTATTGCGATCTGTTTTAATTTTCTGTTCCAGTTTCTTGATTCACTAAGGCATTTCTGTACAAGACTTGGTATTTTGAATATGCATCCATATTTGCCTCTGCCTCATTTGTGTCTAATATAATTATTATAGTTTATGAAACACTAATGTCTCTTTGTTGTGCCTATTGGGCCTAAAGAACGTACTTAATTCGGCCCTCTGTAGGTACAAGTGGATTTTTTTCAAAAGATAAGAGTATTCGCTTTGTTAAAAATAAACAGCTGGGTTTTATTAGCCACTGAAGCGATACTAGACCAACCTTGGTGCTGCCACAAACTTCCTCTTTTGTTTGTGACCTACCACACCACTGGCTTTTTTCATAGCCGCTACACCTCTTCAATTAATTTGCCAATGTACTGCCGCTTCTACGTACAACGCATTATTACTTCTGTTTTCTGTTTGTTTTCTTTTTGCAGGAATATGACTTTCCGTGAAATGTTCCAACTTCCGAACTGTCGTCGAGTCTCCGACCACGAGGATGACGAAAAATACACTGCCTTGGAAATGACTGTAACGTATTCCAACGTCGGTGTACAGACTGAAATGGATTGAACACAATCTTACGGAGCTCACGGAGTGCCATGTCGCTTAGAAATCTCGATAGGCGGTATGGTACTAATGGGACCCCGTAGAAAAAAACAATGCTTGTTTTACTGTTCACAAATTGGACAATGGGAGTACATTGAACCCCAACAAAAACCCTGGAAGTTTTGTAGATTTGATATTTAGGTTTCACTTTTAAAAGATGTAATACCTGCATCAGGGCTAAAGAATTTTATTTTGGTTTTACCTGATGCGTTATGAGTACTTCTACTCAGTGCTTTCCTGAGTACTGCGGGAAAAAAATCAACAGGCATACTACTCGGTGGGATTCGAACCCACGACCCCCGTGAACTTTAACCTAAGAAGAGAAATTGTCTAACCAATAAAAAAAAACGACATAAAACAGAACACTGGGGTGACACGTTATTGTTGTCCAATTTGGAATTCAGGTTGGCTCAGTGTTTTTTTTCTCCTGCCTTTCACCTCTGTGGACCCTGGTTCGAATCCCAGACTGGAGCCTTGCATGCGGATTGGATTGTCAGTCTCTACTGCCTGATTGCGTGGGATTTCCCTATTTTTGGGTTTTCCTCCCACATCTAAAACGAAACACTTTTTCATGATCTTCTCCACAGGTCTAGATAGATAGATAGATAGATAGATAGATAGATAGATAAAACTTTATTAAAATCTCAAACTGGAAATTACAAACTGTTGTCTCTTATAAATACAGAATAAAATGCACAAAATATCTATGGATAATAAGTCAAAGGCACTTGATTACTTGGTTTCCTCACCAGAAAGATATATTAACAAGTTATCGTTTTAATAATAACTGTTATAAAACCTTCTTTTTTACAGCGTGTCCGACACAATGCGTCCGACAAACCATTATGTCCGACAATCCAGAATGCCCGGCCCATTGTGTCCGACAAAACCAACTGTAACCATTATGCCAGACGCAATTCGAACAGCATGTCCGACACAATGCGTCCGAAAAATCATTATGTCCAATCCATTTTGACAAACCATTGTGCCCGACAATCCAGAATGCCCAACCCATTATGTCCGACAATCCAGAATGCCCAACCCATTATGTCCGACAAAACCATTATGTCCACGCCATTATGTCCGCAAAAAAAAACAATATGCCTGACCCATTTTGTCCGACAAAACCATTATTTCCGATCCACTGTATTCGATAAACCTCGTTGGACAAAAATGATTCATGTCGGACGATGATGCGTAAACGTGCAATATAACATTATCCACCAAAACCTATAAGCTCCAATTTCGACTCAAAAAAGCACAACGTAAACAAGTTTCCTCGTGAAAAGCGTTTCTGCATGCTGTTTTTCTTATCAACACAACCGCCTCTTATTTAGTTCACAATTTGATTGACTCTAATATTTTAAAAGACCGCAGGATCGAAATAAAATTCAAAACAAGTATCACTCGTTTACGTTGTTTGTTGATACAGTAAATTGAAATGAATTGCTCTTCCTAAAACCGATGATTTAGGTCTATCATCTCTTTATTATTTACTTGAAAACGAGAAGATTTCAATAAAAGTAGCTTTCAGAAGAAAAAAAATCAATACACTGGCGTAAACCGCTGAGGGCGTAAGTAAAGTATCCTGGAGAGACCGGTTTCCGGTCACTTAACGGTAAAATCGTTCGGAAGCGGAAACTAAATGAAATTTGTTTAAACCATCTGACCCACCTTTTAACAAGACACTTTTAATTCATAATCTGATGAAATCCTAGAAGTTGCAGTCATAAAATTACAAAATGTCGTCCTAAATTTACAGCGGTGCTGTATTCGCAGTGCACACGTCGCGTTACCTGTTTCTGGTCAGTCCATTGAGCGGCAGTTTCTACCAACTTCACGCTCTAGTATGGGGCGCAAAATGTAAAAAAAAAAAATGATAATAATAATTGTCCACTGATTTTTGTTTTCCTTTTCTTTTTACTTTTTATTTTACTTTAAAGTGGTGTAAATGATTTTTTTCAAATTAAATGTAATTGTTTTGCTGAACTTATATAAATTTGTATAATTACATTATTATCAGTTTCTTTTCTGTAGTTTGTGGCTTTTCTGCTTCATCAACATAATAAAAATCCAGATGACACAAGAAAAAAAGCATGGCACATTTTTTTTCTTTTTCTTCTTTGTTTTTCTTTAAAGTGTTAAACATACATTGTTTTTAATTTAAATATAATTGTTTTTACTGAACTAGGTTTTTATAAATATATACATATCCATTTATGTTTATTTATCAATTTGTGTGACTTTTCTGCTTCGTCAACATAATAAAGGATGAATCGTTATTGCAGTTTGTTCCTCTTCCTGACTCATTAGGGGAGCAGGTGGTCCAGGGGTCGATTTCACAAAGAGCTAAGATTGATCTGCGAATCACTCTTAGTTGCTAAGCAAAGTGTGATGTCACAATACAAATTACTATAGTAATACTGACAACTCATCTTAAGATGAATCTTAGTGCTTTGTGAAATCGACCCCAGACCTGGTAGCTTCAATATTGTTTTTAAAGCTTTTCTGATAGCCTTAAAAACAATAGCCTCATATTCATCATCAAGAGATTCTTGAGAATAAAATAGTGCATAAAACAGTGCATGTACAGACACAGCCCTGCATTAATCATGACGACACGGCCGCTTTAAACTACTAATACACCATTTTAAAACCATTCAAAATTCCCGTTGTACCCTTTTCCTCGTTGGTTACGTGCACGACCACTGGTTTAACACTGGGAGTAGTGTGTGCACCAGTGAATGGGTCACCCTGTATGTTCACTCAAGCGTGTGAATGGTTTTGGATCCCCGGTCAACTCAGTGCCAAATGGGTCTTAGAGTAGAAGGGTTAATGATTTTGAGCCGGCGTTCACTGACTGTACATGAGCATCCGTCATTCATTATGAACACCGATGCCAGATAACAGAGGGTCTGTAAATGTTCCTATACGCCAACGCACTTTTCAAGACTATAGTAATAATAGTCAAGATGGGAAGACGAACAGCCATCAAGGAAAATGCAGAAACGTGATTTTGCTCAGCTTCTGGTAAATTATTATTATCAACCGATTCTGTTCAAGGTGTGCACAATACTAAGATAACTGCGCCCAAAACCTACATACCGCCATCTGCCTCACTTTCACAATTTCTAAACCATAAGAACTTATTTGCCTAAAACTCTGCCTCGCTAGCACAAATTCCTCATACCACGTCTAAGAAAAGCTATGGCCCTCTTTTGTACCCTACATTCCAAACATCTCTGTACTGGCCAGGCTGAAGAGCACTGACTGTCTTTTGGGTGACTTAGTAAAAGAACAAAACCAAACTATGTTTCCCTTTGTAACTACACCTAGCTGCTGTGCCAAAGAATCTGATTGCAATTTGACTATGTACAGTATATTAAAGGTCTGGTGAATTACTAAGTATTGATGTTTTAATTTACACCTAATTATTATCATACAATAATTCAGTTGGAATTTTTTTGTGCCTTCCAGTTTATTTTTACATGATTTATTTTCTTTAAAAGTAATGGTCTTTAGGAACGCCCACAAAAAATAGGTCACTTGCTGAAATGGCTGGACTCCTTCTGTGACATCATCATTACAGAATTTGTTCATGAACTACTCCATAGGACAATAGTCTCTGGATGGGGTCTGCCAAAGGAATGACAAATATGTGTTCTTTCTTTTCAAAAATTCACTCATGAATATATATTATGTAATGCATGTGACGTCAGAGAAGAAATCCAGCCATGTCAGCAAGTGACCTATTTTTGTGGGTTTTCCTAAAGACTATTATTCTTAAAGAAAAATAAATCATGTAAAATTATACAGGAAGGCACAAAATGATTTGTCTCAACAGAATTATTGTATATTAACTGTAAGGTGTAAAATAAAATCATCAATACTAAGTAATTCACCAAACCTTTAAAGCCGTGTCCGAATGAATGGCTTCGGCAGTGGCTACGGCTGGAACGCTGAGGATTCCTATTCTTCAACGTTGTCGTTGCATCCAGCGGCCATAGCCGCAGTCGCTTGATTCGGACACGGCCTATACAATAAAAATCAAGTAAATCATGACAGCACTCATCCCGTATTATATAGGAGTACCACCCCCCCCCCCCCCACCACACAAACACACATCGAAAATCCTGTAAAGAATTCATATGATTCCCAGAACACAATGAAGACACAATAAGAGGGGGGACACTGTTAAAATAAACTTGTCATTCAGGCCTTTTAATTTGTCAGAGTAACTAGTTTCAGTTACCCTTTATTTAATGACTCAATATTTTTTTTTGGAAAGACTTAAACTACTAGCAGTGAGGTGTTCATGACTTTGTGATATTTGTCATAATGTGGTGGTCTGACCAATATTGCTTAGCCTGTTGCAAAACACCTATGGTTGATAGACCGATTGCGCGACCAATGTTTACATGTCATCACGTGACCTGTAGTGGGCACTACGTCATCTTAGCTGATGGCAAACTATATAAGTTCAATAAATACTGTGACCGACAAAGTCACATCATCAGTCGGCTTTTGAACGCAGCTACTAAGCCCCTTTATTAAAGTTGTATGTTGTGACATTAATTTTTTATCACATTACTGTTTCATAAACTACCAGTACTCTACTAAGAAAGAGGTTTACTTTTGAGTTATGCGTCAGAGTCGGACGACGACGTAGCCACCCGCCTGTTATTTTGTTTGCAATGTAGGCCTAAATCACTATATAAGAAAAGGAAAACACGTTGGAAAAGTGAGCATTTATACCTAGCCTTGCGGAATTTCAAATAGACAAAGGAATCACACAGTTTTGAAAAGCCTTTTCTTTCGATGATTTCAGCTTCAAAACTGTGAAATTCTTGTGTTGAAAAGTGTGTGATCGTGGTCGTCTGACCCATCCAAACGTTCCGTCGTGCAACCGTGGGTACAACAACATCGTGAACATACACGTTCATTGTAGAATTTGGAAGACTTGCTGAAACTGTCCTTACTGGCTTTATTCAGCAACTCGAAGGTCTCTGGTACAAACTCTGGAATATTTTCAACAGTTTTCGAAAAAGAGAAGCCTCGATCGAATAAACAAAATGCAACAATCATCATGTACCCTACCGCGCTTTCCTATGGAGGACGTCGTGTTTGTTTACATCCAATACCCACTGCAGGTCACATGACGTGGGTCTCACTATCGGTATATTAATACGCGTCAGCTGACTAATTTTGCTTAGTAAATCTATAATTTTGTATACGTTGAATTCTATATAGAGCGCCGAATAAGCTTTGGGGTACACCATGCCAAATGTGGAACACCAAATTACCATTAGCTTGTTCTTGTACACACTAGATTCCGCTTGGATTTTGCACCCTTCTCATTTTAATTAACCCTGCACGCTCCTGTGGTCATTAAAAAAAACGTATCCACACTGTTGCACAGTCAGCAACTGTGCGGTAAAATTGCGTGTAAAACTGTCTTTGTCTGCTCACAAACTCTTCTAACATGGTATCAATAGACTCAGAAAGGTTCAATGAATCCCCAGAAACCCCCAAAAAGGCAAAAAAAAAATAATAATAATGTTTCCACTGCTTACCAGTCTACTGAGAAACAAAATAATGTTTGCACTGCTTACCAATACCAGTCTACTGAGAAACAAAATAATGTTTGCACTGCTTACCAGTGTACTGAGAAACAAGGTATCTGATTGTCTTGGCCTACCCTAAAACCACAGCTTGACTTCCAACAATAAACAGCTGGTGATCTTATCTCAACTCTGACAGGATGATTGATGAGGGTTATTGCCTGCTCGTAAAAGCGGCTAAGATCTTAGCACTTGGGGTGTATCAAAGGACAATGGTTTCCTGAGGGCCTTCGAAGTTAACGGGGAATGTAGGTCCAAAACTCACCCCCAGCTAATTTTGCTGGTTATAGCATTATCCGGTTATGTTCCATTGAGGAACTTGTGAAATTTCAAGTTTTTTGACTGTACCGTTAATGAGTAACCGCAATTAGTACACATTTGCGCAGTAAGCCACTGCGCCACGGGAGCGTGCAAGGGGGCTGTGTCGCCACGATTATAGCAGTAAATGGAATAACCCAATTACTAAGCGCGCATGTGAGCCACGGTGGTCACATCAGAGTTTGACAAAGATGGCACACCCTTTGTGAATTGACTCTGGGTAAGAGTTGATCTTATACCATGCACAGCCACAGGCCTGCTAAAAACCCTTACAAGCAGAAGCCACAGAACCAAGAGGCTCTAAATCCTCCTCTTACGCGGTTTCCTACAAAGATTTACGCCACCGTGGCGTACCATACCATGTAATACCCCTCCCGCCAGCCGGTTGAATACATCCCCGCTGCGCTGATTGGTCGAGTTATGTACACCGAAATAGAACCAGGTTTCTGTGAGCCACAATACTCGTCCACAAGTTGTGTAGTCATTGAAAGGTACAGGCTGCGCTTGGGTCAGACAGCTGCGTGTCTTCTAAAGTCAACATGCAGTTTGACGAAGCTCTGAAACACTTGGGCGATTTCGGTCGATACCAGAAAGTGGTTTACTACACGCTATGCCTCCTTGCCATCCCGTGTGCCTGGCATAGCCTCAGTAACACCTTCCTCAGTGCCTCACCAGACCATCACTGTAGCCTCTACGATGGGTACACCTACAACACCTCCGAGGCTAACGAGGCCGTGATGTCGTGCGCAGTGCCGAGGAACGATGACGGGAGCTGGGACAGCTGTAGACGGTACAACATTTCCATCGTTCCTGGCGGTGTAGAGTGTAGTCCGGACATACCACGGGAGGCAGTTCCATGCAATGGATGGGTGTACGATTCAACTTTATACACTAAAACTGCTGTTTCGGAGGTGAGCTTCCTGAAAATCGGGAGTCAAGAGTATTAGATTTTATTTGATTCAATTTGATTTGATTTGATTTGATTTGATTTGATTTGATTTGATTCGATTTGAAATGGTTATTGATATTCGACCATCATCGCAGCCAACAGCTAAATTGAAACATTTTAAAAATTTACCAAAGGTTTTCAAGAGGGATTTTTAAACAGGAACAATTAATTAAATCAAATAGACCAGATTTTTTTTTTTTTTTTTTTTTTTTTTTTGGTATTGGCGTGTCCTGGCCGAGCGGATAAGAACACCTGACTCAAGCTTTGGTGTTTCTGATCAGCAGAGTGTGGGTCCGGGTCCCGGTCGTGTGACACTCCTTATAATATGCAAGGCACTTAACCATTATTGCTGCGTCCTTCGGAAAGCCATAGGTCCCGTGTGTTGTGTAATGCACATAAATTTTTTATCAACAAAAGAAATGTCTGACCATCAACGACACTGTCCGAATGTTGACGACAACGAGTTCGGAGCATTTCGTATATTTTCGGAAAGGGAGGAATTCCTCCTTTTGTCACGTGACATCTGGGTGATACCTGACCCTAAAATCGACAGAGAAAAGTCGGAAATTTTTGGGTCTGGGAACCAGACTACTCTTCACTGCACTCGGTCAAGACGAACTCTCCTCAAAACGCTCCACCAACGGGTAGCCAACAATCACAATTGTCGCCTCCACAACTCCAAAGTCTTAATTTTAACTTCAGATTTTAACTTCAGTCTGAAATCTCAGTCAGCCCGTTTTATGTAGAACATGTAAATATACTCAAGTGTCCAGATCTTCAAAAATAAACGATTTTTAAAGATAAATTTGTGCTACGTGATTCGTTTTTGGTTATGTACCCCTTAATTTATTGTGAAACAAGTTTTCATTGACAATGTAAAAATCACCTCATTCATTTAGATTTACACTGTCACATGCCGAGTTGGACGTCCTTTTGTTTGTCCAAATAAGCTAGATAAATGTAGGCAAGTCAAAATAAGGTCAGAATATTGGCAAAAGCCACCAGAGCGCGTAGTTTTCATTGACAATGTAAAAATCATCTCATTCATTTTAGATTTACACTGTCACATGCCGAGTTGGACGTCCTTTTGTTTGTCCAAATAAGCAAGATAAATGTAGGCAAGTCAAATTTAGGCCAGAATATTGGCAAAAGCCACCAGAGCGCGTAGTTTTCATTGACAATGCAAAAATCATCTCATTCATTTTAGATTTACACTGTCACATGCTGAGTTGGACGTCCTTTTGTTTGTCCAAATAAGCAAGATAAATGTAGGCAAGTCAAATTAAGGTCAGAATATTGGCAAAAGCCACCAGATGGAAATTTCTAAAGTCAATAAATGCACTAAATCCAAGTTTTTAGTTCTTTTTTCTTTCTGCTTTACACCGAATTGCACAGTCTGAGCATGATATAATTTAATAAAAAGGCGTTCAACTTAAATCTTCAAAGTGTATATTTTTTTCAGTTCGAATGTTGACGACAACGAGTTCGGAGCATTTCTGGTATTTTCGGAAAAGGAGGAATTCCTCCTTTTTGTCACGTGACATTTGGGTGATACCTGTCCCTAAAATCGACAGAGAATAGTCGGAGATTTTTGGTCTGGGAACCAGACTAGTCTAGCTACTGCTTACAATTACACCAGTTGCTAAAATAAACTTACAGAAAGTTCCAAAAATTCGTTTAAAAAACGATAAGCGCCGCCCACTGCGCGTCAACGGTCATACGCAGAGATTGATTGACACTTCCCGGTTTCTATTTATGGCTACGTGTGCTAGCATTACAATACTGTCAAGGAGCTCATATCAGTGTGAATCGATTTATGTAGCAATGGTTGAGATTCCTTTTTTTCAATTGCAGTGGGACTTGGTATGTGAGAACAAGGTCAAGAAACAGTTATCCAAGACGCTTGTTCTTGTTGGTAAGATGACGGGATCTTTTATCTTTGGTCAATTCGCTGACGTTGCTGGACGGAAGAAGTCGTTCACATTGGCCATCTTTCTCATGGTAGGTCTGAGACTATCGGGGACGTTCTAGTGAACAACTGTTGGTATTTCCATGTGTTTTCGATTGGCCTATCTTTGTAGGATTTGAAAGTTTGAATGATAGAGATACAGTCTAGTAAGGTTTACGGTAACAACATGTACATGAATAGGATTTGAAACTTTGCATGTTGGAGATACAATCTAGTAAGGTCAAATCCTACTCTTGTACATGGTGTTACAACAAACCTTACTAGATTGTATCTCCACCTTGCAAAGTTTCAAATCCTACTCATGTACATGGTGTTACTGCAAACCTTACTAGATTGTATCACCACCATGCAAAGTTTCAAATCCCACTCTTGTACATGGTGTTACTGCAAACCTTACTAATACTAGATTGTATCTCCACCATGCAAAGTTTTAAACCCTACTCATGTACATGGTGTTACTGCAAACCTTACTAGATTGTATCTCCACCATGCAAAGTTTCAAATCCTACTCATGAACATGGTGTTACTGCAAACCTTACTAAGTTTCAAATCCTACTCATGTATATGGTGTGACTGCAAACCTTACTAGATTGTATCTCCACCATGCAAAGTTTCAAATTCTACTCATGCACATGGTGTTATCGCAAAGTTATAGGCTGTATGGCTGCTATCTGGCATCCCGAACAAAGATAGGTATTGACAAAATGGGAAAGGGCCATGCCAACGTTAGGGCCGGCTAGCTCAGTTAGTTAAGGCCGTTAATCTGTCCGACGGTCGCAGAATCAAATTCCGCTCAAGTCAATTTAGATTAAATATAAAAAAAAAAGGCAAACAATTATTAATGTCTTCACATTTCAACCCTATCAGAGTCTTTCTCAAAGGCTATTGTAAGGCAACAAAACACACATATACAAGTATGTTGGAGTAACAGAAGCAGTCAAGTGGAAAGAAGTGAAAAGAGAGAGGCAGAAAGCAGTCAGGAGATGCAAGGGATGAACATTGAAGAGGGAGACAGATGGGGGATTGAGCTAAGAGTCTGGTTTAACCACAAGAGATTTGAAACACAAAAGACAAAATCAAAGGTAGATTATATTATTGTTGATGTATTTTTTTTTATCCGCCAGGTTGCTGCTGGGACGGGAGCGTCGTTTGTTACACGATTCTCGCTTTTCTGTCTCGTACAGTTCCTCCTCGGTGTCTCTGCATCTGGAACATTTGTGGTTGCCATAGTAATAGGTGAATGCAGTGTTAGCCATTTGTGTTTATTTAAGAGCAATCACACTCTATTGATCCAATTCAGCTGACATCATCATCACAATCATCTTTGTGGCGCCATTTTGGAGATCAATGCCTCCGTGTTTTATGCCGTGTAGTGCGCAATTTATAGGCGACACTTTGTTTACACGTATAGTCGTATACCTGTTGACTTCCAAAACGGCGAGCGTGGCACAATCGCCGCGTGTGACGTGCGTACAAGGGATCAGACTATTTCTGATTATTGGGAGACTTTTGAGACGCTGGCGGCAACAGACACAGTTTTTGACAGTTCTGAGCATGCACACACATGCTCAGTACTGCTCGCGTACTTCTGAGCATGCGTACTCCCTGGTGAGAACTGTGAAAAAGACCATCCAAAAGTCTCCCATTGTTAGGGACCGTCACAATTATCGACATTTTCACGAGCGTATATACACTTTTTCAGGACCCCCTCCCTCACCTAAAAGTTATCTCCCTCTTCGTTGTTCATCCCTTGCATCTTCTGACTGCTTTCTGCCTCTCTCTTTTCACTTCTTTCACCCCCATTCCCCACCCCCATCGTACAGTTTATACGCTCGTGGAAATGGTGAGCGGCCCCTTCAGATATATGTATATATTTTATATTTATATAAATATATTTTTATAAATTCAAGTGTTTTGACCATTTGTGTTCGTATTTAAATGCACACAAAAAGTTCATTCCAAACCACAGTTGCTACTAGTCTGAAAAAGACATACTCGATGTAAAATACATAATCAAGAAAGTGTGGTATCTAGGCTAATACTCCTGGAAAAATTACTTCAAGTCCAAACCGAAGTGCCACGAGCAATTTGAGCAGTTTTCTTTCGCCTCCAAAAAAAAGGGTTTTATTTGTGTTTATCGGCGGGACGTATTGGTTCTATGTTCTTTCAAACCCAGAAGTCTTAGCGCAGATACCAAGAATTTGAGGTTGGGAGCAAGAACTTTAAAAACAAGTCTGAAGCGACTTGTCTCGAGGCTACATCTTTGTTTAAATTTCCCCCCTCCGCTGCACTAATTGATGGGTGTGTTATTCTCTTTTCCAGCCACTGAAATGGTTGGCAAGAGCCAGCGAGCCAATGCGGGACTCATCATTGACTATTTTTACAGCATAGGATACATGTCTATGGCGTTGATTGCATGGAGACTACGAGATTGGCACACCATTGAGTTAGCCATATCCATCCCACCAGTTATATTCCTAGCCTACTATTTGTAAGTTTTGAAGGCATCAGTAAAGCCCTAGCTCAACATTGGTAAACTGGCTGTAAATGCTTCCATTCTTTGCACAAATTTGCACGATATTTGTACTGTAATAAAACCAACCTATGAAAATGTCAGCTCATTTCGTTGTTTCATTTGCGAGAAAAGGGTAAAATTGCATTCAGCAATTTTGTACGCATTTCTATAGGCAGAGTTTTTGTCTTACTGAGACGAAAACTACTTTTGGATCTTATTTTCATTTATTATTTAAAAACGATAACACTTCAGGCAGAAATATTTCAAGGAAAGTTTTCAACCATCATTATCTTTAAACCATGTAAAGTATATGTAAATCTGTGCACATTTATGTTTTTCTTCTTACCAATATTGAGCTGGGGCTTTAAAATATCCCCATAATGTGGCTGTTCGATTTTTATTTTATTTTAAGGATTTAAAAATGACTCCATCCATGGGGAAATGAACAAAGTATACTTTATTTGAACATTTGGCTTATAAACTTTCTATCATTGATTCCAGGAAAACATTGTTTTTTTTTCAAAATTGTGTTGTTGTTTTTTTTGGTTGTTTTTTTTTGGTAAGACATTTTTATTTTTATGACTATTTTTATTGTTGTTATTATTATTATTATTATTTTTTTGTTTAGTATCGTACCAGAGTCTCCAAGATGGTTGTTATCTAAAGGCAAGACAGAAGAAGCCGAGAAGATTGTCAGAAAGGCGGCGAAATTAAACAAAGTAAAGATACCAGAAAGTGTGTTTCAAAATACTTCTACACAAACTAAGGAAAAGGTAAACACTCAGATCTGTATCATCATAATATTCATTATTTATTATTTGAATCTTTCTGATTTTTTTTTTTTTTTTTTTTTTGCCAAATCTAGGGAACCCTCAAATGTACCTAATTCGTACCCGGGGCAATTTACCGGCAACCTGTTCCAGGCAATCTCCAAGAGAAAAAGGCATTCACATTTGAATGTTCACCTAATTTTCTTGAGGATTGTAAGACATCACCAGAAAAATAACTCCAGTGCTACCATGGTGTTCTCTTTGCACGCAGGGCAGTTGGTTGCCTTCTAAGTTGCCAGAAAAAAATTGCCCTTTCTGACAAGGCCCATACTACACCAATCTGAGAAGCTGTTTTTACACCACCACAGCAGCTATGGCCTCCGCACGCGCGCGTGACACGACACGCGCGTCAGCGCGCATAGTACCAATCAGCATGGAGGATTCACAGTGCGTGTACCTCGACGCGCGCATGTCGGCGGCCATGCTGCGGTGGCGTAAACGCCCATGAACAAGCTACTCGGATGCAACTTGTTAAATATTTATAAACAGAACTGTGACGCAGTCGGTTCGACAACTGTCACGTGGGTTGACTCAGCATTACGGTATAATTTCATTTTTATAGCCGTTTTAGGTTCTGTTTAAAATTTAAATTTTGTCATAAGTACATCAGTAGCTTTATGTTTAATGTATCTCCATTTCAAGATTTGTATTTGTTTTGAAAGAAAGACGTGATTTTGATGGGTGTTAAATACTGTGATTTACAGATCAAGGCAAGAGATAAACAACACGCGCAGACGCATACTTTCATCGATTTGATGCGATACCCTAATATGAGGAAAAAGACGGTCATCATTTACTTCATTTGGTGAGAAAAAGAGCAAAAGAGTTCAGAATACACTGTAACGTAGTCTTGAAATCGAGTCGTTAAAATGTGTGTGCTGTCCTTTGCCTTAGGTGTTACAGAGGTGGTATATTAGTCTCTAATCACTTGAAATGTGGCAGAGGGAGTCCCCCCCCCCCCCTCCCCCACTTGTACAGAAGTCCCCCCCAAAAAAAAAAAAAAAAAAAAAATAAATAAATAAATAAATAAAATAAAAAAATAAAATAAAAAAATCCTCAAATGAATTCCAGAGATTTCCAGAAAACAATGAAGACACCATATTAAGAGGGGCGGGAAACACCCTGCCATATACGGAGCACCAAATGCATCAAAATAATACAAAACTTTCCTAATGGGCTTCTGGTAATGGTAGGAGCAAGTTCGTATGAAGTGGGTGTGGATTATAGTGGAATTACGTCACACATACCGCCAGGATTTAGTCTGGTTTATTACTCCATGGTCTGAGTGTGTGCAAGAACAATGGTGTATTGTCGTTTGGGTTAATTACAAGCTGCTTCTTTTGCTGACAGGTTGAGCAACAATCTAGTCTACTACGGTCTGTCATTTTTCTCGGAAGATCTCGGCAAAGATCCGTACTTGGCGTTTTTTCTCGCTGGGGCCGTCGAAATTCCCGCCTATATTGTGTGCCAGCTGCTGTTGGATAGAACTGGACGGAAATGGCTGATTTGCATATTCATGACGACTGCGGGCGTGTCATTGCTATGTGCCATGGCTATACCAACTGGTAAGTGCACTGCTACATCAACAGTGATGGCAATGGCCGAAACAAACGTTTGGGACAATGGGAGACTTTTGAGACGCTGGCGGCAGCAGACACAACGGTCCTTTTTGACAGCTCTGGGCATGCGTGCACATGCTCAGTATTGCGCGCGTATAGTTCTGAGCATGCGTATTACTGATGAGAATTGTGAAAAAGGACCGTTAAAAAGTCTCCCATAGCATTTAGCAATCATTCGTCAATAGACCGATTGCGCGACCAATGTTGACATGCGGCCACGTGACCCATTATGGGTGTAACACCACACAACTGAAAGCAACATACGTGTAAAGAGATATGCCGTGACACAGAGTGAGTACAAAAACAGTCGATTTTACTTTTGTTAAGTGATAAACTAGTTATATCAGCCCCTTTATTTAAAGTAGTATGTTGTGGCATTAATTTAAATCACATCTCTGTTTTACAATTTAACAGGATTCTACTAAAAAGAGGTTTTTTAGCCATGCATTACCGGCGTCGGACGACTCTTGTAGCCACCCGCCCGTTATTTTGTTTGTAATGTTGGCCTAATTCACCGTAAAAAGGGATAAAGAACGTTTGAAAAGTGAGCATTTATACCTAACCTTGCAAAATTTCAAATAAGCAAAGGAATCACACAGTTTTGGAAAGCAATTTCTTTGGATTATTTCAGCTTCAAAACTTTGAAATTTTTGTGTTGAAAAGTGTGTGATGATCGCGGTCGTCTGGCCTAACGTTTCGTCGTTCACTAGTACACATCGTGCACATTTATTTTATACGTTACTTGTACAATTTCCAAGACTTGCTGGAACTGTCCTAACTGGCTTTATTCAGCCACTCGAAGGTCTCTGGTACAAACTCTGGAATATTTCAAGCAAGAAAAGCCTCGATCGAATCAACTAAATGCAACAATCATCGTATACCGTACCGCACTTTCCTATGGACGACGTCGTGTGTGTTTACATTCTATACCCCATACAGGTCACGTGACGTGGGTCACGCAATCGGTCTAGTCATTTTGATGACAGACCAACTGATGATTGAGTGGAAGGTTCAAATAGTCGTAAGACTTTATAAAGACTTTACAACTTCTGTATGGCATATATATTTATCGTGTACGTACAAGATAACTATCTTGTACGTACACGATAAGTATCAGATTTTTTTGTATTCACGTGGCGGTAATACGCTTCCGTATCTAATTCCCATATTTATCTTTTACATTCCTGTTTCTTTTCTCCCTCTTTCCGAAGATTTGTCCACTGTGACTTTAGTTATCGCAATGATTGGCAAGTTGTGTATCTCCGGGTCTTATGCGATCGTCTACCTCTACACAATAGAACTCTTCCCAACACCTGTCAGGTATTTTAACTGAAATTTAATATAATAAGAGCGAAATCCTAGGCCCGTGTAAAAGATTTGTCGCACATAGCGTCCGGAACGGCTGGGTCTTGCGGGTCGAGAGGGGTACCTGCGTGTCCGGAAAAATCCAGAGGGTGTCGTCGTCGCCAATCCGCCAATCATGTGTTTGTTGGTACCTGTGTAACAATGCCTCACAAATTTAAATTTCAGAAACAGGCAGTAACAAAAAACTGCTCCAAAATCCATGAAAGACCTCAACAATATACTTTAAAATCACCTGAACTGCGATGAAGATATTGCCGGTTATGATGGTACGATTGTGTCAGATCAGACTAGCCACTTTATACTACCCTTCATTCCCCCTTCATTTCACCCAAACCGACCGCTCCAAGCCCGATCTTTATATCGGGCAACTTGGCTTGTCATCCATAAGATAAGAGGACTGGAAAATTACGGAGGTCTGGAGGTGCCACGCCAATTGTCAAGATCCTGATAAAAATGTGAAGCCAGCATCTTGGTAGGAACGTTGATGTCATTCCTACGGGGATTGCGACATAAATATCATCCGTAATACAATACAAATTATGTCATCATCCTGAGAATTATTTTTTAAAGATCTAAACAAGTCTGATGGCACTTTGAGAACTCCGTAGAAAGGGATGGCGTATGTTTATTGTCAAATTAATTAACAGTAGGCTGGGTAAAGTAAAATTGACAAGAAAAAATTAGTCTCTATGAATAAATATTAGATACCACACACATATCCTGGTCATTTTTGTTCTGATTGGTAGAACGTGCGTCACGTATCATACTTTAATTTGCCATTTACATGATTGACTGCCGCGACGTTGGAGCGTCCTCCTACATCATTAAGTTTTGGACGGGGTACATTAATTTTCAACGCTTAATTAATTCGCAGCATAGTTTAAAAACAAAATCGATGCCCGTTCGTCCGAACGAGGTAACTGGTCTCATCACGGCGTACAAGGTGGTGTCTAAATGGAGTCGTCAACGTTTTCAAAAGGGTTTTTGATATAACTTTCACAATGCGAGTGGACGAGTTTCCGTGTCTATTTTGTGTTCTTTGTGCACTCCATATGCATTCAATATTTGTAAAATGTTTACTGTCTCTATTTTGTCAATTCAACCAGGAACGTAGGCGTCGGGATGGGCTCCTTCATATCCCGTATTGGCTCCATCGCTTCCCCGTATGTCCTCTACCTTGGAGACATCACTTTCTTCCAGCTTCCGTTTCTTGTGTTCGGAAGTTTTGCTCTGCTGTCTGGTTTCTTGACGCTGCTACTGCCGGAGACATTGGGAGCCAAGCTACCTCAGACGATGGAGGAAGGAGAAACGTTTGGAAAGTAAGTGGGGGAGGGGAGAGGAGTTTTAAATAAATGTAAGAAGTTGATGGCAAAGATGCTTTTGTGAGTTGAAGAGGAGTACGGCTGAATTATGATACATTTGTAAGAAAGTAGGCATTGTGCGACAATAATGGTGACAATTTGAAGATGACCAAATTAATGAACTTAAAGAAATGTTCTAGAGCCCTGAAGGAGATAAAAAAAAGTAATTTGGGCTGTATGTTAATGATTATAGCAGTAAATGGGATAACCCAGTTACTACGCGCGCGTGCGCGTGGGCGCTCACATCACAGTTTGACAAAGACGTCACCCTTTTGTGCAACCTCGTCACCATGGGCAGCGCGCCGTATCGATACATCCTGTCTCTATGATCGAGCCAGCCTCGGTACCAAAAAAAAAATGGCGCAGCGAGATCAGTTACCCCTTGGAATGAGGTTGAACGTTGTGATTTGACCGCAAGCGTGCGCGTGTGAGTATCTGGGTGAGAGTTTATCATTCCATGCACAGCCACAGGCCTGCTATAATCATGACGACACAGCGCTTTTAACATAATACAGTTCAATTGTAGCTTAAATTTCGTTGAGCCAAATTCATTCAAGTGGGAAATGTACCGGTATATTGTACATAGATACAGAGCCTATCTTCCAGTTGGACGACCGAAATTTCAAATTTTGACATTTTTCAAATAAAAGGATCCATTTGAGGTCATTTGACAACTTTACATATTTTTCATTCGAGTTGTTCTACCTTTGGGCAGTACAGGGTTAAAACATGCTTCTTTATTCATGACGATGACGTCCATAATCAACGATGACGTCCTATAATCGACGATGACATTGACGACCATACCATGAGGAGAATAACGATGACAAATTTTAAGAGGTTTTTTAGAAGACGATTTCGAAGATGTTGTACCCAATTCTTTACTCTCCCTCTGTTTAGAAATATGACGTTTCGTCAAATAGTCGCGTTTCCAGGATGCGGCAAGAAGTTTGAACCAATCGAAGACAGAGATGAACCAGAAGATACTCCGGTTGATATGGAGATGAAGACGCTCGACGTTTAGTCTGAATTCAGAAACAACGGAAGTCCTCACAAAACAGACTGCGTTATGTTGGCCTTTCGTCGTCAAGGCCTTCCTGGCTAAGACACCTGTGTAGCCGCGAAAATAACCCACTGTAGCAAAGACTAAGCCAGCGCGCTGACTTGTATTGGTCTTCGCGGCTACATAGCCGTCTATAAGCCACGAACGCCTTGACGAAAGGCTAGCATTATGTGGCCTACCGAGATGGCGGTTTTTTTTGTGTTTTTTTTTTTTTTTGGGGGGGGGGGTATTTTTGGTGTGTTTTTTAGGGGGTGAAGGGCGGGTTCGGGTTTGGCTTTTTGTTTTGTTTCTTCTTTTTTATTGATATCTCAATAGTTTTTGGTTTGTTTTTTCTTTGTTGTTTTTTCGTGTATGAGATTATAATAATAGTAATACGCAGTTTTTATATAGCGCTTTATCACACCCTATGGGCGTCTCAGAGTGCTCAATATTTTTTTCCTGCAAGGTATGATGAGTTACGTTTTGAAGTATGAGACCTGTTCCTTTACATAGCACCATGTAACGGTTTACAAGGTGCTGTGGCGCTATCTGCAGCCGATCAAACCAGGAACACCAGGGCGAACCCCTTCTCTTTGCAATAAGTGTACTGGGTTCTTTTACGTGCATTACACAACACACGGGACCTACAGCTTTACGTCCCGTCCGAAGGACGAAGCAATAATGGTCAAGTGTCTTGCTTAAGGACACAAGTGTCACGACCGGGACTCGAACCCACACTCTGCTGATCAGAAACACCAGAGCTTGAGTCCGGTGTTCTTACCCACTCTGCCACGACACGCCACAAACACATTTTGATTATGTTAACAATGTTTATACACCTTTCACCTTCCGTAATAAATACGTGTGTATTATGTTTAGTGACGAACAATGATTTTTGGCTCACCTGACGTCATCATCACATAAATCTTAGTTGCGCCATTTTGGAAGTCAATGTCTCCGGCCGTGTGATAGTGTATACACCAATCTTTTCGTTTGAGGACAGGGCTAAATCTTTCGCAGTTTGCCCCTAGTTTTAATCGAATAGAGTAAATTTCAATCGAAAATTTGAAGAGAGAATGATCGGATGAGATCTTCTCTGCTAGGGGATGTGTATAACTTCGAAAGGGCCAAAACGGAGCGAGAAGGGGTGAGGGATGTTTGTTTTACAGGTGTATAAGGAAATTGTTTTTATTTTTTATTTTTTCCTTTCAAAGCCCCAGCTCAACATTGGCAAAGTTTCCATAAATTAATGCTTACATTCTTTGCACAAATCAAGATGTATGTAATAAAACCTGTGTCCATGCCAGCTCATTTCGTTGTTTCATTTACGAGAAAAACGGTAAAAATGCATCCAGCGTTTTTGTACGCATTCATATCAGAGTTTTCGTCTCACTGAGACGAAAATTAATTTTAGATCTTATTAATTCATTTATTGTTTAAAAGCGAGAACACTTAAGGCAGAAACATTTCAAGGAAAGTTTTCTGCCATCACTCTTTAGGCCTATACCATGTAAGATATAATTATGTAAAGCTGTGAACACAATTCATATACATGTAGAAAATTACGTGTAAATATTATTTGTATTCTTTGTGAAGAGGGCAGACCAAGTGCAAGCCCTTACTTCATGTATGCCCCCCCCCCCCCTCTCCATACTACAGTAACGCTGATTTGTTATAATTTTATGAGGTTTATGCTGGTGTCAAGTTCTCTGGTGAACGTTGGTCTTAATGGACGAACGGAGTGGAGTGTTGTGACTTAAATGTATAGGCCTACACAGTAAGCAAAATATGTCAAACTTGTTATTTTATTCCAAAGTCGACGATATCATAAGTGCTACACTAAATCGAGCTCGTATGAGAGGCAAGTCTCGGATGGATGGAGTCACAGAGGTGTATTGAAGAAATAAGAATGCGAGTTATTTTTAATACATTCTGAAGGAAAATTTTTGTTTTTTTATACTAGGTTTCTGGGGGTGAGGGAAGACTTGATTTAGAAATGATGTCACATAATAACATAAGTTTATTGACATCATTTCTCAGAATAGGTTTGAGAACGTAGTGGTCAACAGGGGAGTTTCTGGTCAGTTCTAGGGGACGTAGATGTCATGGCTTAAGAATGTGTGGGGTGTGTTTACTAAAAAATTAAGTAAGTATTATTTTAAAGTAATGTTTTTTTTTCAGTTTTCTCATTTTTTAAGACACAGGACCATAATGTAAAACAGCCGTTGAGCTGATATTTGTATCCTGTATAAAGATCTTGAAATAAATAAATAAATAAATAAATAAATAAATAAATAAATAAATAAATAAATAAATAAATAAATAAATAAATAAATAAATAAATAAATAAATAAATAAATAAATAAATAAATAAATAAATAAATAAATAAATAAATAAATAAATAAATAAATAAATAAGTAAATAAGTAAATAAGTAAATAAGTAAATAAATAAATAAATAAATAAATAAATAAATAAATAAATAAATAAATAAATAAATAAATAAATAAATAAATAAATAAATAAATAAATAAATAAATAAATAAATAAATAAATAAATAAATAAATAAATAAATAAATAAATAAATAAATAAATAAATAAATAAATAAATAAATCAGGGAGTGAGCCTTAACAAAGGCAGTGTATATATATAAAGGGACCACCTGTTGACATGTAGACGGAGCAATAAAATATAATTATTAGGGGGAATACTGTATATTAATAGAAACAAAATTGTCCTTATGTTACACGACTATCCAAATTCCATTTAAGCTTGTTCTTATGTTACACGACTATCCAAATTCCATTAAGCTTTTGCTTTGTAATCTGATTGCCTTGCAGTATGGAAATAAACCTTAACCTGACCCTGAACTTTAAACCCTGTGCCTGAATTCCATTTTCAGAGTGTCCGCTACGTGTCGCATTCCCAATCTTTACAAACTGTCAAAGGTCGGGATCTGTGACCCCGTTTATCTTGTGGAAATTCTGCTGTGGGGAATAAATACACCTCACTTGAAATGAGTTCGTAATCAATTCAAGTCAGTAACATTTATTTCCATCAGTCAGAAAACAGTTTACAAAATACAAAAATATAAAGAAACGCACAGATGGAGGCATGGTGACGGAAGCCGAAGCCTATGCATATAAGAACATGCCTTTAAATATCTAAATACAAAACAGTTAGCCACGGGGAAAACAAACAATTTCAAGACAAATGACTTGCAAGCAAAGCACAGACAAGAACACACAAACAAACACGTTCTGTTGAGTAGATGAATATAATTATATGCAAAGGATGCGTTATGAAACATAATCAAGTGAGGACCTACGGCAAAAGTGACATAAAGGCAACAAGAAATGAAGGTAATGAGAGATGGAGATCGAAAAAATTATGTTACATAATGGGAAAGCAAATCCTTCTTGTGACTTTTTTTTAATTGGCCCACAGAGGACTGAGATCTGATAATCATCAGCTTCGTCTGCTGTTTGCTGTAAATTTGTTGTAATCGTTGGGCAACCCATTCACGGAGTACGGCTTCTGCATTTTTTGAAATTATAAACGTGTTCCTTTCGCTTATTTTCTGTTCTCTTCATTTATTTCCGCAGTAGTTCACAAATAAATGTGAAACTTCGTAAAATGCACCTTTAACCTTTCTGTGTGGTTTAACATGGAGGAGTGAAGCTGGATATACGTGTACACGAAGCACACGTAGCCGACGGGTTGTAGGACGGGTCTCTGTTGCATTCATGCTCTGATGTAGTAAGCACATGTAGCAGATATTTGTTTTGATTACCAAATTTATTAATTTGATATTCAAAATTACGCTGTGTACGCTTATTAGCTCATTAAAGCAAATACTGCATTATATGAAAAGTTTAATACTTGTAGTAGGATATCATAGCAAAATCCTGACAAACATGACAGTATAGCATGGAAAATAATATAAAATAAATTACCCTCCCCTCCCCTCCCCCCCCCCCCCCCCCACAACACACATAGCTACTGTAGGCCCCGCATTACCTCGTAATTTGTGATTTTTTTTCCTTTTTTCTTAGTCTTCTTTTTTCTTTTAAGAACGAAATTAACTGTGAAGGCCTCGCTGCAACCAGCATTATTGCATCGTAGGCAGCTTCTGTTTTGTGATGTAGGCCTATGACGAGATCGACAGCGACTTACCAATGGTTGCTTTGTAGCAGATTTGTTATGTTTAGCAACAATCTTAAGAGGACAAATAACGAACAATGATTTATTTATTGTCATTGTTGTTTTTATTATTTTCATTATTTCTGTTTAATTGTTTTTTTATAAAGTTGCATGGCCCGATTTGATGACGGATTTCTTTTGTGCAACACCTCAAGTGAAAGCTGATAACTTTCTCGAATCCATTAAATTAAAATCGGGGTCACTAAATCGGCCAAAAGTAGGACCTACCGGTAGTACTTATGGTAATTATGCAGCTGAGCCTAGCCTAAGTCGGTTGTGTGATTGGCTCAACGTGAACGTAGAGGGCGCAACAACTTATTAAAGATGGCGACCTCCTCTCTTGCGTGTCTTGGGTATGTGACCAGTTAACTTTCTATTTTAAAACGCTCCAAAACCTCCCACAGAACGTCTTATGAAGGTGTCAGAGGCGGATTACATCTATAAAACTTATTTAAGATATTAATAAACAATGTTTCGACGACTAACGACTGAAGGCTACGGAATATCTCGACAGATTCGTCGAAACTTTTCAACGACCCCGGCGGTGTGTAATTTTGCATTGAAGCAGACGAGCATCTCGCGGGCGCCTCGACGCGTGTGCACGGTATACCCTGCTGCTGGTGCAACAGACGATGCTTGTCAGCAGGACATCAGAAGACATGAGTTGTTTGATCATCATAGACAGGTCTTTCCGCAGTCGATGGGTATGCATTTAACTTTCTTTTTGTAAAATTAAAAAATGTGTTGAGTGCAATTTTTTTTCCAGGATAGGAACCTGCGCAATCTGCACTGCAGATATTTATTTATCGCAAGTACACTGCAGTGCAGATTGCGCTGCTTATGTTAGAATTTTTAGCCTCACTTTTGCTGGCATTTTATGGGTTTGTGCGGTTTACAAATTGTCATTCTTAATATTATTTGGCAAAAATCCGTATCCAGCTGCCACTTTATCTCTCTTAATTTAGGTCAAATTATATCCTTACCTGTCCAGAAAGGTTGACAAAACATATACAGAGAGGAACAGGCACTTTGAACAATTACAAAGTGTCGAAATAATGAAAAATTTGCCATTTTCATGTCTACATTGGGCTTGACAACGCTACGTGCTAAATGCCAAATATTTAGTTCGTTTCCCATAAATACACAAAAGTTCCAGCCGCGCGATGAAATATCCGCTTGATTTTTCTTTTTTTAAGGTCAATAATTACCGTTTTTGCTACCAATTCCTCGAGAGGAATATTAAAAAAAGGGAAATTTTGCCAAACATCCATTAAAAAAATCTAAAACATCTCTTAGAACATGTAGAAAGTGGCAGCTGGATACGGAAACTTTTCCATACTATGAAAACTCTGTGCACCACTGACTATATATTAGTATTATTAATTATGATATTGAGATCACAATTGTGTATAATAAAGGCAGCTATTTTTGCCACTTTTTTTTTTTTTTTTTTATACATAATACCAGTAATAGGCCCACAGGCCTAAATTGTAATAATGAAAACAGACATTTTGAAAAATCAGGTTGGATCACTAGTGTTTTATCTTTTACACCAGTTTTATTGTGAAACAAAAAGTAAAACTAGCTGTTGCAGTTGCAATCTGCTAACCAAAATGCAAAAAATTGTCAATGGCCTCACGTTTCAACCCTAGCAGAGTCTTTCTCATGCTATAGTCACAAGCTAAAAAGAGAAGTAAGCTTTTGAGAAAGACTCTGCTAGGGTCGAAACGTGAAGCAAATTACATGTAGTTTTAAAACAATTTTTTGCAGTTTTATTATATACAATACATGTTTTTATTGAATTGATCCTCAGTATCAAATTTTTTGACAACCCCTCCCCCCCCCACACACAAACACACACACTCTTACATATGGCAGTCGGAATCCTCCTATTGTTGTTCTATTATTCCCTTTTCCGAAGAATTCCTCTGTGGGGTAGCACTAGAACAAAGAAAACCTTGTGGGGTAGCATTGTTCCATTGTGTAAAGTGCCCCGTAAGTTGGTGAGTGTACGGGCACCCATAACCACTTATACTAAAATGTAAGACAAATATTTAATTGATGAGTAAATTTTAATTTATTTGTACAACAGTAAGACATTTTGCTTCCAAAGCTGCTTCAAAGTTTTCCAGGAGAGTCAAAAAAGGTAAGTGTATCCAGCATTCCTTGCTTTATGGTACGGACTGACTTGGTGATTATTTAGTGTAACTGTGTAGAAAAGCTCATTATCAACTTCAGGATTTGAAGAAACTTTATTTCACCATAAACCAATGTGACTTCAAAGGGAGAAATCAAATTTTATTTTGGCCGTGTACAACAAAATAGTTGATTACTATTAGAATCCCCGCCCAGCAAAAACACCCGACCTATTATTTATTTATTTATTTCTCAAAATATTTTAACACTTAGCTGAAAGACTCAACAAAAACACTTGGCTCAGCAATGTGAGTGACATTGATCGTTAACATGTAATACTGTTGATTTCATCACCTGGAGTTAATGCAGTGATAACCGAACAGAACCCGACCACTAATACCAACTTAAGAGCCTAGATTTGCAAGTAGCATGGTGTTCATTGCTCGCTGCCGGTTGGTCTGCATTGGACTACCCTTTTCTTTCTGTTGTGGCAGTCTGGGTGCCAGCCTGTTTTCATTGTGGAGTGTCGTGGCCGAGCGGTCTAGTCCGCCCAACTTTAGTTCTGTAGTTTACAGAATGTGGGCTCGAATCCCAGCCTGGCCAGTCACGACACTTGTGTTCTTGAGCAAGACACTTTTCCGTAATTGCTTTGTCCTTCAGATGGGACATTAAGCCGTAGGTCCCATGGACTAGGATGGGTAGTGCACGTAAAAGAACCCAGAACACTTATCGTGGAAGAGTAGGAGTTTACCCCGGTGTTTCTGGTTCAGATAGCAAGCACCCTTATCTACAGGTTTCCTCAGGCTTCCAAGCTACAGTGATTAAGTTCACTTTTGAGGCATCCTTGGTTTTATTACCAGAAATTATTATGAGCGTTACATGTACATGCATGATGATTGCAGGCAATACGATTGATGGTGTATTGTTTTGACTGACTGACATTGAAAAAAATAAAACTCACCCGCGATGTTTACCCAGAAATTAAGAAGGAAGGGTGCAGCTACATGGCAATCAGCCACATTTTTTTAACACAGTCCTGTCGTTATTTCTGAATAGAATCAATTGATCGGTATATGGGAATGGAACCAACCCGTTTACAGTCCGGCTTTGATGAAATCAAGGAACTAGAAGAGTAAGTAGAACTATAGATTTTGTAAAACATTTATTTTTAAAGGCATTGCATACGTTTGGTAATGACTCCGAAAATTTATGGCAATAAAAACTTACTTGGTAAGAAGTACAGCAGCTCTGGACAGTATAATGCATTTTGAGAAACTTTTTTCACTTTCAAGTACTGCGGTTATGGAAAAATATATCAGTTTTCATCCCCAAAGATTTGAATCTGAGAAGCGTTATGGCCGTAACGCTTCTCAGAATGTGTATTCCAATGACAGATACTTCTTCATCGTGAACACAACCGCTCCAGATTTTTGGCAATATCTCAAAAACGCTGCCACCATTTGAAATGAAATTTTCACAGGTTAGTTTTATGGTATATATCTACAATTAGATAGGTTTAAAACAGACACTAGGCTCCAACTACCAAACGTATGCATCTCCTTTAAAACAGTGGCCAGCATCATGCTTACTACACTCAAATTTCTCAATTTGCGTAAAATTTAGATTCTCTCTTTCAAATTTCTTCCTTAACCAGATGTCTGAAACGGCTAACGGGCGACGTTTAAACATGCCATTGTGTAAAATCGTAACAAACGTCGCTCGTACATTCCACTACTTCGCGTGCACAGAGCAGGCACACACCGTGTTACGCTTCATTTCACCCACACAAAGATGACAGATGGAGTCGAAAATTGGGTTGATTTTTCGCACAATGTGCGGGGGATTCTGTGAAATCCCTGATTTCAGACCATTGTCCTTTTGCTCCAAGAAGAGAATTACAAGTCATAAAGAAGCTTCTTCCATTGTTTATTCATTGTATTTCGGCTCAATGGAGGTAAGTCGCAGTGAACCAGGGATCCAGCCTCGGTTCCGGATTTAGTACCAATCCTGGGCTGTGGCTCACGGCGGAGGTTTTACAATTTCCAGTACTTGTATATTTGACATTTTCTCAAAAGAGAAAATAAAAATCCTGGTGCTATAGACCATGTTACCTGTGACATCACATGTTTACAAAAGAGCCACAGAACCTGGACTTCCTGCAGGCAGGATTTGTACACGGCTCAATGGGAAAATACTTTAAATCTTTCATTTTATGGAGATTGCACTGTCCGATTGTCATCAACTTTGGATATGAAGGAAAGGAGCACATCTCACAACTAGTTCAGCTCTCATTTTAATAGCCATTGAATTTATGTGGAAATTATGATACAAAATGTAAAATTTCTCATATGTCCCATGCAGTATCTTGCCTGCCAGTAATTGCCCTGGAATGTACAAGGTCACTCTTTTGTAAACAAGGGTCACATGGTCTATAAAGAGAATCTTTGTTCTCTTGTCGTTGTCAAGGTTTCTTTGTGCAAGCGAGACTCTCATAGAAAAATGATTCCGGCAATTCTGAGAAAATTTTCTTGTCAGGCTGGACGGGAAAAAATGGAAGATTCCCAGGGGCAGCTAGTCCAACCCTGACGTTGAGACACTTGAGGAGAGCCCTGGGTGGTTGAAATGATATTTGATATTTTGCTTTCCTTTTTTTCTAGACTTCATTCATACACAGTTTCTTGTCAAACGTTTTTATGTTTTAGCGCGAGTGAAGATGTTAAAAGAATCTTCAGTCTTGAGTTTGCACCTAGGGTAAGTTGATTTTGAATAAAGATGAAAATATTCTCAACCCTCCTACTGTCCGACCATTCATTATAGACCGATTGCGCGACAATGTTTACATGCGTTCACATGACCCCCTATCGGGGATGACGTCATACAGCTTGTGAAAAAATACCTGTAAAGAGATAGGCCGTGACACAGAGTGAGTTCGAAAACAGTCGATTATACTTTCATTAAGCGATGAATTAGTTAATCAGCCCCTTTATTTAAAGTAGTATGGTGTGGCATTAATTTAAATCATATCTCTGTTTCATAATTTAACAGAATTCTTCTGAAAAGAGGTTTTTTAAGCCATGCACTACCGGCGTCGGACGACTATTATGTAGCCACCCGTCTGTTATTTTGTTTGTAATGTTGGCCTAAATCACTGTAAAAAAGGGATAAACAACGTAGGAAAAGTGAGCATTAATACCTAGCCTTGCAGAATTTCAAATAGGCAAAGGAATCACACAGTTTTGGAAAGCAATTTCTTTGGAGGATTTCAGCTTCAAAAGTTTGAAATTTTTGTGTTGAAAAGTGTGTGGTGATCGCGGTCGTCTGGCCTAACATGCCGTCGTGCGCTGAACACATCGTGCACATTTATACGGTACTTTTACAATTTTCAAGACTTGCTGGAACTGTCCTTACTGGCTTTATTCAGCCACTTAAAGGTCTTTGGTACAAACTCTTGAATATGTTTCACAGATTTCGAACAAAAAAAGCCTCGATCGAATTAACTAAATGCATTAATCAACGTGTACCGTACCACCCTTTCCTATGGAGGATTACGTGTGTGTTTACATTTTTAACCCAACAGGGGTCACATGACGTGGGTCGCGCAATCGGTCTATTATCCATTGTGGTTTTGAATGATAGATAAACTATACCATGTATACCAGCATGTAATATGATATCATGTTGTGAATGCAAAGACATAATAGATCTACATATACACTAGACACGAAATCAAGTCTGTAATAGACTGTTCCGGCTTCGGCAACAGGCCCCCCCCCCCCCACACACCTTAGTTTGTGTGCGTTTACGCTGCACCTGTGACCGAGTTTGACCGAGGTCACATGACCAAAGGGCGTGATCCAATTGGTCAATGTGCATTGTTTGATTGACAGGCGGAACGGTCTATTGAGCGGTCGTACTTTCACACCCTCCCCCCGTGACGTACAGAACATACAGTCCTAGTTGCGGGGATGGTACGTACACCCTCGATCTCAATATGTGTGTGTTTTGCTTTAATTACAGACTTGAATAACTTGTTCCCAACTTTGTACACACTGAATATTCATGATACATTTTTCAGCCTATGCATTATACCAAATGGTGGGATGAGCTACCATTGGCCCTCTGTATGGAAACTGACGCATATATATGCAGTGTTGTAGCTGCATTGATGAATATTAATCAGGAGACATGTTAGTCAAGTCGTTAGACCATGGACCATGCACTACGTACGACCGTTGCATGAACGGATGTCACATTGTAGCCTACGAACGGCGGCATGAACAGCGGCATGCATGTCGTTGGTACATCTTAATTATTGACACTGTTTTACGGACAAAGCACGACTTACATGTAGTAGCAACTTGTCATGAAGTCTACATCTACACAGAGCACAACCAACCCTCCCTTCTGTCTGACCATTTTCTAGTATATAAACATTTGTTGATTGTTAGGCCTGTTCTTTTTTAAATAATTCTGACAAACAGACAAAAAGAAAAGAAAAAAAATTCTTATTTGTGTTCACAGCAAGAGATCAAGAAACTGCAAGAGGTAAACACACTACAAGACATTGATCACGATCCAACAGATGAAAGCCACACCAACTCCCTCGTCACAAGCAGTAAGTGTATAGACGATTTTATAACACCTCTTCCTTTGATTCTATATGTTAATTGGCCGCAAGTGTGTCATGTGGTGTTGTGTATTTTTACTCTTGCAAATGCGCACCGACCAAAAGAAATATTGAACGGTAGGCCTACTATCCAATGATAGCCTAGCAACCGATGTACTATCGATTGGATATCCTGGTACCCTGACTGCATTGACTTCAAGCGTTGAATTTAAATGAGCTGTGTGACATCCTCGAACCCCTCTGAAACGATCAAATAATACGTGCATTTGAAATACGATATGAGAACGAAGGCAATAGTATTAGTCTGGTACCCCTCTTTCTTTTTGTCAAGATTTCCTGTCAGATTTTATACAGTTGTTTGAAGATTGATTACTACATATACGCACAGTTTAACGAATATTACCACAAAAGTGAATGACATTGAGGTGTTATAAAACAAATATTGACTGCTTTATCTTGTATCACAAGAGGGCGCTATTTCGGGCAATAATGATTCTGTGTCGGATAGAATAGCAAACTGAGATCACAGACTTGGAACCAAGTCTAAGCTTCATGCTGATCCAATACGGCAATTCACAATACACTGCACCCTCCATAGTTTTCTCAGGGATATGCCGATTTCACAGCGTATCATGGGTATGTCAACAAGAAGTTGGACTGAGCTCGCCACTCAACAACCCGGTTGTTTGTGTTTGTTGGTTTTTTCATTGGCATATTATGGGTGGCGTGTGTGCGCAAAGTGCTCGCCTCTCACCCGTGTGTCCCTTGTTCGATTGCCGGCTAGGGCCATATGTGAGTAGAGTTGTGTGTTGGTTCTCTCCTGTGCCATGAGGGTTTTTCTCCACCAGTTTTCCTCCCTCCAGAAAAACCAAACACTTTCAATCTCTGGCTGTGCTCCGCGGTCATATGTGGGTTGATCTGGCTGGCTGCCAAGGGCGCCCTTGAATGCCTGCAGCTTGAACACGTGTAGCCACATCCTTCACAATTTAGCTTTTCAGCTGCCAGTATGGATGATGAGCCTTTCAAATTATTATATTTCTCTGCTCAATTTATGGCATATCTGTATTAGATGTAATTTTTGTGAGGCCCAAACTGCCTGGTGCGATGCTGAGTTTTGTATTTTTTAATTGCTCTGATATTTTTCTTCTTTGTTACAGTTGCAAAGTGCACAGTAGCCATTAGGAACCTAGCGCCGCATATTCAACAATTCCCAAGGGTAAGTAAATCAAGCATTCCATAGACCATGCCACCTTGTTCACAAAAAGAGTGACCTTGTACATTCCAGGGCATTTCTTGGCAGGCAAGATACTACACTGGTCATGTGGGAAACGTCCCTTATGTGTCAAAAGGCGTTTGACCATAATAGACCGATCCATTAAGCCAAGCCTACTAACATATTGACCAATCACAGCCTTGACAACGCCACTGAAAGTCTGACAAAAGTCTGACACATTAAAATTCCATTAGAAAAGTAAACAAACCGCCGCCATTGTTCTGACACACAACAGTACATAAAACCATAACAACTGTACTAACTTACGTTTTGTTTAAATTTTTTCATATTTCTGGTGGTGCAAATCCCACAGCAGTGGTCCCTGTACAGTTGTGTAAAAGTGGTTTAACAGTGTTCCTGTCTGCATTGTTCTTTGGACTCAAGGCACTGCTCAAAAGGCCACAAAACTATAAATCCATACCGTTCACGAAAACCATGTACATGTGTGTATAGTATCCGATGCGTGCAGAATGCAAATGAACCACCGCGGCGATCGTGGCAAGAAAGTCACACCATGTGCTGTTGCTAGGCAGTTGCTAAGGTAGGCGGGGCTTAATGGATTGGTCTATTGCTTCTCTTCACCCAGGTGTATAAATGAGAACCTGAGACAGTATTGTGTAGGATTAACCCCTTAGTGCTAATTTAAGCAGCTTGGGTTTGTACCATAGAAATAAATCAGAAAACCGATACTTTGCCGCCATTTGCTGTTGTCCATGGAGCCCAAAAAAGTTCAAATACTTTGCACAACTGATCTGTAAAACAAGGTTAGCATATTTCTGTCCACGTTAAAATTTCCTGAGTTTTGTGAGGAAGAACAACCTCTTGTTGGCTTTACCATCCCATTCCAATTAAGCTTGTTGTCGATGACTGTACCTTATAATTTGTGCTGGCTGACCCTCTCAACCCCTTGGCCTCTAGTACGCAGAGGATTGTTAACAGTAATATTTGGGCAAAAGTCCACTATCAGCTCAGTTTTTTTGTTGACATAAATGAACAGAAAATGACATTCACACCAGTTGAAAAAAAGAATCGTAGAAAGATAAAATCAATGCTATTTATTGTCATGCAGGATAAAACGAACAAAAGAGTAATGCTACTGATGATCGACAGACGTCGCAAAAACATCAAATTACTGCGCAAGATCAACTTTGAGCTCGCCGAGAGGTTAACGGAGAAGCTTGACATCGTGTACTCCCCGCCCCCGAAGTATTTAATACGAAAGAAAACCAAGCGCTATTTGGAGAAAAAGGCGATCTGCGAGCAGGCTTTTGTGGAGAGGAGGGAAGCAATCCGTGAGTTTACTTATCAACTTAGGGAGGAGCAACTTAAGGATATCGCCATCTTAAAGAAAGATCTTGGGATGGAGTTGACGGAGGAAGAGATGGGCAGACTGCAAGAGGAGAGTACACGATAGATTACCCATTTAGGAATTGAGATGACTGGATAGCCCAGATAGGGATCACTGGACAGCCATGATAGGGACACCTGGACAGCCCAGATAGGAATCACCGGATTGCCCAGATAGGGATCACTGGACAGCCCAGATAGGTATCAGTGGACAGCCCAGATAGGGATCAATGGACAGTCCAGATAGGAATCACTGGACAGCCCAGATAGGGATCAATGGACAGTCCAGATAGGAATCACTGGACAGCCCAGATAGGAATCACTGGACAGCCCAGATAGGGATCAATGGACAGTCCAGATAGGAATCACTGGACAGCCCAGATAGGGATCACTGGACAGCCCAGATAGGGATCAGTGGACAGCCCAGATAGGGATCAGTGGACAGCCCAGATAGGAATCACTGGACAGCCCAGATAGGGATCAGTGGACAGCCCAGATAGGGATCAGTGGACAGCCCAGATAGGAATCACTGGACAGCCCAGATGGGAATCAGTAGACAGCCCAGATAGGGATGCTGCCTAGATGTGGGTAATTTGACTAGTAAACTCAAATAGTGACTGGGCATTTTCCCCTCTGGGAATTAACGTTTTAGCATTGGCAGTAATGTCATGCATCATATGGTTATCTCGGCCATTGCCTAAGGATTGCTGCTGCCTGTTTGAGAATTCAGGCCAAGTACATTGTGTACAACCTATAGTGGCCCATGAGGCTGAGTGAGCCTTGTGGCCCATTTCAAAACTAAAAACCCAAATATGAATACTTGTATCCCATTTTGGAAAACAGAGCAAACTTCGTAAATGGAATCGTATATTTAAGGTGCAACAATTCACGAGTTGTTGATTCCAGAATAAAAGAAAAACTCGTTTTTGATTTGACGGTAATAACTCAACGTTTATTCAGTATAATTTGAGACCAGTTTGGTACCTTGAAATGAACGTCTTTAATACCATTGGTGGATCTAAAGTCTTAAGGATTTGTATCCAAAAGGGAAAATTGTAATAATGATGAATAATGCAGTGACCAGTCACACGTGGACCCAAGTCTGACAAAAGTCCAACTTTATACTAAAGTCCAGTGACAAAATGTAAACAACTTTTTCCACGTTTGGATTCCTGCACTGTCCACCACAAAGGACTCTATTAGTATTAGCAAAACTATTTCATTACAAACCTGAATTTGACCTGAGTACCCCTCTTTAAATGTTTTCATAAACATGTACAGAATATGTAATATTAATAAGTGAGATTTGAGAGTATTATGTCATCTCAGTTTTCTAAAGATTGCAAAATAAATTCGGATATACCGACATTTATATTGTATTGCTCCATATTTTCTTTGTTGTCTATTAATTTACAACATTAAAAATAAAAGTTTACTACAAAATTGGTCATGATAAATTAATAAGAACCAACCAAACTTAACACAAAACCAGCACAGAGTTGAAATCCAAATACATTGAACACTATTTACTGTAGGCCTATGGCTAACTAAATCCCCACAGTTTTCTTTAGTACAATACATTTTCGAGAGGGAAACGCCATTCTTTGTGCGGTAAAATATATGTTAAGATGCTTTAATTGCATTTCTAATTTGTTTGGAAATTTGTGATAAAATTGAAAATGGTAGCCATTTTGGACCCCATCTTTATTGTGGGTACTTTTGAGTTATAAACCCTAAAGTAAAAATTACATAAGATTCAGTGTGCCTCAAAACAAACATAAAATGTTGACCCGTTATTTTTAAAATGTATAGACCTTTCAATTGTTGATAAACCACGCTGGTTGGCATGGACGGCCAAAGGTAGCAAAAGATTGTTAACAGACGCGACCAAATGCAACTTTTTTTGCGAACTTTCTATTTACAGAAAAATGCATGCCACTATTGGTTGGTTTGTTTCTACATGACTATTTTTCATGGGGGGCACCTGCGGGTTGGGAAGGGGGCACGGGAATTGGGCGGGGCACCTGCCATTATTGGTTGGTTTGTTTGCAACAACTTATAAACAATTAAATATTTGTTGAACATTTACAAATTGTGATTATCTATTTTTGCTTTGCATAGATGGCTCCCCGTACTTTCTCCATCTTGGTTGGCAAAAGCTCAAGCTGTGACGTTGCAAAAGAAAGATCTATTTGTCTGCTTACGAAGTTATGATGAAAATGATGGCCATTTTGCTTACGAAGTTATGATGAAAATGATGGTCATTTGATGCCATTTTGGTTTTAGATACGCACGAGTTGTTAAACCTCAAAATGATGATTCATTAGAATCCTTGTGCCTCTAAACATACATTCAGACACTTTATCTGTATTGATATCTTGTCTGGTCGCAAACGTATGATAAAATTCGAAAATAGCGGCCATTTTGGACGCCATCTTGGATTTTGGAAAGAGCTTCAGTGGGATTTTCGAGGACTTTTAGAAGTTATTCAAATCCTGGACCTTTCCTGAAGATATCAGCTTGTAATGAGCCAGCAGCGTAGCCAAGCGGGGCCTTGGGGAGAGGCATGCCCCCGCAAAATTCACAGTGACCCCCTCCCCCACCCAGCAGGTGCCCCCATGAAAAAATAGTAATGTAGATTCATTAATAACACGGTACCTTCCCCACCCCCACCCCCACCCCCACTGAAAAGCAATGCCCCCGTGTCCCACTAGTGAAACAAAATCCTGATTTGAGCTTTTTCCAGGTTTTGGCCTATATAATGATCTAGATTTGGTGATCGGCAATAAATTGTGCCAATAATCCCAGCAAAATTGATACTTGGGGAAGGGCGCCATCACGCGGTTGGTAGGTAAAAAGGCGTTACATCTGCTATCGTGCAAAACGGCACAACTGTAGATCTTGTGTTTCTAGTATATAATGGTAAATCTACATGACAACAAAATAACACCTTTACCGCCAAGATGTATCCTCCCACACTCGCCAGTCCTCGCGTCTGTTCTAGACAACCATACATTCAAGTCCTTTATCGCCGCACACCCATCTTGAGTTATTTTCTTTTAGTGTTATGTAAACCAAACCGAGGCTAAGAGGTGAATTAGTCTGGTTTCTTTTGATGTTCAGAGAAGTAGTACTGTCACTGTCAATGGGTATATACAGATAGCATGGCTGCAAATTATATTTATATACCCATTCCCGATATGTGGCAGAGGGAGTCATCTCCCCCCCCCCCCCCAATGTTCCCATACTCAAACACTCTTCACCTCTTGCACAGTAGTGACACCCCCCCCCCCTGAAAATCCTCCAAAGAATTCATGAGATTCCAAGAACACCATGAATACATAACCGTGGCAGGGGGGGGGGGGGGGGGACGCCATGCCACGTATCGAGCACCATGCAATTAATATTCCTATAACAAAAGGTCACAATGATTCCGAGGGTATCATTATTAGATAGCTACGTCAACTTCATTCTTGAATTTTTTACGAACGGAGAGGAAGGTCTTTTTAAAAGCATAGCGGAACCTGGAATTCTTAAAGTAGAAAATCCAGGGGTTGCAAAACACGCAAATAATGGGTGCTACAAGGCTTATCTTCAATGCGATCGTAAGTGCGGGACCGGCTTTTTGTGGAGAACTGAATATTTTAAAGTAGCATATAACGTACACAGGAACAAATGAGAAATGGTAGTTTATGCAAATGAAAACCATTGTGACCAAAGTGTTTATTTTAGCTCGCCTGAAAACGGCTCCGTGAACTACTCCTTTCGCCAAGCTGGTCTTACGGAGCCTCCAGAAAATACTAAAAAAGAAAAATATAAGGAGAACTGCGGGTAGTGCCAAGCCCCACACACCTATTATGATGCTCAGCACGAGGTCAAATCCACCTCCAAAAGTTGTGGAGCAGAAACCAGTCTCTTGATTCAGCGATGTGTAGGCGATGGTAACTGACGCACAAGCAAATCCGTTCACCCAAACGAAGACGATCCCCGTGGTGGCCTGCGCGATCCCAAAACTGGTTCTATGCTTGATAGGATGCAGGGTTGCCAGGTAACGATCTAAACACGAGAGGAGCAAACTGCTCAAAGCGGTACTGTACAGACTCCACAAGAGGTAGCGGGATACCCACAGACGGCAGAGGAGCACGGATGCTGTGGTCGGGGGGAGGTCAACCGGGCTAGGCACCAAAATGTTGATAGCGTGCACTAGAACTACGCACAGCTCAGCAAAACTCTGGTTGAACAAGATTCTTGAGGTTGGGTGGGAAATCCCAGTCCTACTGCACCAGAAAACGTAACACGTGATGCTCTGTACCACCAAGGTGACAAAATCAAGCATTACACAGACCCCAAACAGATACGGTTTATTGTTAAGGCGGAATATATATGAAATCTCTTGATCGAAAAGAGTGTCCGGTTGCGGCGGATCTGTTGTGTTCGCCTCCAACATCATCATCATACTGCTTCGTGATACAACGCACAAAACGAAGTTTAACTCCCCAGTTGTAAGTTCAAACGCGTCCGTCCGTGGGTTGGTCTTAAACTAAACTAGCCTGCCGTTGGCAATAAATGGGAAAGGGTAATGATGGATACAGGAACGTAAAAAGGTAATTAAGGCGGCCATGTATTTGTCCATTAAAGTGTAATAACTAACCCACACTGATCAATCACGAGGTAGTGGCGTCACCTGTTATTAATCTCCTATTAGTCTGTTTACGTTTGTGGACAGAGAAACAAACTGGATAAAGATAGTTTTGTTTGCCTAATCGCTTTTTTTTCTTTCTAATTTTTTGCTTTTCACAATTTAATGAGATATCGTCAATTTCTGTTGTGACATGTTTGTTTTGGAGCAGGTTGCATTACTGGTAAATAATCTTGATGGTTACCTGGGGGGGGGGGGGGGGGGGGTCTGTCCGATAGTAATTTGACTTGACTAATGAGGGAAAATGGCTCCAAAAAGCCCTGACAAAATTGCTGGTTTGGAGAGCGCATTATTCCAAACCTATTTTCGTTAAAGTTGCATGGCCCGATTTTCACAGAAGAATTCGTTTTCTTTCTTTCTTTTTTTTTAATTTTTTTTTTTACTTTTTCTATGCACGAATATTGACAGATGATGATGCTCTTTTATAAACAAAAACAGAACATAAAATAACTTTCGCATAATAATGCCACGCAAATGCACAGAACGCAATGTAACTTGCAAATGTTTGTACATGGCTGATGGGCGTGAGATAATGTCAGGATCCCGACGTTAAATCATTTGTATTTTGTTTTTAATTAACTACCGCTTACAATTGGCTTTTTTCTGTTTATTTTTGTAACCTATGTATAATTTGCTTGTTTTTTGTTTTTTTCGTAATACCTTAATGAAAGCTTCAACTTTCTTGAATCTATAAAAGTAGCTATTTTTATGAAGTTTTCAATCTGAATTTTCATGTCAAATCGGTCAATAATCGGGGCTACAACATTTTTTAACACAGTAAATAACTTTGAGCTTTTACTCTTCGTCAGATTTTTGTTTAAAAGAACTCATGATTCGGAATTACAATTTTTTTTTTTTACAAAACCACCAATCAACCCTTCGTTTTCGATTTCATTTTTGTTTTATTTATTTTTTTCGGAAGTTTATTGTTTGTCTTTTTAATTTTTTTTTCAACGTTTACTTTTTTTTTTTTTTTTTTTTTTTTTTATCGGCAGGAAAAATATCATTAGCATTATCTCCCCATAAAACTCTATTTTTATACATAATTATCATTTGATAAATTAGTCCCAAATGGGATTTTTTTTTTAGTGCGATTAAATTATTGAGCAAACAACCGTAAATTTGATTTTTATTGCTTTTTTCTCTCCATCCCAATCTTGTTGCCAGTCACAATTAGGTAACGGTCGCCGCTCTACAGTTCCAATTTCGTGGTGGTCACAACGGGGTCATGTAAATTGGAACTGTACACTGCGTAGGCCTACACCTGGCAGCTTCCCATTGGAAAACATGTGTCACTGGTCTGCTGGAAGGAGATGGTGTTTGGGGGGGGGGGGTGGCGTGGGGAGTGGCGCAACAAGACGTTTTCATTTGGGGGAGGGGGAGGGGGTAAACACATAATTGGGAGAGGGGGCTATTTAATGTGCCGAACCATTCATTGTGCGTTTTTTGTACCTCTTTGTTTTTTGTTTTTTGTTTTTTGGGGGGAGAGGGGAGGCAATGTGCAAGGCTCTCCCCCTCCCCTTACGACACCTTGCGAGGAGGGGGAGCGTGGGCTCCATCAGTGGAGAGGACCCCGGGTAATTGAGAGGAGACTGTTGCGGACCAACGAAACCCCGCAAGCCCCACCAAAGGCCATGAATATAATAAATAAATAATAAATACTTAAAAAAGACCTCTTTATACAACACGCTTGTGTGTACACAAGAGACACACTCGTCTAAACAATTTTTGCTCCCACCTCATCAACTAGATCATCCGAAGAACATGTAGATCTCAATTAGTAATAGGTTCAGAACTTTCTTGAAGACGTAGAACTCATCGCTCGACTCGAGACTCGAAAACAATAGTAAAACTCTGTTTATATTCACCAACAGAGGGCGCTAGTAAGATGTCAAAAAAATGCAAAAGTTTGTACACGGCAAAGATGGAGAAAGTTTTGAACGATGTGAAAGATAACTTCGCTGGAGGCAAATTCAGAGCTTGCCGGTCTTTGTTGGAAGGTATACCAGGTACAGGATCGAATACATCGGGTGTGGCTCAATGTTTGGTTGAAAATAACCTACTGGTATGTACTTACAAGGTAAGTCAGTTACTGATGAGCATTCCATTTAATTGGTATTGCCGTGGTTTTCAGCCCAGCCATCAAGGCTGCCAAAGTGCCAGGTTAGGGAGGTTGGACACCTGTTTTTAGTGTTGTTGCTACCACCAGTACCACTTTTTACCAGGGTTAGGCCATGGTTAGCATTGTTTGTTTTCACGGTTTGCTGTGTGGGCTGTGGCATTTCATTTCATTTTCATTCTTAGTGGTGACACGTTGAATTTTTCAATTGACATTTGTCACATTATTGTTGATCCTCATTGTTTCCTATCTTAGCCTTGCCCTTCCTTCCTTCTTTTTCTTGCGTTAATAAAAAAGATTGTAGGCCTAATGTTAGGCCTATAAATTAATAGTACAGTATAATCAGAATAAGATCACAGATGTTGGTATTTCTCGCTAATCGTTTAAAAATGAAATAGATCAAAAACTAACACTAACATAGTAACAGTCCTTCTGTGACATAATGATCACATGTTTACGAAAGAGCCACAGCACAGCCACAGGGCACAGAGCCTAGACTTACTGAATAACGCAGGCACAAAGTTTACAGAGATTGATGTGCTAGACTGTTTACTACTACTACTACTAGTAGTACTATTTTTATTTATTACATTAGCTACTAATTGACGCTATTCAATAATTGGGCTTCGTTTGTTTTGGCCATGGGTTTTTCCAATGCTCGAAGTTCGACTACTGAGCCGGTATCCACCAAGTCTTGGTCCAAGACCTGTTTTTTTTATAGCCCACGACTGTGTTCACCCCGGAACTATCACCAATAGAGGGCGCTATCTCAAGACAAACCGCTGTCACCCACGAACCGCTATAGAGAGGAATTATGGAGCTCTAAACATTTTCCTCCCCAGAAACGGGCCCTCATATCTAGGACTCTGTATTTGTGTACAGCACAGAGGAAAAGTCCTACATGTAGGACTAGGCATTCACCAATTAATGCACACAATTTTGGACGTGAATGCATAGACAATGTAGCGTGGGGGCCAATCCCATCAGCTGCCCATTACTTGTGTTTTGATTGTCACAGCTAACTTCAAATTATTATTATTATTTGATCATTATATCTTTCTGGTAATGAAACCCAAGGGACCCTCAAAAGTGACTAGCACTGTGACCCGTAGGCCTGAAGATACCTGTGTAGAGAAGATGTTGAAGAAATGTCAGTTTTAGATGTGGGAGGAAAACCCCAAATAGGGAAAACCGATGCTATCAGGTAGGGACTGAACTTATTAACCCAATCCTCATGCAAGGATTCGAACCGGGGTCCACAGAAGTGAAAGGCAGGGAAAGAAACCACTAAGCCAACCTATCAGTGACTCTGTTCCAACCCAACCATACATGTAGAACCGAGTACACAATGTGCATGTCTGTAGTTGGGATTGGTTCAACTATGTACATTTTGTATAGTTGGTCCAGACCATAGAGGTGTATAATAGAACTAGATGCTAGAGGGAGCACTCGCTATGCCACGCACGCAACTCCACCACTGACTCACCATCAGACCATGGGCGAAAATCCCTTTGGGTCAATTCCATACGAATATCCACTTAGAAAATGGCTGCTGTGTGAACGGATGAGTAACCAGTGTAAATGAATGGTCCGCGCCATTTTCTCAATGGTAAAAAAATGCTCCTTGTCGGGCCGTGTCGCATGGTTTGTACGCCCTCTAGTTCTTATGTATAATTTTTTGGTCCAGACCCAAGTGAAGTCAATTGTAGTTGGGGCGAACCGACCCTCTTCCTTTTCTTGCAGGAGCAGCTGTTATCCAGTGATGGTAAACCTGATGTCTCTTTTGCAGTAGATGGGTTCTGTGCAATCACAACGATGATGCATGGTAAGAGCATTATCATCCAGATAGGCCAATGACAATTTATAGAGGGTATGCATAGCCGTTTTCCTACAGTAAACTTACGGTCATTTCGACCTCATTGAGGGTGCTGTTGTAAACATATGGGACTCGTTATTCAGGCCTTGCTCTTAAGAAAAACAGGGGCAGGCCTTTGCTGGCCAAATCAGAGAAATTGTACAAGGGCATGCTGGCCAAGTTGGTAGTGACAGTGCAATTTTTCTGAAGGGCATGCTGGCCAACATGACAGGGCATGAGGCCAATGGCCTCAGTGGCCTCGTTTAAGATCAAGGCCTGATTATCATTTTTGTGGGTTTCTTTATTTGAATCATAAAACAGCCGAAAGGCTGACAACATTCAAATTTACAAACTAAGAAATAAGAAGTTAAGAAATTTAAAATTCACATGTAAGAAAAGCTGTTGAAAACTTCACAGTAAAAATACGCAAGTTGAGAAATAAATAAAAGTTAACAAAGACAAGCTCCAAAACACTACATGTTAAATGGAAATCTTTTAAAAGATTATTTCATGAGTCTGGCTGGTGAGGGCAATGTGGATTTTCTGCAGCGCTCCGTGTTACATTTACGTTGAACAAAGCCTGATGACGTCATATGTCTGTTGTTAGGTTTTTTGTCCACTAGTCTCTGAAAAGTGATGATGAAAATATTGCATTATTCATTTAATATCCATATTCATTAAATTTCAAAACCTTGTCAAAATGCATGCGCATTTTAAATGGTGATTTTCCAATTTCTTTTCTAGGAATTTGTTAGGAATTTTTCATTTTTATATAATCACAGTCATATGTAAATTGTAATGTAGCTGAGAAAAAATATTCTTTACATCTGTTTCCATGGCTTTAAAATAATAATAATAATATCTTTTATAACACACCTCTCCCTGGTTCTTTATCCTGATTGGCTGAAACACGGTCGCGTGGGGTGAACTAATATAGCCTAGTACATGAAATCTGCACCACACGCACCGCACGCGCTTCATTTGGGGGAAATAGTTCGCAAAGCGGGAAACAGTTTCAAAAACCCGAAAACTATTGATTGGTAAAGAGCGCCCCCAAGAGAACGACGGCGTCTGCGGATCGAGAGGAATCTCCGGCCAAAAAAACGCGATTTACTCTTCTAACCGACATTTTGGAATGAGGTGTGTTATAAAACACATATGGACTGGCATTACTCGGGCAATAGTGCAAATCTATGCACCCCTCGGGCCTGTGACTGACCAGGAGAGGGTTCTATTTCCCTTCGGCCTTGGGAAATAGGACCTTCTCCTTGTCACTCACAGACCCTCGGGTTGCATGGACGTGCACTACATGTATTTCCCTCATTGCCAGTCCATGTGTAAAATAGCTCTGCACACGTATACTATATCTACCAACAAGTAAGGACTCAAGGCGTTTATTGTTTGTAAAGTTTGCTCACAACTGTGTTTAATAGACCGATTGCGCGACAATGTTTACATGCGATCACGTGACACCCTATTGGGTATGACGTCATACAGCTGACATGGCTGATGAAAAAATATGTGTAGAAGCATAGGCCGTGACACTGAGTGAGTACGAAAACAGTCGATTTTTATTTTGTTAAGCGATGAATTAGTTAATCAGCCCCTTTATTTAAAGTAGTATGTTGTGGCATTAATTCAAATCACATCTCTGTTTCATAATTTAACAGGATTCTACTAAAAAGAGGTTCTTTTAGGCATGCACTACCGGCGTCGGACAACTATTATGTAGCCACCCGTCTGTTATTTTGTTTGTAATGTTGGCCTAAATCACTGTAAAAAAAGGATTAAACAACGTTGAAAAAGTGAGCATTAATACCTAGCCTTGCAGAATTTCAAATAGGCAAAGGAATCACACAGTTTTGGAAAGCAATTTCTTTGGAGGATTTCAGCTTCAAAACTTTTAAATTTTTGTGTTGAAAAGTGTGTGGTGATCGCGGTCGTCTGGCCTAACGTTCCGTCGTGCGCTGTACACATCGTGCACATTTATAAGGTACTTTTACCATTTTCAAGACTTGCTGGAACTGTCCTTACTGGCTTTATTCAGCCACTTGAAGGTCACTGGTACAAACTCTGGAATATCTTTCACTGATTTCCAGCAAGAAAAGCCTCGATCGAATAAACTAAATGCATTAATCATCGTGTACCGTACCACCCTTTCCTATGGAGGATTACGTGTGTGGTTACATTTTATATCCAGAAGTGGTCACGTGACGCGGGTCGCACAATCGGTCTATTGTTTGTTTGTTTTTTATTTTAACTTGGAATAACTTCACTTGACTCGCCACTGAGTTCAGATGTTCTCTTCTGTTTCCTTGTAGGTTTACCACCATCGATAAAATCTCTCCCTGTCGAGTTTGCTGCATCGTTCAACATGTCAGTGTTACTCCTGCACCAGTTGAACTCCAGAGAACCACATCAATCTGGCTCAAACCAGTTTCATCAAGCCGTCACTGATCCTGCTGAAACCGGTTTGAGCCAGATTGAGGAGATTGCCTGTACAAGCTTCCATAGAGGTTAGTCTTCTTGAAACTTTGCTTTGGATAAAATTAGTTCATGGGTGGCTAGTGCGTAATGCGCTCGCTTCTCACCACTGTGGCCTTGGTTCGATTCCTAGCGAGGGTCATTACTATGTGGGTAGAGTTTTGCGTTAGTTCTCTCCTGTGCCACGGGCCCCCTGGTTTTCCTCCCTGTGGAAAAGTCAAATGTTTTTGATCTCTGGCCGTGCTTCGTAGTCCTACGGGTTGGTCAGTTGATGTTGCTGGCTGCCAAAGGCGAAGATGCCCTTGAATGCCTGCAGCTCAAACACATAACCGTGTCATTCCAAATTCAGCTTCTCGGTAAGGATGATTCGCCTCCCAAATTATTATTATTAGATTCTTTCCTTCCCAAAATTTTGCCAAATTTTTCAAGGTCTTCATTGATCGTTTTAATGTCAGAATAGAGCTTCCTCAAGGCATGTGCAATACATGTAGACCTTTATTATGGTGTGGCCATCTTGATCTTCTCCCATTCAAACCAATGTACATATGTAACCAAACCGAGGCTGGAAGGGCAAATAGTCTGGTTCCTTTTTGTACAATGAATATGATCATCTATAACTGTTATTGGATACAGAGAACATGACCAAGATGGTGGCAGCATGATAGAGGTCTATTGGGTATTTGGCAGTTTGGAACCGTTATATTTTATTTTTTTGCATCGGGGATAAAGAATATTATTTGTGTTTTTCTCCATACACCAATGTGTGTTAAGCTCTGTATACTCAGTACTTTCCCGAGTCCCGTGAAAAAAAATTCACAGGCACGATTGCTGTACCTGCTGCTAATAGGATTCAAACTGCCTCTAGCTGCCATGCAATCTCGGTAGTCTAGTTGGTAAGACAAGCTCTAGAATGGTGGGGGTCGTGGGTTCAAATCCCACCTGAGGAATGTCTGTTGATTTTTTTCACAGGACTTTGGAAAGTGCAGACTATGCAGTGCTTGACACACATCGGTGTATGGGTAAAAAAACAAACAAATGATATTTGAAACTGCATCAATGTCTTATCTAAAGAGAGCTATCATGGATGTACACACAAACCCAATTGCCAGATACAACATTGTTGACTGTGATTACAAATTTTACTTGAGATTTTTCGATGTTTATTTTTACCTCATGACTGGCTGATCAGGTTTAGTTTTTTCCCGTTCTTTAGTTTGTTCAGCAATGAGATTAGCTAAAGATAGATCAGCTCAACTACAAGACCTTCTCATCAAAATCACCGGCTTCGCTCACCTCTGTAAGTTATCTTTTGAACCATTTGCAGGAATTTGAAATTTTATATTTTTATCCGAATTTAGACTTTTGTTTATCTCTGCCGTGTGACAAATGAAAAATTAGGGAGACCGTCGTCAAAGGGCTAGATAGCTCAGTTGGTAGAGCGTCGGCACTTTAATTGAGAGGTTGCAGTTGAACCACTTGCAGGAATATGACATTTTGGATTTTTTATATGAATTCAGACTTTTTGTTCATCTCTGCCTTGTTTATCGAGCTGCAGGTTCAAATTCTCGTCAATTTTCTTTATTCACCCAAAAATTCTAAAAAAGAGCTGTGATTTTCTCCAGAAACGATCAAGTCCTTGTCTAAATGATCTACATTTCCAGCACTGAGGATACTGTTCTCCATAGCGCCTTGGAAAAAAAAATCTATAACTCCAGGAGTCACCCCAAACGTAGAAATACCCTCATTTCAAACTTCCCAACTAAATGGACTTTCTTGCCAACATTGACAGTGCTCAAAATTTACACTGGACTACAGACCTGAGGCCTGTGAATATTAGATAGAGGTGTATCATATTCTTGAACTTTTCCAAGTCTTTTACTGTTACGTTTCTTGATATCTCCAGTACCAGCTGATGTGGTCTCGTCAGTGTTACTACAGTGCTGTGTGGCTAGTCTAGCTTACATGACCAAGCGACAGCATCAAGATGCAATTAAGATTCTGGACCAAGCTTTACAGATGCAGTCCAGGGGATGTAGAGGTGATGCACAGAAGGTGAACGATCCAAATTTAAACAAAAAAACACTTCTTGTAGTTACTCCTTCCAGTGTCACCATGTGAGACCTCATCAGGGTTAAGGCTGAAAAATGGTGAAATAATGGAAAAGAGACTCAACAAAATAAATAAATTATGTTTGACGAAACCCAACCAGGGGCGTAGCCAAGGGGGGTGTGCCTAGGGGACCACGTGCCCCCCCCCACCAAATGTAGATTCATGAAAAAACATGGTACCTGGCGTGGCATGGCGTGGCCGAGCGGATAAGAACACTGGACTCAAGCTCTGGTGTTTCTGATCAGCAGAGTGTGGGTTCGAGTCCCGGTCGTGACACTTAACCATTATTGCTTCGTCCTTCGGATGGGACGTAAAGCCGTAGGTCCCGTGTGTTGTGTAATGCACGTAACAGAACCCAGTGCACTTATCGCAAAGAGAAGGGGTTCGCCCCGGTGTTCCTGGTTTGATCAGCTGCAGATTGCGCCACAGCACCTTGTAAACCGTTACATGGTGCTATGGAAAGGAACAGGTCTCATACTTCAAAACGTAATTCATCATAACTTGCAGGAAAAAATACTGAGCACTTTGAGACGCCCATCGGGCGTGATAAAGCGCTATATAAGAACTGCGTATTATTATTATTACCTTGAACCCCAACTGAAAAGCAATGGCCCCTGTGTCCCTCGAAGCTCCTGGTACAAACTCTGGAACATTTTTCACAGATTTCGAGAAAGAAAAGCCTCGATCGAATAAACAAAGGCAACAATCATCATGTACCGTACCGCACTTTCCTATGGAGGACGTTGTGTTTGTCTACATTTAATACCCATAATAGGTTACGTGACGCGGGTCGCACAATCGGTCTGGTATACCTCAACCAACATGACCGACCCAACCAAAAGAGGTTCCGAAACTGTCTCAAACATGTGTAAACATCCACCGTTTTTTCAGTTTGGGAAACTTTTGCATCATAAGACGTCAACCGACGTCAAGCGGTTAAAAGGTCAAACTCAATGCTGTTTTGATTTAGTGTCATAAATGGAAATTCAGAAATGAACTAAAATAATATAAAAATGTTCAGACCCATATATTTGAAAACTGAATTTGACCTTAGGCTGGTGCCCTCTTACCAAAGAGCTAACACAAGTATACAGTGGGCCAATGCATAGTTAGGTTAGCTGCTAGATTGGGGTCCTACTAATTGCCGAATGTGATTTTCCGCATAATCGAGCATCATGGCGGACAGTACTACTGCTTCGCGGAAAATCACATTCCGTGATTGAAAATACTTATTTCTCCGATACCAAAGAAGTAAAAATAAGGATTTTATCTACTATATAAAGCTTAAACCAGTGACTAAGAGTGCATGTGGAATGAGTTATCGGTAGGTTTTTTCCAGTTGTCGGTAGGGTCGGCAGGGGTCGGCAATTAGTAGGACCGGCTAGATTGTGAAGTCCACCTCAATGTTTTCTTCATTTTCGCATGATTTTTCTGCAGATCTCTTTACTTACATTACTGCTGAGTCTAGAAACTGGCAATTTAGCTGTGGATGTTAACACTTTGCAAGGTAAGTGATTTTTTGAAGTTTTGCATGGTGTAGGAAAGTAAGAATACACTATTAGCTAGTAAACTTGCGGGTACAACCATGCATTTAATTCTCTTTTGTGAGGAGTGTTGGCTCTGAAAAGAGCTGGAGTGGTCTCGATGTTTCGATCAGTATGCTCTGATCCTCTTCAGGAGAATGCTCCTCAGAGCATACTGATGGAAACGTTGAGACCACTCTGGCTCTTTTCAGAGCCAACACTCCTCACAAAAGAGAATTAAACGCATGGTTGTACCCGCTCACTAGCAGTTTACTAGCAATAGTTTAGTCTTACTCTGCGAGGTAATGGTAAGTTAGCAATGTAGGATTGTGTAAAACTCATGTAATATATTTTGAGCAAGGCACTTAACAAAATATTTGCTCCGTAAAAGTTGGGGAGGTAGAGCCTTCTGCTCTACCAGCCAGGCTACTGATAGATGATACCTAAGCCTACATCCTTACTGACTGTAAAGGGGTTACCCTGTTTCAGCCCCAGGAGTAGGTGGCAACGGCCCCTGGATAAAACAGTTGATTTGTAGCCCACACCTCGAGTGGCTTACTGGCCTTGTGTGTCTGGCGACTTCCATAAAAAAAAAATATATATATATATACAAATGCACTACACGCTTCTCTGCCCTCTCCCATCCTCACACTGTAACGGTTCTGAAATGCAATTTAAAGATGTACTCTACCATTTCTTTTCCCACAAACTGCTTCACTGTGGAACTCTTTGCCTGTATCCTGTTTTCCCTGCGGGCTATAATCTTTCTCAATTTATAAGCAGAATGTAAACAGTTTTCTTCTGCCCTAATTTCTTCTGCTTTCTTTCTGTTTTCTTTGTAGCCCTCATCTAAAGTTGCCTTGTGCCTGGTGATGGGCAACTTACACTAGAAAAAAATAAATTGGATGCATGTGAAGGCATTGTCGCAGAATATAATAACTCGGTGAAATTTGGACTATTCCATTTCACGAGGCTCTTCACCTCGTGAAATGGAAAGGTCAAATTTCACTGAGTTATTATATTCTGCGACAATGCATTCAATATAAGCCTGTAGTGGCCGAGCGGTCTAGCGCACCGAACTCAAGTTCTGGTGGCTGGGTCATCACAATGTGGGTTCGAGTCTCGGTCCCAGCACTTGTGTCCTTGAGCAAGACAAACTATGATTGCTCTTTGGTGTTTACATGTACATTGAATGTCTTAACTTGAGGATCCTGCCAAGTTACGAAGTAGAAGTAGAAGTATTTGTTTTATAACTCTAACAGGTATAGATAGTTCCCAATATGACGTGAAATCGGCCATCTGTATGGACAATTTGAAAAACTCGGACGTGCGTTTCGCGTAAGAACGGCGTGCAACAAGCGCGCAAAACTCATTGCACGATGGGTTATTCAACAACGCGGCTGCGTTAATAATTTGAGCGCTTGACGCGCCTGCCAGCCAAAATGCAATTTGCCCGCAAAGATGGCGTCTATTGGGAACTATGTATAGATCCTTGTCATAAACAGTCATTGAACACTTGAGTCGTTGAGTCAAACAATAAGCTGTTGTCTTTGCCTTCATTTATGGTTTTCATTTTGAACAAAAAACATGATTTCATTTTAGCAATCGGGTTTCTAAGGCAATTGTTGACAAGGTGATCATGAATTGTTTCCACAATGAACACAAAATAGACACGGAAACTTGTTTGGGAAAAAAATGGTCCTAGTACAGTACGTAAAAAAACAGCCCGGTCCTGATAGGGTTAACGGGAGTTCATGAGCAATGGTTCTGTACTACCGTTTGATAACATTACAACGCAACGATAGTCATCCCCGTGACAACCAATCAACCTGACAGATCAACCATCCTGCAGCTATCATCGATACTAACTCCACGGGTAAACATCACCTCTGCAGCAGGAGTTGCAATCGGACGGTGATCGGCTGGTGGGTCGCGGTTGACTGCCTGCCGACCTAAAAAGATTTGCAGATCACTGAGTGTAGATGACAGAGATGTAAACATCCTGACTGCGGTCTGTTTCAGATCAACAAAGATTTCTCCGAAAAAACTGACGCATTTTCTTTTATTTCTGTTTTTCCATCAATGTATAGGTTCGTCTACCTTCAACGCAGCAGACCTAGCACGATTCCTATTGATCACTTGCCTGTTTCAAACTGGCCAATGGGATGACTGCCTTGCCAAAATAAACAACAACAAATCAAGACTTCCAGATCCACTCATCTTGATTCAAAAATTTATCCAAGGTAATTTCTTTATGATTTTCCTTCCATGATGAAACATTTACACGATTAATTCAACCTCACACAGAAGACAGTTTAGGATTTAACCCTCCTACTCTTTGACCATTCATTTAAAACTATTCATCAGCACAACTGTGCACAGAAATAATTGTGCACATTTATCTAGTGTCATGACTGTGTAGACGTATTGACGTGTAGGCGCATTGACTTGGTCTAATCAGCCGTTTAAAACCTTACAGTGTCACGGCCGTTTGATAAAGGTCCTTGGGCCTTAAACAAACAGGCCGCGACACTGATGGTTTTAAATGGCCGATTCAGACCTCGTTGTCACTCGTTTATTCCCTGATTAAAAACCACATTTAATGGTCACACAGTAGGAGGGTTAAGGCTTTGCACATGGCTGTTATTTTAACTGCGGTAGGGCAGATCAGCAGTGCAGTCAGGCATGCACGGCCATAGCAAGATATTATTTACCTGGTGTTGTTGTTTTAATCCTTAGTCATCAGGATGTGGGTTCGAATCCTGGTCATGACACTTGTGTCCTTGAGCAAGACACTTAACTATAATTGCTTTAAATAAGGGAAGAGGCAGTTATGTTTGTCTCGCAACGGATTCATTTACCCCTCCCTGTTCTTAGCTGTGCTGTGAAGAGACTTGCGTTTACATCTCGCCATGTCTTGTTTCTGCGCATTGGGGCAGGTTTCTAGCGCATTGGGGCAGGTTTCTATCCCTTCAAAAAGTAGCCCACACCTCGAGTGGCCTTTGGGCCTTGTGATGGGCGACTTGCGTAACAATTTTTTTTTTAAATGAACGTTTTTAGACAGCGTGCTGTAGATGTTAATCAAGAGATGAACGGGGAAGTACAGTGAAGTAGCTATTTACTATCACGCAAAGACTTTGCAATTAACTGAGCAGTCATTTTCTGATTTTTCTTTGAAAGGATTCTGCTTGTACCAAGAAGGACAAATCAAAGCTGCCATAGAAAAGCTAACGCCACTGACTGCCGTTCCTGACTGTGATGTCATAATCAAACATGTCAAAGTGAAATCGCTCAACTTGATTGGCTGTTGCTTAGCAACACTTGTAAGTCATCAGTAGTTGAACTTTAAAAAAAAATGATTGATTGCTAATGTCATAAAATTCGTCCACTTTTATTAGATTGGTTCACAAAGACCGGCCCCTTGAGGCTGGTTTATAGTAGGTTGACCAATAATAATCGCCGGATGCTGTGAACGCTGGCCGTTGAGCCTTTTCATTGCAGTCTGTGGTCGCTGAGGGGTCAGCGTCAACTATAATCTGCGTCATGCATCAATTTGACTGCCATGTGACCATCACATGACCGACTGTAAACCAGCCTTTTTTAATAATAATAATAATAACTGGATTTATATTGCGCCAAATTGACAAAGGATACAAGGCGCTTCTCAGTATTTTTCCCGCAAGGTATTCGGAGTTATGATTTGAAGTATGTGACCTGTTCCTTTAGCACCATGTAACAGTTTACAAGGTGCTGTGGCGCAATCTGCAGCCGATCAAACCAGGAACACCGGGGCGAACCCCTTCTCTTTTCGAAAAGTGCACTGGGTTCTTTTACGTGCATTACACAACACACGGGACCTACAGCTTTACGTCCCATCCGAAGGACGCAGCAATAATGGTTAAGTGTCTTGCTTAAGGACACAAGTGTCATGACTGGGACTCGAACCCACACTCGAAACAAGTTGTGTTTTTTGTGGGTTTTTTTCATTGTTATTATTATTATTTTACTTGGCCATTGATACAAGAAACCAACATACAGGCAGTCAAAAAAAAGATAAAACTGTAATTTTGATGTATGGAAATTTGCAGTTGAAAGCGCCCTCATGTGATCGAATATACGACCAATTGCAGTAAACAATTTTCTTTTATAGCATCGCAAAATGCAACAATCATAATCATAAATACTTAACAATCATAATAATAATACAGAATTTATATAACTCCGAAATCATGAAAAAAACATGCTCTAAGGCGCTTAACAGAAAATTAATACTGAAATAATTACAGTTAAAGAGTGCAATACAAAAGCTACAACAACAAATCATGATTTGCTACTCAATCAGGTTAATTCAGTGGCTGTTTTCCCTGCCTTTACCTCTGCGGACCCCGGTTTGAATCCTGCCTCGGACCGGAGCCTCGCATGTGCATTAGGGTTTTAAGTCCCTACCTGATCCCGTGGGTTTCTCCCCATTTGTAGTTTTGCTCCCACATCTAAAACTGAAGGTTTCTTTATTATCTCCTCCTCATCATGGCCCATCACTTCATAAGCGATGACGTCAACGCCAACTCTCACAGTCATCTGTGTACAGTTGGGTTGAAGTAAAACAACCCTTGTAGATAGCAGAACACCAGTGGGAATGGTTGTTGGCAGTTGGGCTACCTCAGGCTCCAAAACTGGCAAATGTTTATTTGTAGTTTTACTATAAAAACCCACTCATATCGCTCATAGACAGGTGCATAGCAAGAGTACTTTCTTTACATCAGCTGTAGGCGCAAGGTTTTTTCAAAAGTGGCATATTTTTGTTTGTAATTTTACCAGAAAACAGTCCTCAATCCAACAAAATAAAAAAAAAAACATGCAGTTGGACTTGAAAAGTTTGGGTGATTATTCCCTCAAAAGCGGCAGACGTGTTTCGAGATCATCTCCTATTCATCCTGTTTTTGGCGCTTGCGCTGTTGGATGTGTCAAGAAATAATGTTGGTATTCAGAATGCATAAAAATTGTTCAATCTTACATTATTCTTACTTACTGTTATATTTCTCGTGTGCAGTTGACTCCCAAGTAGTGTTTGGTATCCCCAAAAGCGGCAGACGTGTTTCGAGATCATCTCCTATAGACCTTTATTGTGGTGCGGCCATCTTGATTTTCTCCCATTTCAACCAATGTAACCAAACCGAGGCTGGAAGGGCAAATAATCTGGTTCCTTTGTGTATAATGAATATTAGCATCTTTTACTGTTGTTGGATACTGGGAACATGACCAAGATGGTGGCAGCATGATAAAGGTCTTTTCATCCCGTTTTTGGCGCTTGCGCTGTTGGATGTGTCATGAAATAATGGTGGTATTCAGTGTGCATAAAACCAGTGTTCAATCATACGTTATTCTTACTTACTGTTATATTTCTCGTGTGCAGTTGACCCCCAAGTAGTGTTTGGTATCCCCAAAGCGGCAGACGTGTTTCAAGATCATCTCCTATTCATCCTGTTATTGGTGCTCGCGCTGTTGGATGTGTCAAGAAATAATGGTGGTATTCACTGTGCATAAAACGTGTTCAATCTTACATTATCAGGCCTTGATTTTAACCAAGGCCACCGAGGCCATTGACCTCATGCCCTGTGGAGTTGGCCAGCATGCCCTTCAGAAAAATTGCACTGTCACTACCAACTTGGCCAGCATGCCCTTGTTCGATTTCTCTGATTTGGCCAGCAAAGGCCTGCCCCAATTTTTCTTAAAATCAAGGCCTGCATTATTCTTACTTACTGTTACATTTCTCGTGTCTTGACAGAACAAACCCTACACAGCTATTCAGATATTTCAAGGAGCCTTGAAGATTGACTTTACATACCTGTGTCCATTATACAACATCTCCCTCATCTATCGAAGCCTTAGACTCCAAGACGCTGAACTTGAGGCATTAAATCTTCTACTCAAGGTAAGATTCGCAAAAGAAATTGTTAATGGCCTCACGTTTTGACCCTAGCAGAATCTTTGTCAATGGCGGAATTATTAAAATCCTAATCACCCAAACCTTTCAAGTCCAACTGCATGTTTTTTTTTTATTCTGTTGGATTGAGGACTGTTTGTTGGTAAAATTACAAACGAAAAATATGCCACTTTTGAGAAACCTTGCGCTTACACCTGATGTAAAGAAAATACTCTTGCTATGCACCTTCCTTCGAGCGATATGAGTGTTTTTTGGGGGTAAAATTACAAATAAACCTTTGCCAGTTTTGGAACCAGAGATAGCCAAAGCCTTGCACATACAGCAGATATGTGTGTGCTTGTGTGACGTAACAACTTACCATCAGGATTGAAGGTTTGCCTAAACTCATCTCGTGTCATGACCGAGCGGTCTAGTGCACCGGACTCAAGTTCTGGTGGTCAAAGCATCGGGGTGTGGGTTCAAATCCCGGTCATGACACTTGTGTCCTTGAGCAAGATGCTTTACTCTAATTGCTTCTCTTCACCCAGGGGTATAAATGGGTACCTGCGAGGGTAGAGGTTGATATTGTGTTTGAAAAAGCCTCCGGAGCGCCACGGCAGCTCGAGGCTGTATACTCCCCAGGGAGCTGAGAACGATTACAGGAATGTTATTGGCCCAATGACCGGAGGGCACTAATGTAAAGCACATTGAGACGTTATTGTGAAATGAGAACTAGTTGTTATTATTATTATTATTATCTCCAGCTTCGGTTTTGAGTGCAACAAGAGTTTGAGTGCAACAAAATTAGGTCAACAGTTAGAGTTCAATTCAGTATTCCTGATTGCAGGCCTGATTGCTTTGCTCCTGAAAGGGCAAGGGCACCAAGGCATTTCCTTCTTGATAAAGGGCACCTCTATGAGGAAATTGTCAATTTCTATTGGAACATTTCAAGGGCACCAAGGCATTTTCTTGTTGATAAAGGGCAACTCTATTAGGAAATTGTCAATTTCTATTGGCACATTTCAAAGGGCACCAAGGCAATGACCAATCAGGGGCAATGGAGGCAATTGCCTCCATTGCCTTCATGGAGAATAATCAGGCCCGTGGTTGGCAAAGGAACACCTGTGCACAACCTGCTATCAACATTTTCTTTTATTGACATTCTCCTCGCTATCCCTACCTCTGACCTCCTCCCTTACCTGCCATTCCCTTACCCATCATCCGCCGTTGCTTCCCCCAACCTCTAAGTTACCCTACCTAGGCCCCCGTCTAACTTACCTAACACCCCACCCCCCTGCCCACCTACTGTCCCTGCCTTCCCCCTGTCCACCAAGTGTCCCTACCTCTCCACCCCCCCTACCAACCTCATTTCCCCATTCTTCCCCATTCCTGTCAGTGTATATCTTTATGATGTGTGGTTTTTTCAGTGCTTTTTAATGCTTGTGCATTTACATATATTATATCATTTCGTATTTTTTGTCAAAATGTTGTGTTTTTTTTTTTTTTTATTTATTTTTTTTAATAGATACTCTTTATAACTGTATTTGATTTCTATTTTTATTTATTTTATTTCTATTTCTGTTTATTTTACCATTCCTGTAATTGGCGGTTTTTCCGCAGTTGGTTTGTCAAAATAAATATATACATGTAATTCACTGCTTAGTTTCTAAAGAGTAATTTGTGTACTCTTTTCAGACTCTGAAAGACACAAAATCATCCAGCGATCCCGATGACATCATCTCAGGTTGCCTGGCAACTGCATCCTTACATACTGATGATTGTTACAGCACCAATAAGGAAAGTCTTAGCGTAGCGTTTGTCATGTACACACTGGCAAGGAGGTGTCTGGAAATTAACAGGTACATAATTCAGGAGCAAGAAGGGTTGTTCAGGACGTTGGTTACATGATAGTGAGTCTTACTGCCTTTTTACTTAAAACCCTGCAATGTACGGTCGCATTATTTATACACGGCTGCCCGATGCTACTATTTGTCAGTACGTTTGAATATCGTGCAAATACATTACTTTGGTGAACACAATCTCCTCTCGAATGGTCTCAAATGACTGGTAGAGGTCCTCTGAACCCCAAAAGTAATTATTGACTAGCTGTCTGGTACACAGCTGGTGACAGGATGTTGACAGCAAAAAGCCAAATTTGGAGAAAAACCTGGCATTTTGTACACTTTGTAAACATCCTATGGGAGTTTGACTGAGCTTATGTTTGTAACCAAGTTTCTAGGTCAACTGGTCAACCCAGGCTAATTCTTCAAGTAAAATTGTTCATGGTTCTTACAGGAACTTGATGAGTTTGGGGAAATTTGACTGTAAAATGGCTTCGTAAACAACAATTGTTTACAAACAGACTAAACTTTTTAGGGTTCAATCCCTCAAACGACAGAGGTGGCCTTGAAAACTTGCCACAAACAAAGAAAAACATAACAGCACCCCTGTGGAAAGCATCAGCCACATCATACTTCATGATATCCGAAGCTAGACCAGTCCACACATCCTAGAAGGGGTGTCAATTAACTGGGATCGCCGACTTGGTCAGAGGGGTTCTCACAAAATCTGCTTGCTACCATTGCTCCCGTAGTCCCGTGCACAAAAATCTTATTTTGTGTAATGGCGTGTCGTGGCCGAGCGGATAAAAACACCGGACTCAAGTTCTGGTGTTTCTGATCAGCAGAGTGTGGGTTCGAGTCCCGGTCGTGACACTTGTGTCCTTAAGCAAGACACTTAACCATTATTGCTGCGTCCTTCGGATGAGACGTAAAGCCGTAGGTCCCGTGTGTTGTGTAATGCACGTAAAAGAACCCAGTGCACTTATTGCAAAGAGAAGGGGTTCGCCCCGGTGTTCCTGGTTTGATCCTGCAGATTGCGCCACAGCACCTTGTAAACCGTTACATGGTGCTAAACGAACAGGTCTCACTCTTCAAATTATAACTTCAAATACCTTGCAGGAAAAATACTGAGAAGCACCTTGTATCCTTTAGCAATTTGGCGCTAAATAAATCCAGTTATTATTATTATTATTATTAGCGCCGAGCAGGCACCAATTAGGCCTGCCACAATTTCGTGGACACGTAACTCCAAAACAGAACATTTACAAAGCTCCCTCGTTTGAGGGCCCCACATCTTCCTGACTGGTGACACTATGAGGTCATTCATACACCGTACTAAAGCTGGTCTACAGTTGGTCTAACTCAACTTAGACCGGTTCTGTTTTAACTCTTTTGTGTCTGAACGGAAAACAAGTTAGACCAGAACAGGTCTAAACCCCAAAACTTAGACCGTCCAGCGGGATGGTTTAAGTCTAAATCACTTCAGGTTTATCTTTTAACATGGCGGCGTGGAAAGAATGACATCTGGTTTTAAGTCTTCCCCAGTTGACTGTTGACCTAAGGGACGACTTACGTACTACGTAACACGCCATAAATTGGGTAAAGCACATGTGTACCAATGATCTAAGCAATGCTGCTACGTCGCCGGTTTATGTAAATATACCGGATGTTATATATTGGGTCATGACGCTGTGTTGACCTCTTAAAACCAAAGATAAACCGTATCTGGTTCAACTTTAGACTGTCTGAACGCAAGGTTCTATTTTTTACGACAGCTTCCCTGCTGCTCGTAAAAGTTAGACCGGTTCGGTCTAACTTTAGTACTGTGTCTGAACGTATCCTATCACCAAACTTATTTTACTGCCTTGCAAGCAAGTAAAGATCCTAATCGTTTACCGTTGGAAAAAACATATAATTTTCTAAAATGTTGTGTTGTCATGTTTTTCATATGATACCACCTGTTATGAGGGCATAACAAAAGACACTAACTTATGGTTCATCTTCATTTTGTTGTTTCTTGAAGTTAGGCATTTACAGCGTTGGCGTGTTCTACAGGATATCCTGTGGTTAGGCAATTATGGATACGGTTCTTTACTTCTTTTAACCAGTAGACGCCAGATGACGTGTGAACACGCAAATGTTTCCCCCCCCCCGCCGAGAAACAGAAGTGTTGTGTTCAGATGCCATTGTGTAATTTCGGAATACCGGAACAAAGGTCTCTTGGACGTTTAACTGCTGAGCCTGCAAAGACCACATACACGCCATCTAATGCTTCGTTTCAATGCGCCAGTTTATCCATTGAAATACTCATCAAAGAGATAATTTCATGGTGTTACCCCAAACGCTAGTGGCTTGTTTTAAATCCGACATACTTTTGATTTATTGAAGATACAGTGATGCTGTCCAAAGGTACCAGGAGCTTTTGAAGGAGGCCGACTCCTTATTGCCCAAAGAGGTTGGTGATAAAAAAATTTTTAAAAATGGATCTCTAATCCATTTGAGAGTTAAGTTTGAGTACTATTCGGTACAGTGAATTAGGCCAATTAATTCTCTGGAGGATTGGTACTGGTATGAACTTTAGAATCAGTGAACTTTCAGATGGAACTTTTTCTCTGGAGGATTGGTACTGTTATGAACTTAAGAATCTGGGAGCTTTCAGATTGAATTTGATCAATACCCACCCACCCTGTTAAATACCAATTCTTTACTTTTTCTAGAAGACATATGGAAATATGAAAATATAGTTCAGGAAGACTGGTACCAGTACTGTGTATTGAGAGAGTTGCCACATGGAGGGACCAGTTTTCTTTGGCCACGTGGTTGCTAGACGACTATTTCAGTCCAAATGTAGCACAACCCAATGTGCAGTCTAGTCTGGCACCCTGTGTGCACACTTGCATCTTTCCAACTGAAAATGGCTTCTAATCGCAAGTTGTGGCAACTCGCTCAATACACTCTGACTGGTACCTGCACTTGCTTTATACCAAGTATTGGCTTTAGATTAAATATCACCAGTTTATTATATAATTACCAAAGCTTTACAATGTCGTTAAAATAACTTTACAAATTTTCTTTTTGTGTTGTAGTCACCCGGCAGCCACTTGCAACGACCATCGAGTCTTCCTACCGTAAGAACAGTGTATCTTGAAGCAGCTTTGTCTTTGTATTACAACAATAACATCGACCAATCCCTCTCGCTCCTTGACAAAATCCTCACCAAAATGGCCGACAAGGGAAGGACCAAACCCAAGCCTCAGCCCAGGCAGACAGATCAGGACAGCAGGCAAAACGGAAGTCTTAAGTCTCAAGAAGATGCAGTGCCAAGCACCAGTAACCATGGAAACAGTTATGACAGAGACCCAGGTATGCTTCCATCTTGTAGCACAACTCAAAACTTGCAATCGGCAGACGGTAGAACATCAAAATCTACCACGATGGACGTATCAGAATTCACTTTCAGATCGCCGTCTTTGAAAACTAAGAAAATCTTCTCAAGGCATGCCAAGGACGAGGAGGAGGAGGTCAAACAGAAGACCTACTTGGCTAACACCCTCTTGCTGAAAGCAAACTGTTTGATCAAGAAGCAAGAGTTATCCAATGCTTTGAGAGTAAACAATGACTTACTGAACCATCTTGCCGGAGTCACAAGGAAGGAGGCGGGTGTAGGACAATACCCAAATGAGGAGGAACATCCTGAGACGGGGGAGAGGGTGTCTACAAAGGCAGGCGATGACTCCCCACATGCCCCAAAGAGAAAAAGAAGAAAGGTGGAGCTACTCTCAGGTAGGAAAACTAAAGCCAGCCTTAAAGCCCCAGCTCCACATTGGTAAACTGACTGTAAATGTTTCCATTCTTTGCACAAATCACGAAATTTGTAATAAATCCAACCTGTGACAATGTCAGCTCATTTTGTTGTTTCTTTTGCAAGAAAAAAAACGATAACACTTCAGGCGGAAATATTTCTAGACAAGTTGTCTACCATCATTATCTTTATAACTGATACCATGTAAGGTACATTTAAATCTGTGAACATTCATTTGTCTTCCTTAGCAATGTTGAGCTGGGGCTTTAAGGGGGAACTATCGGGCAAAAAACGAACTCCCTGACAGTCGCATGGGCAGGCCTCGATCTTAAGAAAAACGGGGGCAGGCCTTTGCTGGCCAAATCAGAGAAATTGTACAAGGACATGCTGGCCAAGTTGGTAGTGACAGTGCAATTTTTCTGAAGGGCATGCTGGCCAACTCGACAGGGCATGAGGCCAATGGCCTCGGTGGCCTCAGTGGCCTCGGTTAAGAACTAGACCTTCATGGGTACTTTCATTAGAGTTGTAATCAGGGTTTGGTTTGAAGTTTTTTATTGACTAGCCAGCTGAATCAGTTAGCTTGTCGTTACTGGTCCGCCAGCATTTTCACTGGTCCATATTTGAAGGTTTTCTTTTAATGTTGGCAAGCTTCCTTCGGTAAGAACAATGTATCTTGAAGCAGCTTTGTTATTGTATTACAGCAATAACATCGAACAGTCCCTCTCTCTCTCTCCTTAACAAAATCCTCAACCAAAATGGCCGACAAGGGACGGACCAAACCCGAGCCTCAGCCCAGGCAGATCAGGGCAGCGGGCAAAATGGAAGCGAGGGCTTGACTTTGAAGGCTTGGCATATGATCTTTATTAGGCATCTGATTATGATTAGGATTAGGATTAGGATTGATTGTGATTATGATAATTATAACATGAACGATCTGTGTAGGGGGTGGTTTACATGTTGTTGAGAAGCAGTGGCCGAGTCAGCTGGACCACTTGGAAAGAAGTTTTATCTGGCACTACTTGGCCAGTGGTCCACCGTTATGGGAGAATGCTGTGTGTTATGGCAACATCTTTGGCAATACCTGCAGTATTAGGTTAGACTGCTTTGGGTCTTCTCTACCCCGCAGTCCCCCCCCCCTTTAGGCTCCCCCGCAACCACCCTGACCTTGTGCTTGTTAGCAACTGACTTGGCTCAGTGAGCACACACTTCCCACCCACTCCCAGTAGGATCCAGAACAAGATTAAGTTTCGTCGTGCATTATCGAATCCAGTTCCAGCCATCGTGCATCATCAGCTTTCCGCATCCACCTTACTTAAGCAGCATGCAGCATCAGAGTCCGACATTCTCCTGAAGACGATCAGTGTATACTGATCGAAACGTCAAGTTGTTATACCATGGTTATACCATATCACAACAACTCATTAGAGATAATTACATGGTGTCTGCAAAACTTACTAAATTTTAATAATTAAATCACTAATGCACAGTGGGATGTCAAGTGTATAGGAAGGAGTAAATATTTCTTGTGTTATTTTTTGAGAAGTGTTTTTCGTAGTTTTCTATATTGACTCTCAGATCATGAAAGAAAACCTTGGGATTGGTATTATTATATTAATTGATAAGTGTGTTTAAAAAAATAAAAACAATTGTGATATATTATTAACTGTTTTGTTGTTCTTTTTAAAGGAGGTGAAAACAATCCAGGTCCTACATGTAGCACAGAAACACCTGTCCAAAAGCCTGAGCCAATCAGCAGCAGCCTTTTAGAGATCAAGACCAAAGCCTACAACAATAAAGCACTCATTCTGATTGGTCAGAAGAAGAATACTGAAGCACTTCAAATGCTTGTCTTAAGCTTGCAGTGTACTCCAGGTAAACACCCTATCTTGTATCATCATGCTCCGCCCCTTTATTCAGATTACAACATTACCCCTAACCACCCCAGGTCGGTCAAAATCCAACAGGGGGTATTGTTGGAGTTTGGATGGTTGGGTTCTGTGAATCTTGTCTCTGCTGTTGGACTATGGCTGGTTGAGTACCAATGGTTCAGGGGACTAGTGTTGGACTTTGGCTGAGTGTGGAAAGTACTATGATATGCAACCCTGTTGAACTTTGGCTGCATGTGGAAAGTAGTACTATGATATGCAAACTGTATTGTTAGATATTGATGGGCTTGGTACAGTACTTCTCAAATAATCAAGCTATACCCATGTCATAACATATCCAGTCAGCCAAAATCAAACAGCACAAGACCTGTTGGAGTGTGATGGGTTGTTTACTGTCCCCATATGTGTACTGTGGGAGTATGATGGGTTGTGTATTGTCCCCATATGTGTACTGTGAGCATGCTCAGAACTATGCAAAGAATTGACCTTTTTTTTGCAACGTCACACCCCAAGTTTTTGCCAACTAAGGTTGGATAAACTTCAGGGAGCCATCAATGCTAAGCAAAAATTGGAAAACATATAATTACAGTTTATAAAAATGTTACATATTAAAAATAGTGTTGAATTTGTTGCAAACAAACAAACAAACCGATAATGGAGTTTTTAAACAGAAAGTTTGCAAAACTGTTGAATTTGGTCACAACGTCAACGTCAACAAAATTGAATGTTTTGCTAACATTTGGCCGTCCATGCCAACCAGCGCGGTTTGTTTATCAACAAAAGAAAAGTTTATACAGAAGCACCTGGTGCCACCAAGCATCCCCAAAACTCTCCATAACTGCATTCGGTTGAAAGCTGTTGGTTAATTAAAAAAAAAAAAAAACTTCGTCACACTCACAGTAGTATGGAAAAAAAGATTCTCAAAATTACAAACATTTATTTCTCTTTTTTTACAGATGACACTGATGCTCTCTACAACTATGCTCTGTTGTTGACAAAGATGGGGAGAAAGCAAGAAGCGTGCCACACAATGAAAAAACTGCTGGAGTTGGAGACTAGTCTAAAGAAGTCGCCATTGTCTAAATACCTCCTGCAAACATAATGTTTACAAACATGATGTTTACAAACATAATGTTTACAAAAATAATGTTTACAAACATGATGTTTACAAACATAATGTTTACAAACTGTGGCAAAAGTAATAATTAGGTGACGTGTTCTGGCAGAATCGGGGAGAAATGAGCGTGGATAATAAGGAAAATGCAATATTTCGTAAATGGTTAGGTAAACACCTAAAGAAATTGTTTTGTTTATTTTTAATTTGTTTTATAAAATGTCAATAAAATAAATTACATTAAAGAGATTTTACAACTCATATGGAATCTACCAATATAGCTCATATTAGTCCCTGCCCATTTTTGCCTGATTTTACCAAAATAAGGCAAATACGTTATCTTGTTTGATTTAACCCCTCCCTTCCCCCCCCCCACCAACAAAGTGTTTAAACACAACGTATCGATATCTCATGACACCTGTTATGTTGTAATGATCAAGATAAACTGACCATTTTAACCTCAAAGGATTTTTAGGTTCAGAGCAACACAAGGGTCGAAACCATTGGCCATCACTTATACCATGCAGGATATGTGGCAGAGGGAGCCTCCCCACCCCCAAACATACACCCCACACAGTCCCCATGGACATACACTGTGTGGACATTCCTTTGTCATTGTGCAGTTAAGAACAAGAAATCTTTAAAACCACCGCCATTTCTGTTAGAGAGTGTTTTGAGAGCTGGTTTTCGGACACCTGATCTCTTATAATGTAATACTCGGTTTTGAGCTATTCAATGCTGTACAGAACATACTTCCTTTTTGAGTAAAACGAGAATATCGAATTCGTGAAAACACTGTTTGGACGTGTGGAAGTCCACACAGTGTTTCAAGTTCCTTCACAGTGTGGACATCTTTTGTTGTCAGGTCCGCACTTCATATGTAGAGCTTGAACACACCCATAAAATGTTCCATCACCCTTAGGTAGATCCCCGTGGTGCAGCTTCCCAGGTTATATCCGTAGAGCTAGCATAATGGGAAGTGACTCCTGGCTACACGGCAGTAACCGGTTGAATGGCTTCTGACTGCCACCCCCCCCCCCCCCCCCCCGAACAAAGATATTGACAAAATAGGGAGCCTGCCAACATTAGGGCTGGATAGCTCAGTTGGTAGAGCGCGGTACGTATAGCCGGTGGTCGCAGGTTCAAATCCCGCTCCAGTCAATTTTTCTTTTTTCACCCCAAAATTAACAATAAATAATACTCTAAAGTGTTTACATTACAGTAGCGTTTATAAAGAAAAAGGTTGTCAGAGTTCAGCACATGAGGCAAAAGTAGGCCTCTTCCTTAATATTGTTATTCCAGTAACAGTAGTGCAAAGTATCGTTTGTCTTCCTGAAAGGAAGTACCAGAGGACTGGATATCAGTTCGTTGAACAATCGCTGTGTAACTTTATTCTGTAGTTGTTTTAAAGGGGCTTTGTCGTCAAAGTTATAGCAGGCCTGTGGCTGTGCATGGAAAGATGAACACTCACCCAGATACTGCTCAAGCATGCACTTGCGGTCAAATCACAAAGGGTGCCATCTTTGTCAAACCGTGATGTTTCTGCTGGTGTGTGCGGTAACTGGGTTATTCCATTTACTGCTGCAATCATGACGACACACAGCCTCTTTAAAGGGTGTTCACAACGTTGGTAAGATTAATAAAAAATGCTCACAGTTTGCATATAACTTACATTAAGGAGGGTCAAGATGGAAAACTTTTCTTGAAATACTTTTGATTTTATTTGCGTGAAATGCTATAGTTTCAGAAAAATTAGTAAAACAATTAGTTTTGATGTTGCAAGTCCAAAATCCTATGTTTGAAAACCGTACATAAAACAGTGGTGGGGTTTTCAGTGTTTTTGTTGTGACGCTGATGACTGATTGAGCCTGGACTTTCGCAGGTTTGTTTCTTCAAGTATGGGTCACAGAAAGTGGAAATATTGGTCTTGGACAATTATTACCAATATTGGCCTTTAGAGCTGCAGGCTTATATAGGGAACTCTACATTTATTTTTGTAACAACAAAAAATGACATTGCTGTGGGGTTTTCCCAATAAAACAAAGAATTGTAAAAATAAAAGCTTAGTGTTGAGATGTTCCTCATTTGTCAAAAGTTGATACTAAAAATCATAAACTGCCATCTTTATCAAATGTATGATTATACAATCCCACGGCCAAAGTATTACCATATGGGTGGTCTCTAGTACAAGTGTACAAGGTTGTATCAAGCTGCTTAACGATTATAGCTTATTTTATTGAAATTAACCTTAATTTGGATTTTCTGATCCAACTTTCAAATGGCAGTTCAAAACGGGTGTTTTGAAACACATTGATTTAATTAATGACAAGGGCAGTGATTTTACCTCTTTAATGTTTATTTCACAATCCGAAGTTGTGTGTTTATCATGAGGTCAGGCAAGGAAGGGCAATTAAAGGGCATATGAAATGCAACATTTAACCTTATTTTCAGTTTTCACTTTGCCTCTTACAAGGGTATTTTGGTCTCCCTGAATTACATCACGGCAACAGCGCCCCCAGTTGTCTAGAAAAGCAATGAATATTTTTACCAAAAAGTGCTGTCAGCTAGATTTCATACACTTAAGGGGATTCGAAAATAGCACAAAATATGTTCCTAAGAAATATTCACTTCCAGTGGCCCTTTAAACGTTTTTGTTGATGTTCATTGAACCCTAGCCCCACCCCGTGGCGAAGGATTTTTTCGCAGAGGAATTGTTGACATCCTTCGCCACACTTGTGGGGCTAAACAAACCCCAGATTGTGTTTGGATTACTTCCTCAAATAGAATCAGATCAGTGCATAGAAAGTATGATGGTTTGTAATTGCAAAAAATGCTTGTACTTGAAATAAGATTATTTTTAGCCTTTGAGAAAGACTCTCAGACTAGGTTCGAAACTGAGATCATTAATAATTTTGTGTGTGCATAAAATGAGGTCAAACAGAACTGGTTTCCTGGCGTGAAAGCAACAAGAATCGTCGAAACTGTCTAAACACGAACCCCCCCCCCCCCACCATCTAACAAACTTTGCCCCACCTTCTTATAAACACCTTAGCAAAAACAAATAAGTATCGACTCGTACCAAAACCCATAGTTTGAAAATGCTCGTGCCTTCAACAAGGTATACAAGCTGGTTCAAATAAAAAATTTGTATCACAAAATAATCCTTTTGTCAAAAAAAACCAAACAATTTAACAACAGTTAACAAACAAGCGGCGAACAGGGATAGTTCGTGTAAGCTTCACACACTACAGGTTCGGTTTTTCGAACTAACTACAGGGGCAACACACACTAAATATACACGGCTGCAAAAGAGACTAGCAACTTGCAGTAGTCTAGTGTAGCGTTGGTTGGTTGGAGCATGAGCAGCTCTACTTGATACGAGGCCGTACCATTATATAAAAAGGTACTCATGATATACTCTTGGATAAACCACTCTATTAATAAAAGATATCTAATGGAAGCAGTACTTTGATTATTAACAATTTTTATAAATTATTTTAAGAGTGCATCTATATGAAGTAAAAGAGTTGGATTCAAAGCACAAAAATGTACTTATACTAAAAAGTTGTAGAACTTGCGTCCCCTATTATAAAGTAGACGTATCCAAATGGTTGCTCTTTTTTGGCCTGGGCGAGGTTCCACACATTCTAACTGCATGATTTGTACGTGTGTCATTACATTGTGTGTATTGCCTACGTATTATTGGTAATGGTAGTCCGCCATAACTGAAACTTTCGTGTGGAATTTAATTGCTGGGATAACAAGTGACCAAAACAAAAGTCGCTTCTCTTACGCTGTTCTTCGACATAACAGCCCAAAATGGCAGAAAACAGTAATTATGAAGCTGAGGACGTTAACGATGTTGCAGAAGAGGACTTGCCGGCACCAGATTCTCCAGATATGAACGCTGAAAACGGAGATGAGAATCACGAACCGGAGTCCGAAAATACGACAACTGAGGCCGATGCTGCTGCACCGCCTGCCGCTGCTCCCGCCGTTCAGAAGGTCTTACGGCCCGAGGATCAAATGAGGTTATACGTCTGGGTAGGTGTCAGAATCTCCCGTTCTATGAATACATTTCAAGCATATTTTTAACACATTTTTTGGATTTTTGACGAGTGTTTAGAAAACTTGCCAAAATTAATCAAATCCATGCAAACAACTTGAACGAAGCAATAATTAATGGTTTTTGCCCATTTTCCGGACACTGAAATTTGCTTTTTAAAACATATTTTATTTATTATTTATATTATTATTAACACTTCACCTGTTTCATCTATTTCACTGACATGTTTTGAAATTAGAAGTTGAAAATAAAGAATATCAAGTACTTATTTATGCAGGATTTGTATGTATTTTTTGGTAAGAAATTCACTGTGTTATGAATGTTTTTTATTTTATTTTGGCCTGCCTACCTCCCAAATTCCTAGACTAGTCCTACATTATTATGTTAGACTTATCAATCATTAAATTTCCAAGTTGGGTCAGTGAACTTTTCACAAAATGCAGAAAAATAAACTGATAATTGGAACGGTTTTATTTCCTTAAATTTTAGTTTGGAAAAGATGCCAAATACAACCACCACTCCCGATTGACTAATCTTGTCATTATAAAGTTAAACAAAATTGTATTTTTATTTACCCAGAAATGGTTAAGCCTATCCTTTTTGGTCATATTTTGTAACTTGTAATTTTAAAAGCAAAAAATGGGATTTTGTAATTTTAATGTCAAATGTTTAGTCTGCATCTTACGCTAAACTTGTACTGTAGTTTCCATATTACTTGATAATTTATTTCCCTGTGAAGTGCTTTGAGGCCGTGCACAAGCCACCATAAAAATGCTAAATTGAAAATCACCATTTCCTTAATATCTTTTTATCTTTTAAGTAAATGCATTGTTGTACTCCTAAGTCCTGATTATTTTAATCTGCATTTGTAATTGTCTATATTGTGCTCTTTTAATTACGTTTTAATTTAAACTGTACATGTTAATTTATGTTTTATTAATGTTATTCCAAGGGCCCTGTGGGAGACCACATTTATGTGAATGAGTTACCCTGATTAAAGATAGGGAATAAATAAATAAATAAATGAATATCACGACAAAATGAATATCATCGATGGCCTAGATCAATTTTTCACGCACTGTTTTTTCCATAAAGGCGGGAGATGATCTTAAAGGATTAGGAGATGACGTCCATTGCCAGCAAATCTATATGATTCTTACCATTAAGAGTGAAGTCAACGAAATGGCAAAGTTCCAAGTCATCACAGAGACAATTAAGAAATCACCGGAGTTTGACAAATTATCAGGTAAAAGGACTCGATGTGGTGTTGTTAGGCTTCAGCTTGGCAATAGACCTTTATCATGCTGCCACTATCTCGGTCATGTTCCCTGTTTCCAATAACAGTAATAGATGCTAATATTCATTGCACAGAAAGGAACCAGACTATTTGCCCTTCCAGCCTTGGTTTGGTTACATTGGTTTGAATGGGAGAAAATCAAGATGGCCGCACCATGATAAAGGTCTATTACCCAGACTATAGTTTTAATCAGGTTTATCAGATGAGTTGCACATGACGTCAACAATGGGAAAAAATCAGCCATCTTTGATGACAATGACTGCGTATTTTTGAGCGCACAACTGTGCATTATGCGTAAGTACTGCATGCGGCACGCATGCCTTTCATAAACTTCTTCCATGATTGGTTGGTAAGCAACTCAAGATGCGTTGCAGGGTTCTCCCCAGGATTTTTCAAAACTGTGGGGCATTCTGGACCCAAATTTTGAAAGTGTGGCCGAAGCACGCTGAATTGGTAGCAGGTCCTTGGAATGTTTTTATTTGATGTTTATGTTTAGTTTGAAAAGCTCTACTGTGCAATCTGGAACATTTAAAATGGTTTTATGTTAGGATTTTTGTTTGAATTTGATAATAAAATCTTTAAAAAAAAATTTTTTTTAAATATTTATTTATTTATTATTATTATTTTTGTTTGCGTATCGGCCGTAATTTCTGCGTATCGGCCCGTAATTCGTGCGTATCGGCCCGATAAGCTAGCTTGTGCATGGGGAGAACCCTGCGTTGAAACTTACAGAGCTTGACGCGGCTACAGGCCAAAATAGAAACTGTCATCAAAGATGGCGTCAATTGCAACCCATCTATTCCAACTCGGATATTGTATCAATGGAACAGGCCAACTATTGGCAGTCAGTCAAGCATGGAAATCCTCGTTGGCAATAATGGTATTCCTTGATCCATCTGAAGATCGTACATGTAGATAAACCATGAGTTCGTTGCAGTTTTATCTCAGTGTAAGGGAGTGAAATCCCTGTGTTATTTATAGTGGGAGTTCCCCCTTAGAGAATCGGTATCTCTTTATTTTTTGTACATGTAGTTACAGGAGTGGCACCCCTGTATTTTACCCAAAGTTCACATATCCTCTATAGTTCCCCAGCATTTAGTTTTATTTAATTTATTCAAGTGGTCCATTTTTTCAAGGCCTCATGCCCTGTCGAGTTGGCCAGCATGCCCTTCAGAAAAACTCCACTGCCACTACCAGCTTGGCCAGCATGCCCTTGTACAATTTCTCTGATTTGGCCAAGAGATCAAGGCCTGTTCAAGGCCAAGAGATCAAGAGATCAAAGATCAAGGCCTTTTATTAGCATGTATTGTTGTAGACGTATTTCACATTTCTAACATCCATTGTCTTTATTACTATAAACATTGAGAGATCTAAGTTATTGATATTTGTTTTTTCAACAGTGGGCAAACTGCCATGTCTTGTTGACCCTGTCGGCGATCGAGTCATCTCAGACGTCCAAACCATTGTAGATTATCTAGAGCAAGTCTTCAGGGAACCCTGTCTTATCCCGAAAAGGAAATCGTTGCAGCAGGTCGGGATTGATTTGTACAGAAAATTCACAGGGTAAGTAAGACATCTTGAGAATTATTAACAGTTTAAGACCAGCGGGGGCGCTGGGGGGGGGGGGAGTGGGGCAAGGGGGGTGGAAATGCCCCCCCCCCAAATTGTTTCCTTTTTGCCCCCGAGTTCCCGCCTCAATTGTTCACCTATGCCCAAAATTAAGCTTAACTGCTTTTCAGCAGTACAAAATTACATTGAAATATTTGTTTGCCATCCCCCCCCCCCAAAGTGAAGTTTGCCCCCCAGATTAGCAGATCTGGTGCCGCCGCTGTTTAAGACCAAATGCTAATTAGCCAGTAGCCACCGGATGGCGTGTATACACACAAATGTTTCCCCTGCCTGGAAACAGATACCGTGTAAAAACGCCATTGTGGAAAATCGGAATAATGGAGCAAAGGACACCCAGACATTCCTCTGCTGAGCGTCCACAGACCACACACGCGCCATGTAACGCTTCGTTTCAATCACACAAGGGCAAAAAGGGTCTTGAAGATTTTGGCGTTTGCTGGCGGTTGAGAGGTGGTCGCCAAAAGAATCCCTCAAAGGGGACGGAAAAAAAACCAATAGAATTCCGGCGACAACTGGTTGCCATTGTTAAAACACCTGATGATCCGTCAAAATTCTCTCCTAGTGTGGTCTACCGTCTGGCTAGCTAGTTCAGATCCTGTTTAAAATATGAAATTCGGATTAGCTGCTGGACTCACAACCAGCCAATTTGTCCTGCCAGCCATTCAGTGAAAAAAGTTAAAGAGACACATTGCCTTCGGATTTGGCACTTTTGGGCGAAGCTTGTTATGAACTGAATATGTTTGGATAGATATTTTAAAAGTAGAATATAATGAATCACATAAAAGATTCCCTTGAAATTGTGTGGTTTTTGTAATTTTGTGACAGAACACGGTCCTCTGTTTTGTAGAACCAAATTTTTGACTCGACGAAACGGCGGACAGTATTCTATGTAGAGTGTGGTTCTGCTGGTTGTATTTCAAGAGGCAAATGCAAACCTCAAACCTCGTGTTAAAAAGGGCACTTTGTGGTGAAAGTGACATGAACTTCATTAATCACTCTTCGTCTGCAATAGACCGATCCTTTAAGCCCCGCCTACCTTAGCAACTGCCTAGCAACATCACATGGCGTGACTTTCTTGCTACGAACGCAGCGGTGGTTTGGATTAATCATTTAGTTTCGTTGCCTTTGAAGCAGTGCCTTGAGTCCAATGAACATTGCAGACAGAAACACTGTTAAACCACTTTTACACAACTGTACAGGGACCACTGCTGTAGGATTTGCACCAACAGAAATACGAAAAAATTAAAACAACAAAAGTAAGTACACTTGTGTGTGCTCTTGTGTGTCAGGACAATGGCAGCGGTTTGTTTACTTTTCTAATGAGATTTTTAATGTGTCAGAGTTTTGTCGGACTTTCAGCCGTGTTGTCAAGGCTGTGATTGGTCAATACGTTAGTAGGCGGGGCTTTATGGATCGGTCTATTTCCGTCGGTAATTTTGAGGCCTACAAATGTATGGTTTTTCAAATCACTACTCTTTAATTACAACACACTGTATTTGTTTTATTGCATGAACAATTCCTAAAAAAGGATGAGCTATTCCAAAAAGCAAAATTTTAAGAGATTTGCAGGCAATGTGTCCCTTTAAGAACAAACCTTCACGGACCAAGTCACACGGCAATTTGCAGGCAGCAAGCTTTGGGCAGTCTCCAACGAAAAAAAAAAAATCCATATATTTTTCTTTTTCTTCAGATACTCAAGTACTCTTTGTGTTGAGAGAAGATTCACTGAGTGTTTTCTTATTTGTTGTACATATGTACTTCAAAATAACTTCATCCAACTGTTGCCAACATTTCTCTCCCCTGTGTAATCCAGGTACTTAAAGAACACAAATCCAAACAAGGAAGAGGAGATGAAGACTGCCCTCAACCGAGAACTGGAGAAGTTAAATCTCAAGCTGGAAGAAAGCGGGAAGAAGTACCTGGATGGAGACCACCTGACACAGCCTGACCTCCGACTACTCCCAAGGTTGCATCATGTCGAAGTCGCTGGCAAAATCTTCAAGGTGAGATTTAAACAAATGTTAAATTTGCATTCAGGGATTTAAGGAAAATTATTTTGTTTTACCCATACACCGATGTGTGTTAAGCATTGTGTAACTCCTCATAAACCTAGTGCGCGTGTGTTCGCGCGTCACTGTACACTGACCGCACAGCACTAAACATACGGACGAAAATATACGCAACCGTCCTGCGCCAACACGCTGGGTACATGTACGCACGAATTGATGAAAGGAATGGTTGAGAGAACGAACAAAACAGGAAGGTTTTTTTTAAGTTGAGAGCTGAATCATTTTGAAAATGACAGATTTATGAGGAATATCTAACATCCCACCACCAAAAATTGTATGCAGCCATGAAATGTTAATCCAGTGAGATTAGTAGCTTCTTACTTGTGAGATTTGAATTATGGAGCTCTGAAATTTTTTCGGCCCCAGAAATGTACCAGAATGGTGAGCGTGACACAGTCACCACGTGTGATGTGCATACAAAGGGGTCAGTAGATAATTCTGATAGGCTGATAGGGTGGCGTGGGTTGCGTGTTCGTAAAGCGCTCGCCTCTCACCAATGTGTCCCTGGTTCGAGTCCTGGCTAGGGCCATATGTGTGAGTAGAGTTGTGCGTTGGTTCTCTCCTGTACCACAAGGGTTTTTCTCCAGGCCATCTGGTTTTCCTTCCTCCAGAAAAACCAAACACTTTCGATCTCTGGCTGTGCTCCGTGGTAATATGGGTTGATGTGGCTGGCTGCCAAAGGTGCCCTTGAATGCCTGCAGCTCAAACACATGTAGCCGTGCCCATCGCAATTCAGCTTCTCAGCTGCCAGTAAGGATGATTAGCCTCCCAAATTATTGTTATAAATTATTATTTTAGATGCCATCTTTAAGGTCAAATTGTGATTTGGCTTTGAGCCTCGTCAAGTGTTCTAGTTTTTCTACATAGCCAACGGGTTCCAAAACCATTCATGCAAGGCTTTGATGAAACTCCTGTGTGTTGCACATGGTGTTTTTGCATAATGCATGCATTTATTTGTGAGTTCATAAATGATTAATTTGCCTGTAAAGATGGCCGACTTTACAATGTAGCGTGTCGTGGCCGAGCGGTTTAGTGCACCGGACTCAAGTTCTGGTGGTTAAGCCATCGGGGATGTGGGTTCGAGTCCCGGTCGTGACACTTGTGTCCTTGAGCAAGATGCTTTACTGTAATTGCTTCTCTTCACCCAGGGTTATACATGGGTACCTGTGAGGGTAGAGGTTGATATTGTGTTTGAAAAAGCCACTGGAGCGCCACGGTAGCTCGAGGCTGTATACTCCCCAGTTCCCAGGGAGCTGAGAAAGATTACAGGAATGTTATTGGCCCAATGACCAGGGCACTAATGTAAAGCGCAATGAGACGTTATTGTGAAATGCGCTATATAAGAACTAGTTATTATTAATGTGTGACGTCAAGTGGGAACTACATGTATGCATCAGCCATCTAAAAGTCAAGTTTCAATGAAAGAATGAAAAATCTTGTCTGACTAGTAAAGTGGTGAGCTTACTCTGGTCTTACTGCTCTTGACAAAGAAACATAAAAACACAGAATATTCTCTGGCTACCTGGTACAAAGTTGTTACAGTAGTTTTGCATTCTGTAGTCTTGACTGTTGGGAAAAGAATGTGGACACAATTTTAATGAGTCTGAGGTGTCAATCTTGATAAGAGACTAGTTGCCTAGCAGGACCTAGGCAGGGCTGCCAGGGTCACCCACTGGGACATGTTCACTGATAATCAAACAATTAGATATCTACAGCAGGTTGTTTACAATCTCAAGTACTGCAATGCATTCCGTATTTAAACAGTCAGACTTGGCATGTTTTAACTGTTGCTCCAAATATAGTCCTGGTTAAACAAGTTAAAACCGTCATACTCTTGGTAAAAAATTTACAGCAGTCGAGTTGACCAGCTATTTGAAATGTTTAAAGGGCCCATGAAGAGGTTTTTTTGTCATGGAACATTTTTGTGGCTTAATATATGGTTTGAAATTAACAAAACATAGTATTGACTATTTTGATGTGTCTGTTATGCGTTAATACACTTTAATTGAGCCCCAAAAATGTGTGCCATTTGATTGCAAAAACATTTCGAAGACGGCTCTGGTGCCGAGTGGTCAACAATGCATTGTATGTTATTGTCACACACATGGCCTTGGTCGGCTGTTCCACTGTCTACGTCACAGATTTTATGTTAATGAGGAAGGGTGGGCGGAGCACGGAAACCCCCTAATTTTATAAATCGTTATTTCTACAATTAATACGCATGTAAAAAATGTGAAAAAATTAAAGATATACTATAATAGGCATACATGTACTTTTTTTTTTAACCAATAAAAAAAAATTCATGGGACCTTTAACACGTTGACTGCCAACTACGAGTATACTCGCACTAACAGGTGTTCCACTTGCTGCCACTAGGAGTATACTCCTAGAGAATGAAAGGTCTTTGCATTGTAAATAAAATACACTGGCATCACTGAGGGCACAATAAATACACTGCTGGCAGTGGTGAGGACATGCTTCTCTAAAAGGTTTATATTCAAATTATTTAAGTTAGTACCTATTCAGTATGCGCGCATGCGCATAACGCTTGGCAAATGGGAATGCCATGTGAAATTATGCATGGCAGTCAAGGTGTTAAACTGCACAGGTTGTGTTGGCACAGGATGTGTGTGGCGGTAGAACTACATTCATGTATATGCACATATGTATTTTGTGTATACGTACAAATCATTTGTACACATTGTACAATTGTGTACTGAGTGCGTTCACTACAGGATATCATATTGCAGGCAGGCACAGTTTTATCATTCAAAACCACAGTGGGTGATATTGAATAGTCAGACAGTAGGAGGGTTGACTGTGTACTGTGTATGCATTCACCACATGATGTCATAATGCAGGCTGCCAGAATACTATCTAAATGTGTGTCATTCAAAACCACAGTGAATGATGTTGAATAGTCAGACAGTAGGAGGGTTGACTGTGCACTGTGTATGCATTCACCATATCATATTGTAGGCTGGCATACTTTATCTAAATGTGCATGTGTCATTCAAAACCACAGTGGATGATATTGAATAGTCAGACAGTAGGAGGGTTGACTGTGCACTGTGTATGCATTCATCATATCATATTGTAGGCTGGCATACTTTATCTAATGTGCATGTGTCATTCAAAACCACAGTGGATGATATTGAATAGTCAGACAGTAGGAGGGTTGACTGTGCACTGTGTATGCATTCACCATATCATATTGTAGGCTGGCATACTTTATCTAATGTGCATGTGTCATTCAAAACCACAGTGGATGATATTGAATAGTCAGACAGTAGGAGGGTTGACTGTGTACTGTGTATGTATTCACCATGTTCACTACATGATGTCATTGCAGGCAAGCACAGTTTATTATTCAAAACCACAGTGGATAATATTGAATAGTAAGACAGTAGGAGGACTGTGTACTGTGTATGCATAACATGTACCATCATATTGCAGGCTAGCATACTTTATCTAAATGTACATGTACTTTGTCACTAAAAACCACAGTGGTTGGTTTTGAATGGTCAGACAGTAGGAGGGTTGACTGTTTACTTTGTAATGTAGACGCGTTCACCATAATCATATTGCAGGCTGACATACGTACATGAGTTATTCGAAGCACAGTGGGTAGTATTGAGTGTCAGACAGTATGGTTTAATATCTACAGTATGTATATTCACAATCTGTTGGCCGAGTCAAGAGAAAATAGTGAAAAATCATGCACACGTGACTTTTCAGCATGTACGTAAACACATTGTCCTAAATTTTGATTGTTACCAGGTTACAACCAAAATTAAAACCAAGGTCTTCAAATTATATTTTTACGACTTTGACATGTTGAGCTGACAGTATTTGAGACTTCATAATCAGTAAGCTTTCAGACTGATACTAATAAAACAAAAATTTTGATGAATACCAATCCTGTATTGTTTATAACAGTGACGTCTGCTGGCCCAATACTAGTCAAAGTTTTCTCGAAGCGGTCTGGCTGGCTGTTCAGTGTCGAAAACCATCTGCTCTCTTTTTGTTTTGAAATACATGTATGTTTGGGCTAGTGGAAAAAGTTGTCAGACTAGCGAAATGACGAGCTACATGTAACTGGTCCCGCTGGGCTGGTTACTGAATCAGTTAAGGATAAACCCTAGTCAAGACAGTAGGAAGGGTTGAAAGTGTACTGTACATGCATTCCTCATTATGATATCATATTGGAGGCTGGCATAGTTTATCTGGGACTAACCAAAATATATGATTGCTTCCTGTAACCCAACCGACTGTAAAAAAACCTGCAGACCATTAAAAAACACTTATTAATATAATATACATATATTTTTTTGATAGAGTCTGATTGCATAGAAATGTGAGTAGGTCTATTCTTTCATATGTATCCCATATGGCAAAACCTAAAAAACAAAAAAAAACCAACAAAAAGAAAACATTTGCAGGTACACTGTACATGTACATAGTTCAATTTCGTCGTGGTTGATGATTTTTTTTTATGTGCGCATAAACAATTATGTAAATTATTTTCCTAAAATAACTTCTTTTCCCTACCTACATTTGTATATGTACCGACCCTCTAAGGACGATACAGGAAACATTTAATTATTTATTTTTTTGTTAGGTCCTATCATTCAAAACCATCAGGCCTGATACTTCTTGGAGGCAATTGTCTCCGTTGCCCCTGGTCATTGCCTTGGTGCCCTTGAAATGTTCCAATAGAAATGTACAATTTCCTCATAGAGGTGCCCTTTACCATGGAGAAAATGCCTTGATGCCCTTGCCCTTTCAAAGAACGAAGCATACAGGCCTGGACCATAGTGGGTGATACTGATTGGTCTCACAGTAGGAGGGTTAATTCATAAATATCTTTATTGTCTGCACAGAGTAGCGTTGAATTTGATTCCTTTTTTTTGCAACAGAACTCAAAAGGGAAGGGTTAAAACAAGTTCTACGAAAACATCTGTTAGTTTTGGCTCTACCAGGCCTTGATCTTAACCGAGGCCACCGAGGCCATTGGCCTCATGCCCTGTCGAGTTGGCCAGCATGCCCTTCAGTAAAAATGCACTATCACTACCAACTTGGCCAGCATGCCCTTGTACAATTTCTCTGATTTGGCCAGCAAAAGTCCTGCCTCCATTTTTCTTAAGATCGAGGCCTGCTCTACAACGATACATGACAGTTTACTGTATACTCAGTGTTTCATGTGTCTGGTGGGGGGAAACAAAAATCACATAAGAATCTCAGGTTGGACTCGAACCCACGACCCTCTGGATTCAACCAGGAGTCTGAACTGCTTGATATACATGTAGCATCGTTGTTTTTTCCCCACAGTGCAAGAGTTAAATAAGTTTACCTTTTCCCCTTGAACAGGGCTATGAAATCCCAGATGAGGAGAGCAAGTACGGCAGACTGAAGCGCTACCTGGAGGACTGGAAGCAAGAAGAGGTGTACCAGGAGACGAAGTATTCGGACAGAGACATCGAGTTTGGCTGGTTCAAGACGCGAGGACTCGACCGATTGTACATCAAGACAAAAACGGGTTACAGACTCAAATAAGGCAAGCTCTTGTAGATCATGTCCGGATGTTGGCTTTGTTTTTTGTTTTTGTTTTATTGTTTTTGTTTTCCCAACGGATTATTCTTGTACATTGTAAATGACTTAAATCAACTTCACGGTTTTGATAAACTCTGAAACTTTGTCCAGTTTTATCCCCCCATATTCCTTAAAAAACTTGAAGTAACAGAAGTACGTATTATAATTCCTACAAATTCAAAAAAAATGTAATCGCCAGATGTACATGTATCCACTAAGTTAAGTTTGACGACAAAAACTATACTGTAAAAAAAAGAAAAATACACAGATGACTTGTGTCAGTCTCTTGAAGATACTTTGCCTTTTGCGAAAAGATTCAGAATTCAGTTGTTTGGCTGCTCTGTCATTGGTCAAGACAAATAAGAGCAATGTGGCTGGAGCCTTAAAAACCGTTGCAAACTGAAAACTCTTGTACCAATCGAGCAAATGACTGCCCTGTTTATGTTTTAGGTATGCCCCCCTCTCCCCCTATTTGTGAAGTTAAGGGACTTATTAGCGCTATGCTTTTTTGTGTGTTGATAAAAAAAGGACCAGCCTTCATAATTAATAAATTAACAGAAGATTTTGATTTGCATTATAAGTTATTTTCAACGATATTGCAGCCCCAAATCCACCCCCCCCCCCTCCAAATATTAGAATTTCCCACAACGCAAATATTCTGGTGCGCAAAAAACATGTAGGGGATCCCTTTGGATGCGATTTAAAAAAAAAAAAAAATCGAAACTCGGTTTATTTTCAATATCTTCCTGAGATGCAGACTCCCACCTTCATTTTATGCTTTCCATAGAAACTATTTATCAAGAACCAGACTACTAGTGGTTCTTTGAGCGTCCATCATTAGTTAGATCGGATCGGTTGTTATCTTAGGGGCGTTAACCTCGTCTAGTGACGGAACGCTGGATATTTTGACTTAGGGCGTCAACTGTGATTATCGAGCCTGCCAGTAAGCTGTGTAAATATTGAAAAAAGGAAAGTGCATTTTTTGATAACGATAGAAAGAATAACCACGGCATGAATTAGCCACAAACTGGAGGTTTGATTTCTAATTTGCACCTTTCTACATGTATTTATGGAATGGAGACTGAGAGGAGTTGAAGGGGCTCTCTGGATTTCCCTTCTGTGAATAATCATTGGCTTGAAATTTGACCTTTGGCTTGATTTGCTGGTCAATATGAGTTAATCCAAAATGGAAATAGTCACACCTATTTGGCACATGCAGTTTATGGCTGAGCTCGTTGTTTATGCATCGAGTTGTTTGGATGGGTCAAAGGTTAAGAAATTGATACAAAGAGCACCCACTTTTAATCTCTTGAGAGAGAGAGTCTAACATGTCTAATGCAGTCACTGAAATGCATGCACTGATGAAAAAGGTAGTCTTTTCACAAGCAGTTAAGTGGCATTCTTTGCCTTTTGAATGGCATGAAATGATGCCTTAATGTGCTCTGCGCACTGTACAGTATCGGTTACAGTATCTTTCACTTATTCGGTTGAGATGGATATATACATAGTGGGCATTTATTGTTTGTCTCCATATACATATGGACCGATACTTCTTGACGCCATGAATGTCTTCTCTATTACACTTTTGGGGTCTGACACTTCTGCCCCTGGTCATTGCCTTGGTGCCCCTGGTTATTGCCTTGGTGCCCCTGGTTATTGCCTTGGTGCCCCTGGTCATTGCCTTTGTACCCCTGGTTATTGCATTGGTGCCCCCTTGCATTGCCTTGGTGCCCTTGGTCATTTGCCTTTGCACCCCTGGTTATTGCATTGGTGCCCCCTTGCATTGCATTGGTGCCCCCTTGCATTGCATTGGTGCCCCCTGGTCAATTAATTCCGTAGAAGTTTAAAAACAATTTTTATAGAGGTGCCCTTTACATGTACCAAGGACAAAAGCATTGACCTTTGACCTTAATATCAGGTCAGCCCGTGTCTCTTACTTGGCTCATAAACTCTCTTTATCGACTACGAATACGTATTGCATGTAGGTTTAGTGTGTTCATGTTATAGGGCTAAAAAATATGAACTACATGTGTATGTATATCAATTGAGATTTTGGCCGCTAATTTATTAAACTGACCAGGTCCACTAACTCTTTCCTGTTCTTGGATTGTAATGTTAATGCTTCCTGACTTCACTGTTGACCTTCGGTGTGACCTTTGACACAGGTGTGTCTTATTCATTTATGGTTTTTTATCAAGGTTAGAAGTTACAGTGTACATGTGTACTAGTACATGTGAAATCACCCCAAAAAATACACACACAAAAATAGACTAAATGCACTGTATAATAAGTGTTCAAAATGGTGTGGATGACAAGGCTTGCGTACATCTGTTGAAAATATTTCTAGGTGCAGTAAGCCTGATGGTCGGGGGAAGAAAGAATCACTTGTATAGTCTAGGAAAAATAGTTTAGTCGTCACATCTGTGTTTGTGACAATCGCTGTATAACTTTTGCACTCACTCTCACCATTGTGCTTTACGTTTAGCCTATTTTATAAAAAAAAGTCATTTAATATATTTTGAGTACCGTAGGTGGATCTGCGAGCAATATATTCACCCCACTGTGGCATTAAACAGACACGTTGTTATTTAAGTTTAGCATTGTTCATCATTTGACATGCCAAGGTTTTTGCCTGCATTAGGTATGATACATGTATTGCTGATATACATGGATTTAGACAAAGAGGGAAAAATTAAAAAAGAAACGACTACTATAAAATCAACAGAAATAATTGAATGGGAAGCATGTAGTGTACAGGTTTACATGTATAATGTCAAACTACACAATAAGGTACTGATAATAATAAATAATAAATAATAACAGGCATTTATATTGCGCTTTTCCAAAGCATGCTCAAAGTGCATATAACAAAAGAAGGGGAAAAGATAAAACGGGCAAGAAGAAAAACAAAACAAAATCAAAACCCTACACATTAGGAAACAAATAAGTCTTGAAGTTTATTCTTGAATGTTACTACACAAGAAGAATCACGGACAATAATGGGGAGACTGTTCCAAAGCTCAGCAGCAGAGTGTGAGAAGGCATGTTTGCCATCAGATAATCAGGACTTGAGAGTGGTAGGCCTATTATATCTGTACATGGTGTTAAACATCCAAAGTAACACACGTGAGCGTTTTGCACATTTGAAGAAAATCTGTGGAGAAAGTTTTGGCCCCAGACCCCAAAATACACTGCCAATTTTGTAGGGTCACAAAACCAATTGTATTATTAGCTGTTAAGCACAAACATATAGGCTTAAGCACAGAAAAATCTTGCTTGAGTGAAGTGGGTTACCAGCCGGAATTCCATTTAGTCTACATTGCTCGTGACTGGTTCCCTGCAATGTTTTGTTCGGCTAATAATTTCTGCAAGCAGTAAAGCTTTAAATAGCTGTATGAAATTGGGCCCATATTTTGAAATCTTTAGTGTCAAAGGTCACTAACCCTAATAACTATGATTGATCACACTAACTCAATCACTAACTTGTTTAGTACATCTTGGGTAAATTTTTTAGACTGTAAAGCAGTATACATTCATGAGTAAATTTGATGTTCACCTGAAGTTTTAATACCAAATTAAAATAAAATGGCTGGTTTTCGTTTAATTCTATTGGGCCGAAGACAGTACTACCAATGTTTTTGTGAGGCCAGGGGTTGATTTCACAAAGAGCTAAGATTGATCGTAAGATGTGTATAAATCTAACTTGCTAAGCAAAGTGTGATGTCTCAATACGGCTTAATTGATAACTCATCTTGAGATGAATCTTAAGGCATTTTGACACTGCAAAAAAATCTGTGTTGGACACAGTTCCGAACCGTGGAAGTTTGACAGACCTTTCCATGTTACAACGTGTCCATCTGGCGTTGCCTGCCTGGAGTATGCAATCCGTGTCAAAACAGACCCTAGACTGGTTCCCGGTCCCTACATTGTTTTCGTTCTGACTGTATATTATAGGAACCGGTAGCGGGTGATGAAAATTAGCATATACTGTACCTGGCAGATTTCTGCCAGGTATAATGTATGCTAATTAGAATTATAAGCACCATGGGTCTACGTAATCCCATAACACAAAACATGACGGACACAGAATCTCAGAATCTCCCATCGTGCAGACGATGTTCTAAAGTTAGCTCGGATTTTGATGTTGAAGGTTGGTTCACTATGTCCGTGTGAAGGGATACATACGTGTGCTAGTGTCAAACAACAACATGCACACGTCACAAGCATAGCCAACGTCATCTCTAAAAAACTAGAAAATTATTACTGCTCCTGTGCAATCGAGGGCCAATCAAAAGCGCCATATCGGTAGTAGCTACTGGTCCCTATATACAGACAGAAGAGAATGACGTAGGGACCGGGAACCAGTCTAAACGAACCCTGCTTTGGGAGGTGGGTTGTGGCTGCCTGACCCATGTAGAGAATTACACCAAGCTTGGACATTTACCAAACATAGGGAAGTTTTGCTTCAAGCTGTAATGGAGACCAGCTAAATACAACATACTGTATGGCCAAAAAATGGTGTACCGGTCCACTGAATTGAAAGAAATAAACTGGTAGTTTTCTAGAGAATTGTTACGACTTGGTGCTTTTGTTACAATTGACTATTCCCTTCTTTGACATACATGTACTGTGTATTTCATTTGGAATGAAAGTGTGTCTTTGTAGTTGAACACTTTTATTTGCTGTTGTTTTGTTTGCGTTCTTTTTATTGGCCATATTTAGACCCAGTTGTTAAGACGCCGTTTTTCTTTAAAATATGAAAGAATATGTAGCTAAAAAAGCTTGTGATTTATAGTTTAATTCGCCACCTTCTCTTGTATGTAGGCATACTACTGTCATGTTTTTTTTTCTTCTTCTTCTTTGTATGTAAATTAACTAATTAGGAATAACGATTAGTATTCACTAGGTATTACTTCATAATTTAGCCAAAACACATAATTTTGCTTCGAACATCAAACTGCTTTTACGTATTCCATAATGTGTAATGTTTAATTATAAAAATTTTAAAAAACTTCAAATATAAACATGTACAGCATATGTTTGCTTTAAACAATAATTATATGATGTGCATTTATTTCCCTTGAGCAAGGCACTTAAACATAATTGCTCTGTAAAAGTTGGGGAGGTAGAGCCTTCTGCTCTACCAGCCAGGCTTCTGATGGATGATACCTAAGCCTACATCCTTACGGACTGTAAAGGGGGTTACCCTGTTTCAGCCCCAGGAGTAGGTGGCAATGGCCCCTGGACAAAACAGTTGATTTGTAGCCCACACCTCGAGTGGCTTACTGGCCTTGTGTGTCTGGCGACTTCCATAAAAAAAAAACCAAATAAATAAATCACAATATTCTTGGTGGCACCATTGTGGGAGTCAATGTGCCCGTGTGTGATATGGTGGTGTGTTTTTTAGGCGACGTGACGTTGACACGCCTACTACAAGTTGAATCCTAAAATGGTGAGCATGGCAGAACGTGTAAGGTGGTCAATAAGGCAAATGTGAAAATTAAAAAAAAAAAAAAGGGGATTGTTGTTGCTAAGGAGATGAACATTTTTCCTGGTTTTGTTGCATCACTGGGCAGAACACTTTTAATATGGGATGTTATTTTTGTTATTTTTTTTTCACCTGAAACTAACTGTTCCCAAGACATTGTGTTTATTATTTTTGTTTACCTAAGCAACGTTTGCTTATTTCTTTTTTTTTTCTTTTATTTTATTCTTAGCGTATACAACATGTACTTGTATTTCAAACTTGACTGTGAAATGAAATGACCAATAGTGAAATTAAGGAAGGGCAAAATAAAATCTGGAATTATTCATATATTTGAAATGTCAAACATTTGTGATTGTGTTAATATTTATGGCGTGTGTTAGTTCTTGATAACTGGACGATTATTGATGTGGTGCGGTTCTGTGGCCAGAGGCTTGTTAAACTGAGAACAAGTAGATGCAGTAAAGCTCTCTTCAAGAGGTGCAGCATGTCAGCATGGTCAGCTGGCTAGTTCATCAGGGGTGGCGTGGGTTGAGTGTGTGTAAAGCGCTTGCCTCTCACCAATGTGTCCCTGGTTCTAGTCCTGGCTAGGACCATATGTGAGTAGAGTTGTTCGTTGGTTCTCTCCTATGCCACAAGAGTTTTTCTCCAGGCCATCCGGTTTTCCTCCATCCGGTTTTTTCTCCATCCGGAAAAACCAAACACTTTTGATCTCAGGCTGTGCTCCGTGATCATATGGGGTTGATGTGGCTGGCTGCCAAAGACGCCCTTGAATGCCTGCAGCTCAAACACGTGTAGCCGCATCCTTCGCAATTCAGCTTCTCAGCTGCCAGTAAGGATGATTAGCCTCCCAAATTATTATTATTATTATTAATTCTTAAAAATATAGATGACAGGGAACACAATAAAGTTACTATGCTCATGTACCACTTTGCATCTCGAGGAAAATGCCTGTGGATTTTTTTTTTCACAGGACTCTGGGGAAAATGCCATGTATATAGCACATAACACACATGGGTGTATGGGTAAAAACACTTACACTTTGCATCTGTCATGTAGCAGTTTTTTGAATGGTTGTAGTCTTTGTTAAGAACCAGAAACACCCAAAAAGGGTTTCAGCGTGTGAATAGACGTGCAGGCTTATTCTGTTGGTAAGTGTGACGTAATTCCATTGTCACGCCCACTTCACACAAACTGGCTCCACGTCGATTGCCAGAAGCCCATGGGAAATGCATTGAACTTTTTGTCTTTGATGATTCATGTAATTTAAACAACCTAATGTCTGGACTTGCCTTTCACGTTTGTCTTGCAAAGATTCATCAGAAATATCAGTTTCTATCATCAGAAATGTCTTCGAACAAAAGGAATGAGAGTTTTTCGGTAAAATTACACAGTAACGTATGCCAGCTTTGGAACAGGAAGTAGCTATCACTTTGGACGTGCAGCAGATGTACATGTGTGGCATGACTTACCAACAAGATATGGAAAAAGATTTGAGTTTTATTTAAATTTTTTTTTTTTAAAGTTTTGTTCAAATCACCCTCAAATTCCTATCAAAAATAATGATTGCCAGGATTGTTTCCCCCAGTTGCCCCCCGCTCAGTTTTCCCAGTTGCCCCAATTTCCCCATTCCGCCCCCCCCCCCCCTGGCCTGTACACCCACGACAGTGTACTTGTACAATTGTACTTGCACAGTGTATGTACAGGAAGCTGTGAAGGTACTTGTACACGTGCATTGAGTATCCCACAAGAGCATACCATGATATTATACTCATTCAAGCGAGCCAACACAGCACATCTTTGTTGTCAAAGTCATCAGGTTGGCAATTATTATGGGGGCGGCTTGATTCCATTATTGTCTGAGTTAATAGGAAGTTTCACTATCGCAGAAATACTTTTGTATTTTTTTATATCTCTTTGTGTACAAATTCTTTGATAATTATGTCATGAAATTCAAATTCTTTCTTAGAAGAGCTACAGTAAATACTGAGAATGTTGTAGGAAACTTGGCTGCTTTTAAAATGAGCCCAATACATATTAGGTGTTTCACAATCAACATTTTTTTTTTAAATAATGAAGATTTGATTGCATCAATATTGTTCTACATTTCTAACAACATTTTCAAATAATGGCCGAGTAATAGCTCTATGGATACAACCTGGGAAGCAGCAGCACAGGAATCACCTTACGGTGATGCAACTTTTTTATTTCAAATATCAAGCAATAAAACACATGGGAAACTGACTGCGTAAATCTTTAATTCAATTTAATTTCTCTAACCTTTGAGAAAAAAAAAATTGATTGAATTCTGAACGCTGCTTTTACAAGGAATGACAAAACAACACAAATTTCATTGTTTATGCTGTGTACTCGCAAACAAAATATGATCACCGGAATTTCAAACGTAAATAAAAACTCGACAACATCTGCATTGTAATTCTTAGCTTTCCCCTTCACATGACGATTTAACATACGTCCTTTGGCAAAACTTCTTCATGCGGAAGATTTTGTTGTAGGTCCGGACGCCGGACAAAATTTGTCAAGCTTGAAAAAATTTCTCATGGATTGCTTAAAAATCTCATACCTCGGAATCCTTTCATGCATAGTCCATTTTGTTATATTTCACGAGCATGAGAAAATTAAGTGCGACACAGTGTGCTTTTTGCTCTTGTATGAGAAAGGCTTTACTGGAAAATTTCACCACTCACACAAAAATACTTCCTCCAGATTCTTTGAATTTTGATCGGTTCACTTGAGATAGCATTTGTCCATTTGAAAATCTACTGAATTATCAGACATCCTTAAAGCACTAGCTCAACATTGGTAAAGTGTCTGTAAATGCTTCCATTCTTTTTGCAAATCAAGATATATGCGATAAAACCAACCTGTGAAAATTTTCAGCTCATTTTGTTGTTTCATTTGCAAGATAACGGTAAAAATGCATTCAGCATTTTTGTACGCATTCCTATAACAGAGTTTTCGTCTCACTGAGACGGAAACTGATTTTAGATCTTATTTCACGTATTATTTAAGAACGATAACACTTCAGGCAGGAATATTTCAAGGACACTTTTCTACCTTCATTATCTTTATACCGTGTGAGGTATATGTAAAGCTGTGAACTTTTATATTTTTCTTCTTACAAATGTTGAGCTGGGGCTTTAATGTTAAGTCTATTATCATTCCATGGTCACGTCAAAACACTGCAGTGTGTCCCTTGTTGCAGCAACCTGCCCAGTGTGGGCACTTTCAATTACATGGCCATAATACACAGGTTCTTTTTTTTCCCATCAATTCTACTCACAAATCGTTGTCTGACATTAGACGCTGGCATCAATTAAATATTTTCCCCACCTTTTTATTCATGTATGTCTGGACGATTGTTATTACACACACGTTTCGAGGAAAAAAAAAACTTCCAGTCTCTCAGTTCACTCTTTGTTCAATCTATTTTCCCGCAGCAATAATTGAAACACTAGAAGTCAATTTCTGTAATCAAATTAAAGCTCATCATGTCCTTGGTGTTAAACTGAAATTTTCATTTTGCAGGGATAAAATTTCTCCTTTAAAATGTTGTTGTTTATTACTCACTATTTTATACTCGAGCATTAAATATTATGAACAATTGGCATTACCTTTCCCTTACAGAAGTTAGATTATTTCAGATGTTCTACATTACATGTACAATAATTTCAGTAACTGGTCATCACAGAAATTTAGCTGGCCAATCTTCACCTTTAAGATACATCATGTATCTTTGCCCAATTTGAGTGAACCACTTCAAAAATTCCTCCCAAGGAAATAATAAGTAGGAAACCAGTCACATGAAATTGTACCTTGGCTGGTAACCTATTTCTGGTAAGCAAACTTGTTTTGTGCTTAGCTGATATTTGGATGTATATTTTCCTGTATTCCACTCACGCTTGTCTGATATTTTATATTGTACAGAGCCAACTCTTAAGTTTGACCTATGATCTAGAATGTTTCATGGAATTAAATTAGAGTTTTCAGTTTTTGAATATAATTGAGCTTTAATTTGTGGAGGATTTGCACCTGTCCAAATTGGCCATTTTCAGTTTAGTGGGCCATAAATCGCTGGTAAAAAAAAATGTGTGCTGACTGTTTTCTCCCCATTGATGTGAAAATGTAGCATTTGCCAATTTCCATCACTCAGTCACTAGGAAAATATAACCCAATAATCCATCTGGCCAATTTAAATTCTAAAGATTCAAATAATTAACAGGCATGATACTCTTCCTACTTAAGTCAGATTTCTGATATTTTTTGGCCCTCAGAAAAATCAGAAAATTTGTTTTGTCTCATCCAGGATGAAATCATCTCAGACTGCGTAAATCAGTTTATTTTAGTACAAAATGTTACACATTCTTTTCTGGCAGCACATTTTCTATTGAGTACATTTTTAGCTGGTTTGAGAAAACATCGTTCCCGACAGTCTTGTCTCAATCTTCTCTACACAGCAGGTTCAGCTGTATCAGCTCACACCTGTTCATTTGCATTCATAACGATATTGAAGAATCTACTCCTCACATAGATCATTTCCATCAGGAGTAAGAAGTTGGTATATTACATGTACTGCAGGCTCATTTCACAGTTGTGAAGAAATTGCGAATACGAAGTAGTTGGGTTATGATGTGTTTTGTTAGAAACGATGTGTTTTTGTACACCACTCTCACATTCACTTGACCCGCATGTCTTGAAACTGAAACATTTCAGAAACAATAATGAGACAAAAAAAAAACCTTTCTCTTTGTTTCATGCATGTACATTGCTTCATTCTTACTTGGGTGATGTTGGATTTAAAACAAAGTATGATTGCACAACCATTTTATTTTTTTGTTGTTATTTTATTTTGTTTTAATACAAGCTGTGTTTTTTGTTTGTTTGGTGGGTTGTTTGTTTCTTTTGTATGTTTGTTTGTTTATTTACATGTTTAATTGTTTGTTTGTTTATTTATTTGTTTATTTGATTGTTTGTTGGGTTGTTTTGTTTTTTGGTTTTTTATGCCCGCCTCAAACCCCATGTTACTGGGCTCTATCTCTGTGCTTCCAATCCATCATCACCTGTTAATTTCTTGTGTATTTGTTTTCGTATTTTGTTTATGTTTGTTTTCTTGTCCTTTGTGCAGCCCTGCATATAACCTGGACCACTTTGTGATCCAGGTTTCGTCCTGAGCTTAAATGTTCCTCGCTTTGTTCCTACTTAATATATTGCTTTTCGCTTGAATAAAATAGGAAACTGTAACTGTAGTAAACAAGTCAACTTTGCAGGTACAACCATGTATAAATCTCTTTTGGGAGGAGTGATGGTTCTGAAAAGAGCTGAAGATGAGCAGAGTATACTGTTCGAAACGTCGAGACCACACCGGCTCTTTTCAGAGCCACCTCTCCTCCCAAAAGAGATTTATACAAGCTGGTACCCGCAAGTTTACTAGTTAACTAGTCATAGTTTCCTATTATCCTTCACACCATGCAAAGCTTCAAACATTACCTGCTGGAATAAAGTTGGTATAACACAATTTGTTTTTAATTCTGTAGTTATCTATTTTATTTTTCGGGGGAGTTTCACAGGTCCATTATCAACAATCTATCAGCAGTCACATGGTTCTTTAGTGTGCACTATTACACAAGCAGTCCATAGTGCTTTACTGATCTCAAACTAGGCCGCCCACCATTCAGACAGCTATTATGATCATCAGGAACTACACTTATCTGGAAATGCCCTCACTGTAGTCTTTGTTTACTCAGTCTTCACCTTCAGACCCAATTAAAAGGGGTGGGGTGGATTGGAATTCAACCAGGGATATTTCCAAAGCCACAGCTCTGGAGATTACACATTCATGTGAGAATAATGATGATTTAAATCCTGAAGAGTTGTGCAAATAGGATTGTTGAGTGGTTGGTTTGTTTCAGCCAAGAGCAAGGACTTGGTTGGTCAGGGAGACTGTGGCTGTTGCCTCGGAGTATTAGGAATGTGTTAGTTAAGTGAGTCGCTAACCTAAATGTTGTGAATGCCTGGAAAGTAAATGCAGCATTGTAAAAAAAAACAATTTAAATGAAATGGGGGGGGGGGGGAGGGGATCAATGATCCAGAGAGTCAATTCAATTCAATTCAAAATAAACATTTAATTTTATATTGGTGAAAAAGATACAAGTAATCGTTATAATCAAATAAAGTAAGATGTAAAGTAGTGCAGATCAAGAAAATATTTTAAAGTGAGGAATAACACAAAGACTGGTTTTGTTTCAAGAGAAGAAAAATGAATTTAATAAAAGAAAATCAAAATGGTGGCATTTTCAGAAGCCAGAAAAAAGGCTCATAATGAAATGTCCATGGGACAACAACAACAAAACAAAACAACAACAACATTATCCAAGTCTTCCACCTCTAGGACCCTGCTTTTTTTAATCCCGTCGGGGAACAACATTGTATGTGGATTGGGTTTTCAGTCCCTGATTGCATGGGTTTTCCCTGGAATAATTCTCTTGGCTGCTTGGGGTTTTCCTCCCACATCTAAAACTGAAACGTCCTTCCTTGTCTTCTCTCCATGGGGTTCTTGGCTAGTATATTGATTAAAACTGCTTTTCTGGGAATCCTTGGCTTCACAACCAGAATTAATAAATGAGATGAAATGAAAGACATCGTGCCCCTAGCTTTAAATATGTTTTCATAGACAATGAGTTTCTCATGGATTTGCTGAAAAGCTTCCTCATGAAGTTCACTTTCCCTTGCATTAACCACGGCCTAATCTCAAAGCTGCTAAAGCAAAAACTATTACCAAACAAATTTATTTGCTAAGGACAAAATAACAGAGAAAAATCATGAGGTTCATGAGTTTGCGGCGTGTCGTGGCCGTGGGGTTTAGTGCATCGGACTCAACTTCTGGTGGCTAAGTCATCAGGATGTGGGTTTGAACTCCGGTCATGACACTTGTGTCCTTGAGCAAGACACTTAACTACAATTGCTTCAAACTAGGGAAGATGCAGTCATGTTTGTTTAGCAATGGATTCATTTACCCCTCCCTGTTCTTAGCTGTGCTGTGAAGAGACTTGCGTTTATATCTCTCCATGTCTTGTTTCTGCGCATTGCAGCAGGTTTCTATTCCTTCAGAAAGTAGCCCACACCTCGAGTGGCCTTTGGGCTTTGTGATGGGCAAATTCCATAAAAAAAAATTATTTAATTTTTGTTTTTAAATGACCATACATTATTACATAGTATTTGGGCTGTTGAGCCTGTTTCAGCTGAAGGAAGTTTTTTTCTGCCACTTTGCACTTTGTTGTGCACAACATATAGGTCATATGATCTCATTGGTCATGGTGAAGTTCCCTTGTAAATATTTCTGCTTGAAATACTTTGGTTTTTGAGAAATGAGTAAACAATTAGTTTTAATCTCGCGAGCCCAAAACACGATGTTTGACAACGGGGAATACATTATGATAGATTTTAAGTGCAAGTTGGTGAAAACATGCAAGGTTTATATTCACTTTTTTTCTCATGACTCCAATGACCGATTCAGCTAATAACTTTCACAGGTTTGAATTATTTTGTGTGTTGGCTCACATAAAGTGTGGATACTGGACTTCGACAGTAACCAATATTGTTCACGCTTTAAGTTGAACCAAATATTGTATACATTTCAATCCAGTGGTGGTTTTAAATTAGAGACAGACATCATTTTTTTTTTTTGGGGGGGGGGGGGGGGGCACATGCCCCCCACCCCTAGTTATGCCACTGTTTGGCCCTGCAGTCCTTCAAAGGCATCCAAACTCTACCATATGTAGAAGCCATCTTCCCGGGGTCTCAGTTTCCAACCCTTGGAATTCTTAATCCATCATCTCATCCAACAACCTCAGCCTGAATTTCAATCTGACATTTGGAGCAGTTAAGAATAAACATCGTAGGGATTACATGATAACATGAGCACATGAGAAGGTAGAGTCACGTACATGTATGTCAGATATTAGTTAACCATTTGTGTGAACTTTCACCACTCAGTTCAAAGTCATAGATCCTCAGTGAACACTTTAAAGTTCATTTTGCAAATTTGTAAACTAATGTTCAATAAAAGAATTCATTTATTAAAATGGCTGTGCCGTCATGATTGATGCAGTAACCCATTTATTATGCACGCGTGCGTGCCAGCGGTTACATCACAGTTTGACAAAGACGGCACCCTTTGTGAATTGACCGCAAGCGCGCGCGTGCAGTATCTGGTTGAGAGTTCATCTTTCCATGCACAGCCACAGGCCTGCTACAATCATGACGACATAGCCCCTTTAAGCTATTCCTGCAGTCTTTAAAATAACATTGTACAGAAGACGTAGAATAACTATCACACCAAAAATTATGAAACGAAGAAAATGGAAATAATGAGAAACAGACAGTAGTCTAGGGATATATTGTTCAAAAGCGAACCAAATCACAATCCAAAAGAGTAATTTCCTCTTCTAGCCCCAGCTCAACATTGGTAAAAAGAAAAACATAAATGTTCACAAATTTACATTATACCTTACATGTACATGGTATCAAGATAATGATGGTAGAAAACTTTCCTTGAACTATTTCTGCCTGAAGTGTTATCGTTTTCAAATAATGATCCAACATTATTTTGTTTTAGTGAGACGAAAACTCTGCCTAAAAGAATGCGTACAAAATGTAAATGCATTTTTACCGTTTTCTCACAAATAAAATAACGAAATGAGCTGACATTTTCACAAATATCTTGATTTGTGCAAAGAATGGAAGCATTTACAGTCAGTTTACCAATGTTGAACTGGGGCTTTAAAAAAGATGAAACATTAAAACAAACAATATAACTATCAAAAGCACATCAGGATTGACACTATTATAAAAACATTATTGTTAAAATGCTTAAAATATCAAGCAATAAACCACAAGGGAAACTGACTGGGTAAATTTTGAAATTCAATTTTAGGGTGAACAAAAATTTTACTGGGGCGGGATTTGAACCTGCGACCACTGGCTTAATGGGTAAATTTTGAAATTCAATTGTGGGGTGAACAACAATTTTACTGGAGCGGGATTTGAACCTGCGACCACTGGCTTAATGTACATATTGATGCTCTACCAACTGAGCTCCAGTCAATTTTCGGCGTAATTCCACTATAAAGTCAAACCCACTTCACACAAACTGGCGCCATTGATTGCCATCAGAACCCCATAAGAAATGCACTGAACTTTTTGTCTTTGATGATTTATTGTAAGAAGAACATAATTCACTACTGCTGTTAAAAAAAAGCCTCAGAATAAACTGTGTCTGTTGTGATTTGTTTACATTTGGGAAATTTAGCAAGACAACTTCATAAACAAATCAAAAGATTTTTAATACTTTGTCTAAATTTTGAAGTCTCACTTTTGCAAAAAGGCAGTGACTCCCAGAAGTTTAGTACAGAACTATTTTTTTTTTTTTTTTTTTTTTTACCAAATGTTCTCTACGCACGAACAGTCATACGTTGTCATTGAACATTCTATTGTCAGATTAAACATTCTGTCACGTTTTTTATGACCATTTCCGACACGCTGTATTTATCTAACAATAAAACCTACTACCATTATTTTGTTACTCGATTCCGATTTTAGTCTGCGACATTTGAGAATAATTGGCAACGAATATAAACCATGGAATGGTTTAACTCTATTTACTGTGCACACATGTATGGGAATAATTAGTAAGTTATTCCCATGTACAGTGGTGTAGACTGAAGATACATGTAGGTTTCCAGTACAAAGTTCAACAAAGAAAGGAAGAAAGCAAACAGACGTGTGGTAAACTGGATTAAAGCAAAGTTTGCGCATATTCTGTCACCAATCTTGGGTGGTGGCCCAGTGTTGAAGTGAACTTTGGCTAAGTGTATTTTACCCAGAGCTATTAGTGGCTGTACTTGGATTTCCTTAAATGGTCAGACTTTATTGAGGTCACGTACACCAGTGTTCTGAATCAGCATGGTTTAGGCACAATACAGCAGGAATTGTATTACATGCACCTACTGTGTGTTGTGCCACTGTTGAACTTTGAGTTTGGGGTCAGATTGGTATAGACTCCAATACCAGCCGCTTAACAAAATTACGTTAGCAGCGAGTTTTTTTTTTACAATAAAGGCATGTGGGTTGATCCTTTCGAAGTATCAAAGCTTTTATGATTGTTTATTTAAATGTCATGATAGTTGATACATACAATCACTGGTTTTTGGGAGAGTCCATTCATTCCAATCCTGTAGTTTTCAAGCAAGATATTATAAAGGGATGGTACATCATTGGTTATTGGAAGAGTACATTCATTCCAATCCTCTAGTTTTCAAGAAACATTATCATAAAGGGATGGTACATCATTGGTTTGTTGGAAGAGTACATTCATTCCAATCCTCTAGTTTTTAAGAAACATATCATAAAGGGATGGTACATCATTGGTTATTGGAAGAGTACATTCATTCCAATTCTCTAGTTTTCAAGAAACATATCATAAAGGGATGGTACATCATTGGTTATTGGAAGAGTACATTCATTTCAATCCTCTAGTTTTCAAGAAACATATCATAAAGGGATGGTACATCATTGGTTATTGGAAGAGTACATTCATTCCAATCCTCTAGTTATCAAGAAACATATCATAAAGGGATGGTACATCATTGGTTATTGGAAGAGTTCATTCATTCCAATCCTCTAGTTTTCAAGAAACATATCATAAAGGGATGGTACATCAATGGTTTTTGGAAGAGTTCATTCATTCCAATCCTCTAGTTTTCAAGAAACATATCATAAAGGGATGGTAAATCATTGGTTATTGGAAGAGTACATTCTTTCCAATCCTCTAGTTATCAAGAAACATATCATAAAGGGATGGTACATCATTGGTTATTGGAAGAGTACATTCATTCCAATCCTCTGGTTTTCAAGAAACATATCATAAAGGGATGGTACATCATTGGTTATTGGAAGAGTACATTCATTCCAATCCTCTAATTATCAAGAAACATATGAAGAGATGGTACATCATTTGTTTTTGGAAGAGTACATTCATTCCAATCCTCTAGTTATCAAGAAACATATCACAAAGGGATGGTACATCATTGGTTTTTATTTTCTTACCAAGCAATTGACAGATTTAAGCAAACAGATTTGTCTTTGAACACAAGTTGACTTTTCATCAACGTAAACAACTTTCTGGTACTTTTTATTATACAAAAACCCTGCATCGAGCAAGTACAGTTAAATTTACATGTATCTACAAATTACTTAAGTTCTTTATTTACACCCTTACTGTACAGTAGACTTTTATCCACCATCATCTTAATAACAAAACTTGGGGGGCTAATCATCCTTACTGGCAGCTGATGAGAAGCTGAATTGCGAAGGATGCGGCTACAAGTGTTCGAGCTGCAGGCATTCAAGGGCCCCTTCGGCAGCCAGCCACATCAACCCCATATGACCACGGAGCACAGCCTGAGATTGAAAGTGTTTGGTTTTTTCCAGAGGTAGGAAAACCGGATGGCCTGGAGAAAAAACCCTCATGGCACAGGAGAGAACCAATGCACAACTCTACTCTCATATGGCCCAAGCCGGGAATTGAAACTAGGAACACAGTGGTGAGAGGTGAGCGTCTCACGCACACGCCACCCATCATAAGTGTCAACATCAACGATCAGCTACAAAAAACGTCTGTTTGCATCAGGCAAAATGACGGACGTGCCACATGTCCAGGGGTGGTATCACAAAGCGCTAGGACTAGTCTTATCTCGAGTTAAGACGAGTAACTAGTCCTAATTTATCGGACTAGTCATAAGTTAGGACTAGTCCTAAGTTAGGATTAGTTTTGTGAAAATCCACCCCTGTTCCGTGTCTTGAAATTTATGTCACAAGCATGACAAGTGTCTGACTAAGGATTGAAAAAAAAAAAGTCTTGCCCATTTTTTATTTAACAGCATCACCATCCATGATTGTTAATGCATACATCTGCAAGGATTGTATTTGAATTTGTCCAGGGGGCTATTTCACAAGAGGCTAGGATAAATCTTAAGTGCAAATCAATCTTAATTGCTGAGCAAAATGTGATGCCACAATAATACAAATCACCAAGACAATATTGCAGATTGTCTTATTAAGATGAATCTTGTATTTGTGAAATTCGAGCCCAGGCCGGAATTGATGCTTCACCGCCTTGGTGCCCCATAAACTATTCCATTACAAAATTCAAGGTTCCTTATAGAGATGCCCTTTAGTAAGGAAAAAACTGCCCTGCCATTTACAAGAACGAGGTATCAAGCCCATTTGTCATTTCATAAATCCTCACATAGTCACATCTGGTGCCGAAGGCAGAGGCGTTAATTTCTTTAAGGATTGAATGTCAAGAAGTGATTGCATCTTTGGTTTCAATCATCCAATCCTCAGACGTCTTCACCAGAGCCTGGCAAGTAATGGTCTCAGACAGATGTACAAGGAATTCCATAAGGATACAATTTCCAAAATTAAAGATAAAATTGCTGATGTACAACATCCGTTTTTAACAACAAATTATTGTGACAAAGCTATACTCACATCATAGGCTTGTTTATGCACAAATGCATTTGATACGCAAAATCAAAGAAAATTTCTGAGATGTTGACAAAAAAGATATTTCTTAATGGTGACAAAAAAGATGATTTCTTAATGTTGACACACAAAATAAAATTGTCCTTGCTTTTCTGACAAGTATGAACATGGATTGATTTCATAGAGCTGCTTAAGCACAAAAAGTAGCTAAGCACAAAACAAATTATGCTTACCAGAATAAGGTTACCGGCCAAACTACCATGTCACATGTTCAATTTGTGACTGGTATCCTGCTCATTTCTGCTTAGCAGAACATTTTTAAGCAATATTTTCTGCTTAAGCAGCTCAATGAATTTGGGCCCAGGACTTTAAGCTATGATGGTACACATCCTCTCTGAAATAATTTTGTCAAACTGAAGTTTATCTTAAATGTGAAATGGAAACACTCTTTAAAATACATTCCTCAGTATAGCATTACAGTGTCAACATGGTGAGTTGTTCTACCAGCATTGCCACCAAGTGTTAAGTATTTTCGTGTAGAGTTGTATCATGCGGTCCTGCTATTGTCATAACCTATGATCCTGAATATCCCACTTCTGACATCATGTCATCACCTATGATCCTGAATATCCCACTTCTGACACCATGTCATCACCTATGATCCTGAATATCCCACTTCTGACACCATGTCATAACCTATCATTGCAGAGCTCAGTTGAAGTTGCATCATCAGCCGACTCATAATTGATCTAGCTTTATGTCACAGACCTACCTCATCATCAAGTCTACCCCAAGTTTTGTTGATGCACTGGTAGTTAACACACGCCGAGATGAATTTCTTTTCTTATGGCATCATTGGAGAGCCTGGCCAACGTCACATCATCAGACATCTCAAACTCGACCTTGTCTTATCTCACAAACTGTCATCTCATCTCAAGATGAAACACAATGATCAAATCTTTCTTAAGTTTTCTTGAAACGTACATGTAATGAGCTCAAACATGGCAAGATGAATTGCTTTATTTGCAACATGATTGGAGAGCGCGGCCAACGTTACATCATCAGACGTCTCATAACTGACCTTATGTTTCCTTGAAGATTAAGATGAAAGCATCACTTGTCTTTCTCTTTGAAGTAGGATGCTGTACAAAAACAAAAAAAAACATAAATTTTTCGATTATGATCAAGTCATGTTAATAAGAAACAAAATGCGGATGACATGAAAACCATATAGTTTCTATGACAACATTATTATCATATCAAAAGGTCTGCTCATGTTTATAAAGCAGCATTCTCCCTTAACAGTGGTCCGCTGGCCAAACGCCAGTTAAAACAACTGAGGACCAGTGAAAATTCTCTCCAAGTGGTCCAGATGGCTAGTTCGGTGTTGAAAAGCATCCCTATGTAATATGAAATATGGGCTAGTGAAAACCCTGTCGGACCAGTGATATGACAAGCTAACTGGTCCTGCTGGCTAGTTACTGAAAAAGTTAAGGGCAAACCCTGTAAAGGGTGACTTACCTAGTTTTTCCACAGCCTCCACACAAACACTGGCGTACATGTTTTCGTTGTATGTACCGATGAATATAAGGGTACCCGTTCTCACTAGAACAACTCCTAATTTATCCTGAAAAAAGTTGGATTTGGAACAATTTAATAAAATCATGAAGTCATTTATGTATTCAGACCTGATACTTCATCCCTTTAAGAGCCAAACATAATAATACATAATGTATAACTTATGCAATGAAAAGTCTACATGTATGACTTCAAGAACATTCTTTCCATGGTCTGCTATTACATGTAAGTCACTTCAAACTTCATGGCCAACACCTGATACACCTCTAGGCTCTAGCCAAAACAAAAAAAACATTTGTAGTTCCAAAGAATGTGGTGGAATTCCCTTTTGTTTCGACGGTATTGTGATGAGTTTTGTTTGTCAAAGAAAACAACAATATTCAGAGCCCAGGGCAGTGGAAATATTTTGGATTGTTGACATTTTTTTTCATAAGAGACTCTAGCAGAGAAGGGTTAAAAATATACACTGTAAATGTTGCAGTAAGAAATGCTTTGTGTGCAAAGTGACTCGAACCCACACTCTGCTGATCAGAAACACCGGAGCTTGTGTCCGGTGTTCTTATCCGCTCGGCCACGACACGCCACAAATACATACATAACTTGTGTAGTTCTGAGTGACGTGCACAGTATTTCTGAAAACACTGAGCCCACCTGGGCTCCACCTCATTCCCAGGGGTGATCCATCTGGCCAAACCATTTTTCCCATCATGCCTTGCTCGCTCATAACCCCTGGAATTGGTTAATTAAAATGTGCCAGTATATGGTACATTTTTTAGGTACAAGTATTAAAGTCTGTCCTGAGCCAATATGGCTCATCAGGCTGGTGTTTACATCCAGTGTCATTGGCATTAAACGACTGAGAATATTTCTATTCCCCCTGTACAGGGTACCAGTCTATCGCAGGTTACTCCCCGAGCTCTCCCCGGTACCCATTTTTCACTCCTGGGTGGAGAGAAGCAATTGTGATAAAATACCTTGCTCGAGGACACAAGTGCCTCGGCTGACCAGGCCAGGATTCAAACCCACATTCTGTACATTACAGAACTTGAGTGCACCGTTCTAGACCACTCAGCCATGACACCCCACTATGTGAGATACAAGAGAAGTCTTTTACTCACTGCTTTGGCATAGATTGAGCTCTTATCCGCACGTACACACTGATACATCCGATCATTGAAGTATAAGCCTTTCTCCCTGGTGGCTGATGGATCTTTAAAGGCATCGATGAATCGTTGGATTTGGTCTGCATTCACCTGAAATACAGATCAGAAGATAATCTACTGACTTAGTTTTAAAATAATGTGGGAAAACAAATGGTCCTCCTACATTTATAGCATGGTCCGATTTCATGGCTCTGCCCACTGCAAATAGACCATGCATTCACCGCCATGTTTGAGGTCAAAGGCAGCACTGAAGGTGCGCTGTACATGTAGCTGTTTTGACCTCAGCCCGAGTGCCCGAGGGTGTCCTTTCCTGTACTAAATGCTCATAGTGACGTCATACGTATAATGTCTATTCTGCGCATACGGCGCCCTGTAAAGCACATTAATTCAATGGGCTGTAAACGCAGAATTCCTTGGTAAGCTGAACAGGGTACCACACATTCATAGCAAATCGACTTCTTCATAGCGGATACACCTATGCTAAGCTTCCCTGGGGCGCTAGTATGACCGTCCAAGTCAAAATAATTAAAAAAAAAAAAAAAAAGGAGTACAGCACCTCAGTTACTGGGTTTAATTTTAGGGAGTCTTTTAAAAAAAGTCTGTCTACTTCTACTGTACTACTACTGAGATACTTGTTAAAGGCTGCTCAGCATCTGGACAAGAGTGCTGGAAAACACCATGCCAGAAACACCAGGGCGAACCCCTTCTCTTAGCGGTGTTCTGGGTTATTTTACGTGCATTACACAACACACAGCTTTACGTCCCATCCGGAGGGTGCAGCAATAGTGCTTAGGTGTCCTGTGTAATAAGGGACACCAGTGTCACAATCTGGACTCGAACGCAGACTCAGCTGATCAGAAACACCAGAGCTTGAGTCTGGTGCTCTTATCCACCCGGCCACGACACGCCATGACTTTGGCCAGTTGTCCAGTGTATATAATGTGAGTCCTGTAGGACACTGGGTCAATGCTAAAACTACTTGGATTATGGGAAGGGGGGAGGTGCAAGTTTGTTTATTTTGATAATGATCTATGGTGGCTTACAGTAAACCCAGCTGAGCTGGCTCTGAGTGAGACATCCCTACGTCTGACGATGGCACAGTTCTCAACATGCTCCGTAGCGATCAGTGCATCATGAAGGAGATTCTGAAGCTGGTTCATCTTGACTCTGTCCTAAGAAGCAAATAAATACATCAATAAATAAATAACTTCAAAATTATTTACAGAGAAATACAAACATCACACGTGGTATATCCCATAAACATGTACTTCATGGTTCCCCATGTTCACCTTTCTCTTCATGCAGTTATTTTCTCACCCTCAAAAAAGAAAACAAGAATAATATTAATAATGTAAACATACACAATGTCTGAAATTAAACCTTGCACAGCAGAGTAAGATTTAACTCAAATGTAAGTACGATGTACCTGGGCTGGTCTGTGTGGGATCTCAGGATCAATATGGTTTATAACAAGGTTTACCAACTCCTCGATCTTGTCCAGTTGCATATAATCTCCGATTTCGACCATGACAAAATATTCACCGTCACAAAGTCAGTACAAATCAAATATATAACTCTCCAACAGTACAAACCAGACAGGCTTCTGCTATTAAAGTGGTTGTCAGTTGATACGTTGATATTACAAACTTCTTTAGGAGGGGGCCTCAAGCAATTACACTGTGGATCCGATTATCAATCAATTAAAATTAATGACACCAAGAATTGTGATCCATTGCGACGGCCACCCATGTCAACTCTGAACTGGTTCTCTTAGGGCAGGAATGAGTTAAGTAGAAAGCATCAAACTGGACATCTCTCGCAACAGTTGTTAAGGTTTTTCTTGTAAGAACCAGTAGAGAAAGAAGCCAAAGTTTCGATCTGACTGTCTTCAGGAAAATGCCGTAGACTTTGATCCCGCTGCAGGCGCTTTGAGGATTCTGACGACATCAAGAAGTGATTACCACACAATGCAAGATGACTGAAGTTCTATCATTTTAAGCCTACATGTACATTGTACATGTAGCTGACATTAATTTAAATGAGCATGGCATGGGGAGAAATGTCTGCAAGCAAAAACTCTGAAGGCCTTGTCTCTGTCAGACGACTGTACTAGGGACTCAAATTATCCAATCAATCAATTAATCAGTCAGTCACAAAATCTGCTAATGCTGTTCCAGCACCTGTCTCCAGCTTACATGTAATGCATCGTACAAATGAAAACAGATGCCTGTGATACACCAATGCACAGTTCAACTGCAATGTGTTTTTGTATGTGTACATGTTTAGGTTATTTTTTTTTTACTGTATTCAAAAATAAATTAATCAAAATTTGTATCTTTTTTTTTATTATAGATTATACATTTTCTGCAGGGATAATTGTTTAATAGTGTTGAATTGTCAATATTCATAAAGGGAGTTGTTTTACAATTCAGCACACATGACAGTGTAAACACTAACCCCATTCCTTTCTTATGTGCACTGTTGGCACTTAGTAACAGTAACCATGTAAGGAATGAGTTCTACTGTGCAATGTGAAGAGCGCCACCTGTTGTTGGCATTTGGAAAGGTATATAAAGTTCCTTGACAAGGTGTGTGTGGGTCTCTTTTATCATGTTTATTCTTTGCATCAATTGTTTTTTTTAAATACATTTCAATCCTTTTCAAGACATTTATTGAAACATTCTGAAGGAAGTTTAATTGGATATGCCATGCCCCCCCCCCCCCGAAAAAAGAAAAAAAAAAAAAAAAAAAAAAAAAGTTTTGACAGCAGTGCAGCTTGCCTTTTCAAATTTCTTTTAAAAAAGTTCTCAAAATGTATTTCTTTTTTTCACAAAAATTGTAAATTTAATAGATCTCTCTGAAAGTTATGGCTCAAGACCGTTTTCACAATTCTTAACACTTTACAGACCATTGGTTTCTATTAATCTTCACAATTCGCAGACATGGTTGAAAAAAATGAGTCAAACAGTCAACATGACTTTTTGACAGTTTGATCGTGTAAAAGTGTCGGAAAACAATAATATGAAACAGCAATTTGGTTTTTGTGAAATACAAACAACTAAATGTACATGTAGGTACTATGTTAACATGGAAAACATTGGGCAATGTTAATTCAGGACACAATCTTTACTTCGACCTCTTTTGGTTGAATGGAAGTAGGTCAAAACTTGCAGGCAGAGGAAGCCGTTATGAGCATTTTGGTACAAGCCGTTTCCAGCTAGCTCTTGTCTCTGAAGGGTTGAATTTGCTTTGGAAACTTTACAATTGACTTCAGAGTCTAAAGTCTTAAAACTGAAACATCTCACATTATGTATTGTGTCTCTGATCTTTTCTTTATTTTTACAAAATTCAATATTTATGTTTCATTGCCTTTTTCCTGTCTAAAATTGTGTGATATTTAGCTGAATTAACACAAGTTTTGCCTCTGCCTTTCAAAAAGGGTTACGTTACAGACTGTACAAGTCTTGCACGTATTTTGAATGTCAGGTTTAGAGAGGGCAAGGCCATTTTAAGTTTGGATTGGGCACTCCCATCGGAAAATCTGAAAGTCTATGTGAAGCTTTTGAAGGGGCACCAAGGCCAAGACCAGGGCAGCGGAGGCCTCTGTGGCCTCCGTGTAGTTCCAGTCCTGAAATGTTAAAAGTCTAAAAAGTCTCATACCTTTAAACAACGAGGTTTGATTTATGAAAATAAACTACTGGGTTTGAAAATATGCTACAAATCCTGAACAATCTTTACTATTTAAACTCGACGTAACAGAGTGACAACAGAAGACTCAATTTTGATTTCTCTTCACTCATTGCAATGAGTTCCAAAAAGAACGAAAAGCAGCAAATAGCCTACTGAGGTTTTAAGGTTGTTATGACTACATGTAGGCCTAACTACTAATTGCTCAATTTATGGATACTTTTCCTGGATGGTAATCATGGATGCAAATACTGGACAGAGCTTACACAAAAAGGGAAAAATAGATGTACAATTTGTCGATGTTTTCACGAAGGGACGGGCATGTCAAATTGGGAAAAAAAATCGTGTTTGGAGATAATCACACAAGAGCATCATCACATTTCAAAACTGCAAAACAAAAGCACAATGCTTATTCTTTTAAGTCTGTACTTTCCTCCTGTGATTTATTATGAGTTAAACTTTCATCAAATGTGAATTTTATATGATCAATTCATCAATTTATTTATGATTTATTCGAGAAATTATGAAAAGGACGGGTATCCCGAAATGACACTTTTTGTGTTTTCACGAAGCGACGGGTATATGCCCGTCGCTTCGTGAAAACACAAACGAATTGCTTGGCAGTAACACTCACCGGAACAGATGATAACAGAAGACTGTATTTTGGTTTTTCTTCGCTCATTGGTCATTGCATTGAGTTCCAAAAAAGACCGGAAAACTGCACTCACATAATTCCAGTCCAAAGCCCAATGATCAGCCCCAACACCTCACCAAGAAGACTTTAAAATCTACAATTTACAGCATTCATGACATTGCTACATGTATTGTACCTCCATGCTCTGAAAATACTGCTGAAAAGTTTCTTATTTGAACAATAATCCACAGAACATCAGAGAAAGTTTCTCGGCAGTAAAATAAGGCAAACTAATCTAACTTGCCTTGGTGATAAATTTGAAGTGTTTCACACAAGAAAAGAACCTCAACTTTGAAGTGTACCAGGGTACAACAACTTGGAGATTCTTCAGACTATTGAAGATACAAGCTTTCTCTATGGTACAGGCAAAGAAACTGCGCTAGAGTACTCAACAGAAAATCTCAGCTCAATGATTAGGTCCTACTTTTCCAGTTGACTGGACAAACGGAATCTTGCAAAAGCCCCACAAAGCACTTCTAAGAGTCCGCAATGGAGTCAATTAGTTGTGGGTTGTTTTTTCTGACCAGCGCCTTTAGGGGAGAAACAAGATGCTTTGTGAATCTTGATGAATGTGTGACCAACAGTCAACATGAGCCCAGAAAATTGAGCTGGAAAATATAAAGGTTTGGCAATGATGCTGGAAGCACATTTGTAATGGATTGATGTTGGAAACAGAACCAGGCTTGTCTTGACCCGTATTGATGCAGCCTGGGAGGTGATTTCTGGACATCACCTTGTAAAGCTCCATTTTCATCAGATAGGCCTACACGTACTACGCTACAGAGCAAGGACCCCAGACCTGAATGGAAAATACCCCCAGCCCCTGGGGCATAAGAGGTGTGAATAGAAAAGCCCCCCTGCAATAAGGGGCTGGCAAACATGTAGGCTTAAGTGTTTGGCAGTTTTAGAAAGGAGGATTTTAAACTGCAACAAACCTTAAGTTGTCTGCTGATCTTCTTTACTGGTGTCAGAGATTTTCAAGGAGATTATGAAGTTCCTTTATGCTGAACACTGTTGAAAACATTAGGTCTTAACTGTGTGGGCAGGTGGGGTGACTTGATATACATGCATGCAGGCAGAACTCCACAAAAGGGGACCTGTTGGTTTCCTCGTCATCGGGAGAAAAGGGTCCCGAATCCCAGTTGGGGGGGAAAGTTGACAGTTTAAGTTGCCAAAAAACTTGTTGAACATAAAATTAGTTATGGTGTCTTTGTCTATAGATATTAATCCCAGTCTCAAACACCCGGGTCAACTCTAGTATCGGGAAAATTCACCTTCAAGCATTTTTTATGAACCTTACATGTACATCAAAAACGCAAATCTGTCTTCTTAAAACACAAAATGTGTAAATAGGCCTTTTGATTTGAGAAGAGCAGATGCAGATAAAAGTAAACAAAATCTAAACAATTAGAAGTAAATTCTATTAGTTTGTGTTTTCACCCATACACCGATGTATGTAAAGCACTACTCAGTACTTTCCCCGAGTCCTGTAAAAAAAAATCCACAGGCATATTCCTCGGGTGGGATTCGAACCCGCGACCTTTGCCATTCAAGAGCAAATGTCTTACCAACTAAACCACCTGCAGCTAGAGGCAGTTCGAATCCTATACTTCAGCAGCGGGTACCGCAATGATGCATTATCGATGAAAGTTTACAGATCAATTTCACAGTTTGAATCCTATATATTTCAGCAGCGGGTACCGCAACAATGCAAAAAGTTTTAAACATTATCTATGAAATTTAACCAATCAATTTCACATCCACCAAACATTGCTCACTATTACCTCTTCACTGTCTCCTCTTAATTCGTCTCTTTCTAAGAACGAAACAAAAAGGACCAGTGCCTCCATGCCTAGAGGCAGCTGGGAAGAATCCATGATTGACGACATTACGACTTCTTGAAGACAATGAATTGTCGCTGCTTCACTCCATGTCTTAAGACGAGGCCAGTCCAAACAAACATGCAGATCAATCTTTCTTGAAAATAAAACCAACTCACTTCCTTTTCCTAGAGTTAAATTTAACTGTTGTTACCTACTGTTTGTCGACGAGGACTTGATTTTGGACAAAATTGCCCTGGGAGATTAAAGCAAAACTGGCAGCAAGGCAATATCAAATCCTTATAAAATCACATTTCTCATCCATCAGTCACTGACTACGTCACGCTACACAACCGAGATGTTGTTTGATACCCGTTTGATTGAATGAATTGTGTCCTGCTAACAACACCTCCCTGCGATGTCTTGCAACCATTGAACAAGAAAAAAGGATTAAAACCTTCAACCAACAAAGAAGCTCTTAGCTTTCTTCAGATGAGCAAACTCAACCCAAGACACACTCCCCTGATACCAAGATGTGGATCACTATGCAAAATAAATGTTTACTTCTGCATCCACTCAGCTCGGACAGCAAAGCCACTCTGCTTGAGTGTGAGAAAAACAAACAAATGTTGGTATTATTGCACAACACTTTGGGAAGTTCAACATTTAGAAAAGTAGCCTTACATTATTTATCTTTTACCCATACACCGATGTGTGTAAAGCACTGCATACTTTCCCTGACTCCTGTGAAAAAATCCACAGGCACACTCTTCCGATGGGATTCAAACCCACGACCCCCGCCATTCTAGAGCAGATGGTACCAACTAGACTACCGAGATTGTATGGCAGCTAGAGGCAGTTTGAATCCTATTAGTAGCGGGTACCACAACCATTTCATCCCTGAGGCAAAAAATTAATATCTGTTAGGCCGAGAGCCTAATATTACAATGTGAACTGTAGCAGTGAATAACACACACAGTTTAAGAAAGACAATGCTTTTTAACATGTTTATACATAATCTTCCTTGATTTTTAAGCATGCATGCTTAATAAGTTGTCTCAAATTCTATGGAAACATTTTGTATTTTATTTCCTGAGTAACTTGCTTGGAGGAAGGGGGGGGGTAAATTAGGGGATTATTGGGATGAAAGCATGCAATTTGAAACATAAGACCTTCAGCTCCTTTCACATGTTTCACTGGGAACAGAACATTTATTTGACCTTTCCACACTTGAATTGTTTACTCTTGCAAACTCCTGGGAAAAAAAAACCAATTTCATGGGAAATAGCTAGCCCTGCTTGGGAATAGGGTTAAGCCAGATAACCCTGGGGTTAGCATCCTGAGTTTGCATTTTTCCCTGGAAAATCGCACCAAGTGTGAAACAAACACAGGGTGTAGGTGGGGTTCAAATTCCCCAGGAATTTCCTGGGGTTTTGTTTTCTGGGAATTGGCTCAGTAGTGTGTAAAGTGCTTTTAACATGTTTAACATTAGATAAATTTCATAGGACGCTCCCTTTAAATTTTGGTTGAACTTTTCACACTGAAAGTGCTAACTGGCAAACTCCTGGAAATCGCTTGCTTTGGAGTAGGGTTATTTGAGGGAGATAACCCCAGGTTAGCATCTGAGTGTTCTTCTGCCCTGGAAGTTGCATCAAGTGTGAATGAAATGAACAGGACACACAGGGGGGCGATGCAAGGGTTACATCCCCTCATATAAAATTGTCCTGGGCTCAATTTCACACAGAAATAAGATTCATCTTAACTGCGAATCGCTCTTAGTTGCTAAGCAAAGTGTGATGTCACTGTATAAATTACTATGGTAATACTGACAAGTCATCTGAAGATGAATCTTTGTGCATTTTATTGTGAAATCGATCCCTGGGCTTAGCCTATCCTTGGCAATTATTGGCTCTGTAGTTATTCTTGGTACAAGACATTCTTGCGTTGTTGTCGGTAAAACCATGCACACTCAACACTACAAACATAGTGCGACAATTAAATAATAATAATAATACGGGGTATTTATAGAGAGCCAGAATCTGCCAAAAGACGCTTAGGGCACTTCACAAATTTAGCAACACAATAATTAAAAGGTTTGGTGTGACAATTCCATCGGTAGAGGGCGTTCACTGAGAGCCATGAAGTTGTTTTTATGTGTGGTGGGCCTTGGTCACTGACATAATGGTTGATGGAACAGTGCCCGCTATCGTTTGATGGTTTGTGTACGATACATGACACACACCGACTCCCGAGGGAGAATCGGGATAGTCAAGCAATACTTTTAAACAACAACACGCCTCTGTAGTCTGGTAGTGTACAAAAGGGCCTTAATGTGTACAGACAAAACAAAAATGGACTTTATGATGTAATATTTACACAGAAAACTAACATTGGATATTGCATTTTCAGTGTTTTGTTATTTCAATTTTTTTTATGATGCTTTATTATGAATGTAACATAAATTATTTGAATATTTTCTGAAAACCCCATCCGTGTTTTTTTATTTCTTTTTATTTAGGCACCCTGCTAATTATGCAACAAAACACAACATAGTTGATTGAATGAAAATCTGCTAAATGCAATGAAAAAATGGGCATCAGTATTACTGACAGTGACAGTAAGCATCCCCAGCATGCCCAGTGTCACGCGGTGGACAGGCAGACAGGCACAGTGTTGCTGGTGTCACTGTCACAGTGTCAGTGTCACTTTTTTTTAAGTGTCAGTCGTTTTTCTGTACAATTCTATTTCTACCTCATTCAGTCAAAGAAACAACGGAACATCACGACGACTGAATAATGCACTATTACCTACAACAACTAACGTTATACAAGCTGTCGAATGGAGCAGAGTAAATGAAGAACGAAGAAAATAAACTTACCCCCACCCACCAACAACGTTTTTCAGCACAGCAGACGACACACACTAGCCGGACAGTGCGAAAGATGGCGCTTCGATGGAAGAGTTCAAAGGTCGTTTCTATGGCACTTCAACTAATGCCCAATGCCAACCGTCCTCTCGCCAAAATCCACGCAAAATCGACAAGTTTGTCAATCAGGACACCTATTTCCTGTCGAAAACTTGTTGAAATAACATATGTTACGATTTTGTTCAGTTTCAGTTGCTCTTAATTTCTGAAAATGTGAATAAAAACAACATTAGTGAAGTTTTAAACGAAGTTGGGCACGAAAAGTTAAGGCTATTTCATCGCCCAACATAAATATTTTAGCGCACACAATTGTGTACACTTCATCTCAACTTTGGGCGCTGTCGTGGTATTGGGCTATCTTTTGGACTTGGCAACAAAAGCTGTATTGTAAAGTGTACACAAACATGTCCGACACCGGACTACACACACTTCCGCGGTGACTAAATTTGTTGACTTTTTATCCATAATTTTTGTCAATGGTTTTCTAATTATTTATAAAAGATGGCGACGAGAGAAAGGACCCAAGGAGTCAAGGTTCATTCTCCGGGTCTTCATGAAGAGCTCGTGGCCGATTTCAAACCAGACACCCGTGTTAAATCGTCGGTAAGTACGAAGAATTTGTGCCTTCATTTTGATTAGTCGTCAACGTTCGACACCAGTCACTAGGCCAGTGACTTCGCCGTGCAGTCAGGCAGTGTTTTGGGCCTTGCACGCCGTGTTGACGGAGAGAGGGCAAAACAGTAATACATGGTGCATCAGTTGTTAAACCTTTCAATGTTTGTTGTAATTTAAAGGATCAAACCTTTACATGTCATGCAGGCCTGGCATATAGCTGTCGAAAACTTTACATTTTATTTTTAGGGAGTCTTGAATAAAAGGGTGTGTATGTGGTTCTTCTTGTGGAGCGGAGGATTTGAAAATGACCTGAATCAGAAAATATTGTTCAGAGACCTTACTGGCCAGACCTGACCAGTGCTGTTTTAGTAGAAAAGTTTCCATATCTGGCTGCCACTTTCTAAAAGGATTTTTTATTTTTTATTTTTAATGGATGTTGGGCTTTATTTCCCTTTTTTAAATATTCCTCTCCAGGGATTGGTAGCTAAAGTAAAAAGTAAATCCCTAATTATTGACCTTTAAAAAAGAAAAATCAAGCGGACATTTCATCGTGCGACCGGAACTTTCGCGCATTCATGCCCAAAGTAACTAAAATGGCGTTAAGCGAGTAGCGTTTGGTCAAGCCCAACGTAGACGTGAAAATGGCTTACTTTTCATGATTTCTACACTTTGTAATCATTCAATCAAAGTGCCTGTTCCTCTCTGTATATATTCTGTCAACCTTTCTGGACATGTAAGGATACAATTTGACCTAAATTAAGGGAGATAAAGTGGCAGCCGGATACAGCATTTTTGCTGTTTTATTAATAATATTAATAATAAAACAACATTTATAAAGGGCAAAGCGCATTGTGAAATTGAATTATACTCAATCACAGATTTCTCAATGCGCCTTACACAGTTCGCGCCTAACAACAATAATATAGAAGCAAAATATAAAACTAGTGTCTTTTGAAAATTGTTGAAGTTTGCTGAGTGATAGACCAAGGCTACATTTTGTTTTAAAAATTACTGACAAAATCCACTTTTTCACACATTGTGACCAAAAACACAATCATTTTTAGGTAAATAATTAGACCCAGTAACACTAACAGGGGTGCTGTACTTCTTTTTTTTTAATGTTGACTTTGACATTCGTACTAGCATCTAGCTATGAGTATGACCGTCCATGTCAAAATTTCATACAAGGAGTACATGCCCCTGTTACTGGGTCAAGTATGTTATTTTGGGTTATATGACTTAGGGGCCTGTTGTGTGAAAAAGTGTTAGTTGAATTTGAATATTTTCAGAATACACAATACAGTACTTAGCTTTTCTATTATAAATATAAAATTTAATTATAAGACATTCAACTGCAATTAGTGCTACACTTTAATTGCGCAGATGGTAACTGTTCCAAGAAAATTATAAATATAAACCTGGATTCTCTGCTTGAGTTCATGAGGGCAGGACCAGAGTTCCGCACATCTACCCCTACTAAATAATCAGCCTATATAAGTTTGGATTTGGCCTAACTATAGTTGTGATGGGTCCAACTGTAGTTAGGCCAATTCTTTAGTGGCAAATCAACAGCAACACTCCTTTTCAGTTACCTGACCCTTAAACGGGATTCCAAATATTTCATTTGAAAAAGTAGGCTAAAGATAGTTGAATAATTCTTACATTTGTCAAATAAAAGGAAATGAAGTATCATAATTATTGTCACTGTCTGAACAATGGTATGAATGACAATTTAATTAATGTATAAAAGCTGAAAACCAAATAAGAAGCAGTTAGAATTGCACGTCGTTGTCAGTCTAGTTATTTGAAGAGTAGGCCTACTTCATTTTGGAGTAGAATTTCTCAATATACAGAGCAGTTCATGTCAGCTATCTGAGTAACCCGCCAGACGTGTCGTTGCGTAGCAATCAACCCTAGTGAGAATACTCCTAGCCATCGGATTAGATTAATTATTAAACCTCAAATAATCCAACATCTCAAATTATTACAGTATCAATTTAATTAAAGGCATGTCCTACTCCACTTTGGTTTTGTTTTCTTTTCATTTTAGTTGTATTGAGGTCGTATTTTTCATGCTACATAAACTACACATAAATACCTGCTATTTATTGACACAATTTAAATAATAATAAAAAAAATAGCTGTCGCAAACTGCTTACCAACCAAAAGGACCTGTTGTATAAATGCCATTTGGCCTCACGTTTCGACCCTAGCAGAGTCTTTCTCAAAAGGCTAAAGGAGCATTTGAGAAAGACTGCTTTTTAAACAATTTTTTGCACAATTCAATTAAATATGAATAGGTAAACAAGACCTAAATCTTCTGGTTAGATGGTCAACTGTTTATTTGTATACTAATTAGTTTGTGTCTTCTGTTTTTCTGTCTAACCCAATAGTTCTTTGATTAATAGTTTGTATTAAAAAAAATTGTCTTTTATTATGAAGTTTCCAAAAGTTATTTTACAAAGTTCTTCGTCAATTCTATCAATTCTATTCTATCCCATGTTGCCATTTTCATATATGTTTGGGTTTGTCTCTCCATCTTCTCCTGTCTTCCTCTTCAAAGGCTGAACATTTCAAATTATTCCCCCCACCCCCTGTAATTATTTATTTATTTTTTATTTTTGTTAAAGAAGCATCACTAGTGACTAAAAGTAAAACCCTTCTTCCCTCCCCTCCCCAACCCATCATTGTATCAAGTATAAGTTGTAACCTAAATTACCTAATTATTTTGCTTTCATGTTCTCTTTCTTGTTAAAAAAATTAAGCCTGGCAGACGTGAATCAAGGAGAAGGCTGCCGGAAACCAAAAGACCATGGTCAACACCGGTCAGTCGGTCAAGCACAGCATTATCAGCTAACAGCAGCCGGTCATCTCTTGACCAAAGCGCTAAGATCCAGAATTGGCTATGCCAGAAATCAATACGTGGTGTACAGGTGAGATCAGTGTACTTTATAAAATCCTTGCTCTATGATATACAATCAAAGCCAAATCAAATTTGCTCAAATCAAATTAAGCTGGAACAATTTCGTCAAGGCCTTTGAAATGTGCCAGTACAAAATGTTTACTTCTCATCAAAGAGGCACCCTCAAAGGACTACAGATGTCCATTTAAATGAAAAGGATCAATTTCTTTTCATTGTGTGCTTTTGTTCCATAAAAAAAAGTGAGTAAAACTTGTTGTTTGAGTTCATAAGGAGCGTTTTTTTTATCCGTCGATTAAAAAATGAATGCTTGGCGGACTTTATGATGCAAGGTCGGGAAAAGTGAAGGCCCTACATGCAGTTTGGTCACTTGATATTACTAGTTAGGCCTATACCTTTGCTGCGTTAACACTTCCAATCATGCCAATCGACTCAATATACCTCAAGATGCAGGGTGGCAGCGCAGTCGGGCGCAGGCAAACGGAAGCTCCCGACCTTATGTCACCAGTTTGCTTTATGTTTCTAACGCAACTTAATGCTCCCACCGGACATGCCACAGGGGCGGGGTCGGTACTTGAAAATCTTCAAAATTAATTTCAAAATATTTAGGCCTATAAGAAACATTTTGAAGAAAAAAGGTGCATCTACATGTACACTTCAAAAGCATTATTTCTTAATTTGTAATTGAATGAAAACTTGTCCTTTAAGTTTGATAAGGAAAAACTGCCTACATATGTGTCAGGCCTGTGAGTGTTATCAATTAACAATTTTTGGGTGAAGAAAGAAAAACTGACTGGAGCGGGGCTTGAACCTGCAACCACCGGTTTAACATACCGCTGCTCTACCAACTGAGCTATCCAGCCCTAATGTTGGCGGTCTCCCTATTTTGTCAATTTCTTTATTCGGGGGGTGCCGAAATCAATTACTGTTACTATTGTGCATGCAATACGAGAAACCTACCATGAATACCTGCCTTTTAGAATACATGTACATATCTCTTGAATGATTAGACAAAAAAAATATCATTTGCATAGTCTTATTTCAAGGAGGGGGATACTAAAAAACATGAGCCTCTGTAAATTTACAGAGAGAGTTCAAATGTTGACCCTCGTGAACGACCTCCCCAATAATTACAGGAACCCATTTCAAAGCCCACCTTTTCTTTCCACACAGTAGATTTCCCATTAGTGCCAACCTCTCCTGTGGTGTTTACCGAGTTAATTTGCACAGGAACCGGACTATTTGTTGAGTGCAGACCTCATTGATTTTACGGCCTTATAAATCAACTCATACATTGTAATAAGCGCACGAAGGACCCGACACTAAGTGTGGACATTGTCATCTCTGTACTCAGTCCAGCGGTCAAATGAATTTTCTGACGCCACATTTTTGTCAGGCGCCTCATCGTGTTTTGAACCTTGTCAAGCAGATTGATATACACGCATCGATTGCCGCTATCACATAGCAACTGAAATAGCTAACAGATGCTTTTACTTTGTGGAACAATTTTGTTACAAAGACAAATGTGAAAGGATGTCAGATATATGATTAATTTGGTAAACCAGCCAGAAAGTCAAATTTATTGAAATTGTTGTGCATTATTTTAGTTAAAGAACCTTATAAATCAGTAAGAATAATATGATTAATAATACACAAATTGTATGTAAGTTTTATCTATCATTTTGGGTTGAACAAAGAAAAATTGACTGGAGTGGGATTTGAACCTGGGACCACTGGCTTAACAGACTGACGCTCTACCAACTGAGCTACCAAGCCCTAATGTTGGCAGTTTCCCTATTTTAACAATATCTTTGTTCACATGTGGTCTAGAATGTGGGGGTCATATGTAGGTTCGAATCCCACCCAATGGGAGACTTTTGGATGGTCCTTTGTCACAGTTCTCACCAGTCATGCCAGTAGTACGCGTGCTCAGAACTATGTGCACAATACTTACATGTAGCATGTGCGAACATGCTCAGTTGTCAAAAAGGACCGTTGTGTCTGCTGCCGCCATCGTCTCAAAATCTCCCATTAGCCTGTCCCTTGTGTGCTTCGTTCTTAAAAGGGCAACCTTGCCCTTGGGCACTAAGGCATTTTCTCCTGGGTAAAGGGCACCTCTATGGGGAAGTTTGTACTGGTATATTTCAAGTGCACCAAGCAATTACCAGAGGCAATGGAGGCATTTGCCTCCATTGCCTCTGTGAAGTATTGGACCTGGCCTGTGGGTATTGTTTCGAAGGACTGAGTACAGTGTTTGTCATGCATCAGTGTAAGGGTGTAAAATCCTAATTGTAGGCCTACACCTTGTTTTTCTTTTTTTCTTGTTTAAAACCATAGAATCAAACCGAGGCTGGAGTTTAGTTTAGCCCTGCCTCTTTTTTTTAGTAAGGAATAGAATCAGTGAGAATATTCAAAAATTTTAAAGGGGCTGTGTCGTCAGTATAGGAGTAAATGAGGAAAGATCCTATTAATTCATCCTAGGGGGTAAGGGTTCTAGTGTTAATTTTTAATCCGTAATTCTACTTTTGATTAAAAGAAATCTTGATCATGTTTCTCAATTTATCATTTCTCCTTTTGCCACAGGAACGAGCGGATCCAGAGTCTAAAGAAACCAAGAAGTTGTACATGGCGGTGCTAGACAGAGAAAATACATTTGTCAAGGTAAGGCCGTGTCGAAACTAGCGACTATGGCTAAGGCTGTGGCTATGGCTTGATCATCACATTGCCATTTCATCCTTCACTGGCTTGACTCAGTACTGTGTAGTATCACTGAAGAGAATTATTACCAAAATTGTCAAAGTTCAAAATGGATTACAGTTACAGTTCTATTTTTTTTTTGTCCTGACTTGACAATGCCAAGAGAATATAAATTCTCTTGACTGGATTGTCCGTTTTTTTCTCTCGACCGAGAAAAATGTCAAATTCACGCACCATGAATTGCAAAACAGGCGTTACCTACGGCATAGGAGTAGTACTAAACACGGAACCACGGCTTGATTGCCGGCTCACTCTGACTTACCTCCATTGAGCCGAAATACAATGAATGAATGGTGGAAGCCTCCTGATGCCTCATAATCTCCTTGGAACAAAAGGACAAAGGTCTGTTTTCGGGGATTACACAAAAGCCACCTCTCAATAGCCAGAAAATGCCAATATATTCATGCTCTTTTTGTCCTTGTGTGGGTGAAACGAAGCATTAGACAGCGTGTGTGCCGTCTGTGCAAGCTCCGCAGTGGAATGTCCGGGGGTCCAAAATTACACAATGGTGTCTTTACACGGCTTCCGTTTCCAGGTAGGGAAACGTTAACAGGTTATGCCCGGCCATCTGGTTTGAAGGGCAAGGTAGTTTTTCCTAGGTAAAGGGCACTTCAGTGAGGAAAATATAAATAAACATTTCAAGGGGCACCAAGGCTATGAACAGAGCATGGAGGAATTGCTTCCATTGCCTCCGTGAAGTATCAGGCATAACTGGACAAAACAAAATTCATTTGTTTGTCTTTTTCAAGTTTCAGTTAGATGGTTTTACAGTTGGTTAAGCTTTTAACAGTTCAACAAATCTCTCATCTACAAAGAGGGCGCAATACTAATTCCATTTTGAAAGTACAAAAATATTTCAAAACATTAAAAATACAAATGTTTCAAGCATATATCTTACACTGATTACATTGTTAAGCTGTCAAGAAAAAAACTTCAGAAGTTGCACATTGACTGCTTTATTAGAGGTCTAATTGTATCTGGTTTACCACACTATTTCTATGGTTTGACCCCCATCCTACCCCAAAGGGCGCCCTCTTGCAGTCAAAAATAAGGCTTATTGTAAACATATCTCAGGAGTCATCCTATGCTTGTACCTTAATCCTTGCGCACAATCTCCACGCCACATTTAATCTCACTTAATCTGATCAAGATTAATCCAAACTTTTTAAAATTGCTGGCACTCTTAGGATGTTGATAACTTTCTGACCGAGAAGTCCTTCCTTGATCTGAGAAAGAAGGAGATGTTATACAAGAAGTGGAACGAGCGAATCTTTGCCCCTCTCCAAGAGCAGATGTACAGAGAGATGAAAGGTAACTACGCAGAGCTAGACAAGAGAAAGAGGGCCCTCTTCATGGAATATCTACGCCACAGAAACAAGAAGGTAATTAAAAAAAAAAGTTAGTTCGAATTGGCTTGTTAAGTTTTTGTTTCATTACTCCTTAACTAGTTGCCGCTGGAATTCTTTTATTTTTTCCCGTCCCCCTGGCGGGATTATTTTGTCGGAATTGCTGTAAGTTTTCTTTGAGAATACCGCCGGCACAAAGAAACCCTAACTTGACAAAGCCAAGAGAACAAAGATTCTCTTTGTTGCATCGCACGTTTTGTTTTCTCTACCGAGAAAATCTCAAATTCACGCGCCATGAATTGCAAAACATCAGCCGTTACCTACGGCATAGGATTGGTACTGAACCTGGAACCATGGCTTGATTCCTGGTTCACTCTGACTTGAAGTGAAATACAATGAATAAACAATGGTGGAAGCTTCTTGATGTCTCGTAATCCTCTTCTTGGAACATAAAGGACATAAAATGAACATGTAAATGAGCATGCATGTGTCAGTCGGAGAAATGTCTGGAAGTCTTCTGGATTTCCTTTTCCCCGATGGTTGCTAACACCTTTAATGAAGTAGTCAATTAATTCTGTGAAAACAAGTTTTTAACAAGAATCTTTTGAATCAAGCTTTCCAGGACTGTATCTCAAAGATCACTAATCAACTTCAAGATTGTTCATTTGTATAAAATCCATACATGCCATAGAACGAAGAGAATGCCGAGTTCAAATTTTATCTTTGTCTGGTGTGCACGCCTTCTATGTCAGCTGTAGACATATAGTATCAACATAGAAATAGAACACAGAGAATGTTGAGCTCAATTGTCGTCTGTGTTTACTGCACACGCCCTCTATGTCAGCTGTAGACATATAGTATTAACATAGAAATAGAACACAGAGAATGTTGAGCTCATTGCCGTCTGTGTTTACTGCACACGCCCTCTATGTCAGCTGTAGACATAGAGTATCAATACCATGTGACAAGCCTGTATGGTAAAATTAAGTAATGAGAAAGCTGAAATTTGCCATACAGCGAAAATGGCAGAGTGCACGCCTGTTTCTAAGTTCTGTTTCTACGGTACAAGCTCACCCCTAGATTCACGGATTTGAAGCAGACATTGATTTAACAACACGGTGTCGGATATTTTCTTCATTGCAGGGTTTTGTCTCGCTGGACACCTACGATCCCACGGAGTATGACCCTCTGAAATTGGTCGTACCTAGACCCGCCCCCATCGTAGCAGTGACAGACTTTCTAGATGACCCTCTCATATCACAACAGCGCAATAGAAACGAGGAAGACCGAGCCATCATCAGATGTAGAACAGGTAAAGACACCTTACAAGTCCTTCTCAGTTATCCACTACTTTTAACCAGTTGCCGCCGGGATTCTTCCATTTTTGTCCCCGTTCCCCTGGCGGGATTATTTTCGTCGGAATTGCCGGAATCATTATTTCTTTGAGAGTACCGCTGGCACAAAGAAACCTTGACTTGAAAAAGCTAAGAGAACAAAGATTCTCTTTGAAGCACTGTGATTTTTTGTTTGTCTATCGAGAAAATGTCAAACTCACACACCATGATTTGCAAAACCTCAGCGGTGAGCGATAGCATAGGATTGTTTCTATAACCGGAACAAAGGCTGGATACTCAGTTCACTCAGACTTGCCTCCAATGTGTTGAAATACAATGAATAAACAACGATGAAAGCCTCTCGTTGTCTCGTAATCCTCTTCTTGGGTAGTCTTAGTTCTAAGACCCTCCTGTCGTTAATTTGCGATCCATAATTCTACACCAATAGAGGGCACTATCACCCACCCACCGCCCCCAGTTAGTCATGTTAGTGTACTGGGGTGGTGGGTGGGTGATAGCACCCTCTATTGGTGTAGATTTATGGATTGCGAATTAACTACAGGAAATGATGCAAGGTGCTTAAGTACTGCGAAGTGGATTAGTCTGATGGTGCGTAAAGGCGGGAAGGTGATGCTTAGAGGGAAATGTCGAGTTGAAACCGGTTCTTTTCAGAACCACCCCAACTCAAAAGAGATGTAACTACATGTACATGGTGTCTACCGCAAACCTTAAGTTGTATCTCCACCATGCAAAGTTTCAAATCCTACTTAATTACAAATGTTACCAGCATGCTCTAATAAAATGAAGAAAAATATGAAGTACAGTTTGCAAAATCTATAAATAAATAAAAATTACATGTACCCATAAAACATGTTCGGTCGTTCGAAAGGTAATTTTAACAATTCGTTTTTAATTTTGCAATTTTGTCATGATAGGGAGAACGTTGTCGGATTCTGCTGTTGAGGTCCAACGCTTGCCACCCCTTCCCCTTGTTCCACTCGGCCGCCACGGCACAGAGTGTCGAACCTGGCTTGCCATGCCTCTGCATGACATCGAGAGTCCAGTTCGATTGGGCAGCAGGTGAGTTAGGGATTTCTGAACTCTATTTTTTTTAATATGTTGTTTTTCCTTCTAACGAATAAGCACAGTGCCCACTAACAGGAAAAGATGCAACAGAGTAAAAACATACAACAATGTGAATTTGGATAAACGTCTACAACAAAACTAGTGTAATACAACTTTTCCTAACACATCTGAAACTGAACCTAATTTTAACAATTTGTTTTTAATAATTGCTTGGCCATGACCCGCTATAAATAAACATCCCTTCTGACACAGAAATTGCGACAACGTTTATAAATGTCATCTTTTGAATGTATTTTGTCATCTCAGACGCCGTATGAAGGGAATCTTCAACGACTGCCACTTTGACTTTGAGGAGTGGTCCAAGATGCCGTTTGACTCGGTCATCGTCGATGAGGAGATGAAATGCCAGAAAAAGAGAGTCTACACAAGCCAGCAGCCTACCATAGTTTCCACGTAAAGGAACTTCTCCACACACCTAGCGCAATTCAGAGGGTTTGTAGTCACACAAAAAAAGGTTCCAAAAGCAGTTTTCTTCCGCCTACTCCAATATGAAGCGGCCAGCCTTACTGTTTGCTTCTGCCGCCTGGCTTTATGAAAAGTGTCACTTATTTTTAATTAGTAAAATAGACGGTAAACCAAAGACAACACAGTTAATGCTACCAACCCGTCACAGCATTTTTTTTCACATATATTTTTCAAAGAGAGCTTTCAAACAAAATTTTTGTAACAAGATTTTTAAACTTTTACTTTTACAAAATTTCATTTCAACTCTTCCAAATGGATGTTAGCTATCTGTGACTATTTCCTGTTTTTTTTTTTTTTTTTCTCTTTGCTTTTCAACGTTGGCTAATAATCAATGTTTTTCTGTGCTTTTTTATACACTGTATATTTTTTGTTGAGCTTATGAGTATATTTTACTACTTGATTAAGTATCCTTTTTAAGATTAAATTGAATTTGTAAAAAGTTGGGCGTTTTGTAAAATAAAATGTACATTTTAAAAAGATGAGGTACAGCTTTGGTGATGTTGGCAAAACAGCCTCAATTGTAAAACACTTTCTTTTATTAAAGATAGAAATTAGAAAAAAGAAGGTTTTGAGTTTTAGTTTTTGGTACGACATGCGGGTAAGCACGCTCTTGCTAAATTGTAACGAGTCGGGTGTGGTAACGAGCAGGTGTTTTTCATTGTGTTGACAACTTTTTTTGGTCTTTATCAGCTGAATATAACAACAACTATTGTGATAGTCACATTCACAAGATACAATTTTTTTTTCTGGGGAAAAAACACAACGCTGTACCTTATTTTGATTCACACAACTAAAGTTCAATGCCTTTCTGGGCAATCTATGCACCTGACACGAAATGGAAAGCAAGTAGGTTCAAATCCACGCACCGTATTTGTTTCCATTTGATATACTAGAAACGTACGCACCAACAGCATTCTTTATACTGCATTTATAAATAATATTTGAGGTATTTGGCAATTTATTTTTTATGGAAATAGTTTAGATGTTGAGAAACCTTGAAAAAGTTCAATCAAGGAACATAGTTAACTATTGTTAGACTAATTTTGATCGAACTTGGGTTAGCCAACGATGGTTGGACTAGTCTAGTACTAGTAGACTATTCAACACCAGCCTGTTGAGTTTGGTTGCATCGCTGGGTACCAATTTCTTGCATATTTATTTTTACAAATTTTTGTAATAGGCCCAGTCCAGGGGACCAGTTTTTCAGAGAAGTTATAGACCTTTCTTTTGCAACGTCACAGCCCGAGTTTTTGCCAACCAAGATGGAAAAACTTTGGGGTGCCATGAATTCAAAGCAAAATCAGATAATCAGGGTTTGTAAAAATGTTGCACAAATATTCAAAACTTGTTTAAAATTTGTTGGAAACAAACCAACCAATAATGGGATGTATTTTCTTTGAATAGGAAGTTGCAAAAATGTTGAATTTGGTCACAACGTCTGTCAACAAGATTTGAATGTTTTGCTACATTTCGCCGTCTATGCCAACCAGCGCGGTTTGTTTATCACCAATAGAAAGGTCAATAACGTCGATTTCACCATTTTCTCACAGCCGCATTGACTTGACATGACTGTTGGCACTTCAACTTCAGTGCGCATGTACTCTGTACGTCATCAACCAACCACTAGTTAACCATTGGTTCTTGATCGAACTTAATTCTTGTAAAGATGACGCATTCTTTGGATATTTATGTTCTCGAACTTGCTCCCAGGTTAGGTTTAAAGGCGTACCTTCCAAGGAGATGTCTGTATTGGTACCAAAAGTATCAACATGATAATGCTTCTGTTGGAATCTTAATTCCAGAGAACTTTTGGTTGACTTTTACTTGCGGCTTTCTTGTTTTCTCCCATGTTAAAATTATCTGACCAAATAAGGGCTGAAAAAGCAAAAAATAGATGGGACCATTTTGGTTTGTTAATAATTCGCATTCGTTATTGATATTATACACAAGGAATAAGACATAGATGGTAGTCGGTTATATACAATTATTGTTGATATGGAATTAACAAGTAAAGTTGTTTACGTACAACCTCGTCCTTTCCTCAACTTATTCCTAAGATTTCAGGTAATCGTCCCACACTAAAATATTGCATCTTTCTACTTTTTACACTTGTTCAATTTCAACAATGAGGGCGCTAGATCAGAATCTCATAAAATGACAGCAGCTATTTTAATGTACTCAATGCTGTCCGAGTGCTTGTGAAAAAGAAAATACAAAATGCAAACAAATCAAAAGGTTTTTTTTCTCTTTGTCTTCAAAATGTTGATTCACTCCTTTATTTATAAGCAGGCCTGATACTCCATGGCCATGCCACTCCATGATCGCCTCCATGCCCCCGGTCATGGCCTTGGTGCCCCTTGAAAATGTTCAAGAAGAAACTTACAATCTCCTCAGGGTTGCCCTCTATCAATAAGAAAAAATGCCTTCGTGCCCTTGCCCTTTCAAGAACGCAGCAATCAGGTCTGTAAACCGCAGATTCTTGGGAGGATTGTCTATACTTAACCTCTGAGCATATTCTGAATTTCACTCTGGTTAATTTTATTAGCAGTAATGGGAGACTTTTGAACGGTCCTTTTTCACAGTTCTCACCAGTAGTACGCATGCTCAGAACTACACGGGTACGACTGAGCATGTACGCGCGTGCTCAGAGCTGTCGAAAAGGACCGTTGTGTCTGCTGCCTCAAAAGTATCCCATTAATTAGTTGTCGGTGAAGAGCACTCTGGAACAATGTACAGCAATCTATGCACGGTATACTAATTATTGTATGGATACTATTTTACTGTATGCAAATTAGCAAGGTCACAAATATTACATTCCTAATGCACACATTTTATTCAAAACTGAACAAGTTTGTACAAAATTATCAAAAGGCCTAAAGTAAAACAAATTCTTGTGGAACATTATGAAAAGGTGTTCTTTTTTTACGAGGTAGTGTGATAGACTGTATGCAAATTAACAAGGTCACAAATAAGACAGTCCTATGCACATATTTTATTCAAAACTGAACAAGTTTGTACAAAATTATCACAAGGCCTTTGTAAAACAAATACTGGTGGAACATTATGAAAAAGTATTCTTTTTGTACGAAAAAGAGTGATTTGTTTTATAGAAATAGCTTTGATTTATGTAATTTTTAAACGACGGATTTTGCTTTAGTTAACAGGAATGGCATTATTTCAATTGATTAAGTATGAGATTATGAAATAAAATTGATCAACTTTTTGAACAATGACTTGACGGTTTTGGTTTGGTTTTCTTAAATAACACCAACATTAGTAATTGGCAAAGACCAGTATCCGCACTTGATGTGTCTCAACATAATACATGAAATAACAAAACTGTGAAAGTTAAAGGTCAATCATTGAAGAAAATAGTGAAAATGTTTTCGTTGTTTTCAAATATCGGATTTTGGACTCGCGATATCAATTTGTTTTTCCTCGGGTAACACTCTGACCCAACTAAGCTTACATTAGGACCAACCTAAAGTAACCACACAATCGGGTCACATTTGTGGTCCGATTAGGGTAACACTCTGACCCAACTAAGCTCATACAAGACTACAGCAAAAATATTGCAAGGAATATTTTATACACCTTTTGGGGCGTCGCCAGCTTGCTTTCATTCTGGCAGGTGCCTGAAAGTTTTCCACCGAGTGACCATCTTTATTCGAAGTGAGTTATATTTCCAATCTACATCTACATCTACATCTATGACAGTTTCTCATCAAAGCCTGTTCAGCATCTCAATGAGGGGCCCAACCGGGGCGAACCCCTTCTCTTAGCGATAAGTGTTCTGGGTTCTTTTACGTGCATTACTAGATCTCAATACAACACACGGGACCTACGGCTTTACGTCCCATCCGAAGGATGCAAAGCAATAATGGTTAAGTGTCTTGCTCAAGGACACAAGTGTCAAGACCGGGAACCGAACCCACATTCTGCTGATTAGAAACACCAGAGCTTGAGTCCGGTGCCACGACACGCCTTAACCAACGATATGCACACCTTGAGTATTGAGCATGCATGCACCATCTACATCTACATCTATGACAGAATTTTGTATGTGTCTTTTCAGTTTTGTTTTTCTTCCAAACAAAAGAATGTTGAAGTCTTATTGATTTTTTTAACGGTGTTTTTCCTCGGCTTTCTACCGGTATGGGTTCCACGGGCCGCTTACCAGCACAGCGGCTAGTCGTTTTTTAGACTTCCTCTATGCCTTTGGTTACTTTACCATAATTGATTAAATAAATAAAAAAAAAACCCATAAATTTGTAAGTAAAAACAATCCCTCTAAGTTATGATTCACATTACAAGATGAATTGCTTGTGAATCTGATTTTTTTTTATACACCTTTTGGGGCCTCGCCAACTTGTCCAAAAAGAAAACTTTGCGTGGGGTTGGTCTCTTTCATTCTGGCAGGTGCAGGAACCCAGTGACTCGGCAAGAGTGATCAAATAAACCCACGGGAAAGGTGTAAATTCGTTCAGTCTAGCGGAAGAAGCTAATAGCAGTCCAACAAACAGTCTTTTCAGAGCCTTTGCCGTTTGGTGTTTTATGTTATACTGTGTGATTTTTCCCCCCTTATAGTTGACATTGAGCGTTTCGGTTGGCTCAACAAGGATTAATCTTTTCTAATCCAGTGTGACTGAGAAGTTCAGTGTTCATGAATGTGATGGGGATCTGTTTGGCGTATAGTTTTGATCACTGAACATTAGCGGTGTATATCGAGTTAACTTTGTAACATTTGCATCAACATGGAGTGATGGTAAATATGATCTTGGAGTAGTTGCCGGTCGGCTTGGGGGAGGGGTTTGGTGTTGGCATTTTATTACTCATTGATAAATTGCTAAACCTATTTAAGCCTAACATAATACGACGAATGTCACGTTTAGCGTGAATCTCTATTTATTTTATTCTTAAACTTTAACTTCTGGCTTCTGACGCCAACATAGGGCTGGAGAGCTCAGTTGGTAGAGCATTGGTACGTATAGCCGGTGGTCGCAGGTTCAAATCCCGCTTCTGTTAATTTTTCTCTGTTCACCCCCAAAAAATGATTTTAAAATTTACCCAGTCAGTTTCCCTTGTGGTTTATTGCTTGATATTCTTAAAGTAGTGTGGGAAATACGATGCAGAAATATTGGCTTGTGAAGTAACAAACATTGCGTAAAAGTTTCACTCCTATACGGGTTTGAAAAACAACAAAAAGCTCTACATGATATGTTTAGCATTTCATTCAATTTGATATTCATTCATTCGTAAGGCCAACTCCCAGTTGTTTATGAAAACAAAAATGCGTAGACGCAAATAGTTTTCCTTCGAAACAAATGTCGATGACTTAACATTTTAGGCAGTATTTATAGAAAATATTGTTTGAAAACAACTCTGACTCCCACGTAGGATTTTATAGAACTGCCGCAAACCTAACAAATTAAATAAACAATATTATTTTATGACTTCAGTGCTTATAAGTCGACTTTTTTTCACGCCCGGCTGGAACATAAGGAGAAAGGGACTTTTGTATAAAACACACCGAACGTGGTGCCGTGGATTAACAACAAAGCTATAAAATGGATGAACATAAAGTTTTTTTTCCCCCAAATGTTTTTACGAAAGTCAAGGCGAAGGGGAATAAGCCAATTTTGCGAGTGACTGGTCGCCATCAGAGGGCCCCATCGAGCCAGTGTATTGTGCTTTCTGGGCGGCTGTTGATTTTCTTTTCTCTTGGAACGCCAGATCTGAATCTAAGAAGGCGAGTTCACGGTCAGGTCAGTTTGCACTTTTTTTTGTGTTCAACGGGTGAATAGTTTCTGCTAGTGCTGTTCTGGCTTGCTTGTCAAACTACTGGCAGTGGCTTTATGGGTGTTTTTTCAGCGTGCTCGCTTGCCTGTCTTGCTCACTTGCTTGAGGCAATCCGCAAATTACCAGCTTGTGCCTTGCCTGCAAAGTCACCAACTTCAAGTTGCATTACGTGTGCTGCTGGCTGGCTTGCTTGCTACGTCGTATGCTTGTTTGTATTTTTCAACTCTTACGGGATGTTTGGCACAATGAGCCTGCAATTGCTATGCGAAGTCCTCTGGTTGCAAACGTGTTTTGTTTGCTTTTTTGACATCAACTGTCAGCTGAATTGTTTCAAGTCACTCACGAGTTCTCTCTTGTGTTTCTTTTGCTTTTTTTTTATTTACATTTTTTTCTTCTTCTAATGTTTGCTTTCTTGCAACGAGTGTATACCACACCATTATGTCTGACAACAATTTGAACCATTACGTCCGACCCATTGTTTCCGACAAATCATTAGGTCCGACACATTATTTTGTCCGACCCATTGTGACTGACAAACGATTATGACCGACCCATTGTGTCCGTCGGACACAATGGGTCGAACAAAATAATTTGTCGGACACAATGTGTCGGACATAATGGTTTGTCAGAAACAATGGGTCGGACATAATGGTTCAACATTTTCTGGTCGGACATAATGGTCTATGTCGGACATAATGGTGTGTAACAAAGGTGCAAAATAACACCTCGTATGTTAAGTAGTGTTGCTGGATTGATAAAACTGCAGGTTGCATCTTGGGCGTTAAGTTCGAGTTCGCTTTCTCGTTGTTTGCAGTTAGCTTGCCGGCTTTGGCGTTACCTGCATGCTTGCTTGCACGCTTTCGTTTTTATGTGCGGCTTGTTTTCTTCCTCATACACAACACGGAAGTTTACTCATCATTGTCTCGATTCGCGCCATCTACAAGTTGTTTTCGTATGTCTTGGCCGCAGGAGTTTTCTTGCACCACACCTTGATTGTTATTTATATATTTCTGGTAATGAAATCAAGGATGCCTCATAAGTGAATTTACTCACTGTAGCTCTCAAGCCTGAGGAAACCTGTAGACAAGGGTGCTTGCTGTGTGAACCAGAAACACCGGGGTTAACCCCTACTCTTCCACGATAAAAGTGTTATTGATTCTTTTACGTGCACTACCCGTCCTAGTGCACGGGACCTACGGCTAAATGTCCCAAGGACAAAGCAATTGTGGTAAAGTATCTTGCTCAAGAACACAAGTGCCACGACTGGGATTCGAACCCCACATTTGGGCACTCAGATTGGCACAGTGGTTTCTTTCCCTGCCTTTCACCTCTGTGGACCCCGGTTCGAATCCTGGACTGGAGCCTTGCATGTGGAGTGGGTTTTCAGTCCCTACCTGATTGCGTGGGTTGCCCCATTTCTGACATGTCTGACATTCGTTGCAACATCTTCTCTACACAGGTATCTTCAGGCCTACGGATCGCAGTGCAAGTCACTTTTGAGGGTCCCTTGGTTTCATTACCAGAAAGATATTATAATTATTCTGCTGTCTACTTAAACACCAGAACTTGAGTCCGGTAATCTAGAGACCGCTAGGCCACGACACGCCCTACGATGTACCGGCCACGACTCCCACAGTCCAGTGGAAGATGAAACTCTCTTGTCCCCAGTGCTGTTCCCAGCCCCGACTATACCGAAGAAACCGTGTCCAGACTCATTATGTGCCATAACCTGATTGCGCTTAACCAAGTTCGACTAATTCGTATGGATGTAATGGGAACATCAATGAATAAAACATCCACGAGTTAAAATCCAACGGCACTCCGTGATGGCAACATATAAACACACCAGATGTTAACTAATAAAATTCATCACCGATAATAATGCCCCAGGGGTAATAAATGGCTCGAGATTTTTTTTTCCCCTTCTTTCTATTCTCTCTTTTTTTTTTACTGGGGGATAAATTCCCCTTTTCCCGCCGAGTAATTTGTACGATAGTGGGCTGGAGCACGGAGACCATTTTAATCGATTAATACGCACCTAAGTTTTTTGAGGGGGGGATTGAGGAGTATACAGACATCTAAAAGGATGCCGACGATTTGGCCATCCAGGCTTCTTCTTTTCAAAAAAAAAACCAAAAAAAAAACCTTAACCATTGTCGAAGGTAAAGTACCATGAACTCTTGGCAGTTTTTTGCGTACGTTACCACGGTGAATTCTTCCAGCAGGAGGTGGGTGTGATACACCCCAGCGTGTGGCCTGACTTTTTCACGGCTCGGCTCCCTCTTTCTCCCGTGTTTCAACAACTAACTCGAGAATGTACTTTCGCTGTGACTTTCCCCCCGCGATTTATTTTTTTTTCTTCTCTCTCTCTCTCACTCTGATCTCGTCTGTGTTCTCACGGCGATTCTTCCCCCGCTGAGCGAGCTACGGTGCGTGGATGCTAAACTGTTTTTCTTTGGTATTGAACCCATGGATAATGACCGATTAAGATCTGCAAACGGTGATGGTGTGAAGTCGAGGACGTGGTTTGCTGAATACGCATCCCGCCGGCTGCCGTTTTAAAAGTCTCTGCGTTTACAAACAAGCTACACTTTCGGTCAAAAAGTCTGTATAAATGACTATTATTGTACGAGTGGTGAAGCGGTGAGCAATCTGTGAACATTTTCAGCTAAACCGTCCATACACGAGGTCTTTAAAACCAAATGTCAGGGCAAGAGAGAGCAAGTAAATAAATAAATAAATAAACAAACACTCTCGGTTACTTTTGAGGCTCCCACATTTTTCATTCTTCCGATAAACAAGTCAGCCTAGGCTAACCAAATAGGGACAGAGTTGTTCGTACTCTCTAAACGTAAAGGAGTGAAAATGTTACTTTCTCACCCAAGTGGCTCTTTTTTCAGAGTGAAACTCTTTGTGCATCACCATTTTGGGGTGAACTTGGATGGAAGCTCACTCTGATTCGAGTTGATAATACTCGTCTTTCACGACAAAAAAAAGAGAGATTTGTCCGCCATATGCGATTTGTCCGCGATATGTCCGACTTCGCAAGAGTGGTAATTGTGGACAAAATGAGTGTTTCTCACTCTGATACTTTAGAGAGTGTAGTACAACCTTTTCTTTGCACGTAGTCCGGTGTGATGTACCTTTCGCAAGTCAGTTATTAGACTGTTGTTTTGCATCGCCTAAGCCGCGAGTTTCGCCGACCGTGGTTGGCAAAAAGTACGGGCACCCTTCACTGCCAAAATAACGCAAGTTTATTTGACCAATAGCGCTATCAGACTAATACCCTTTTCTGATGATAAATAAAATTTGCTATCCTAAACAAAAAGTAAATTTTACTTCGTCAAGTTGTATTTGTTCACTAAAAAGGGCAATTTAAGCCAGTTTATACACTTTGTATACGACTCGAGGCCCTCTCTACAAAATGGTGGTCATTGTTTGTAAACAAAAGACAGGTTTAGAGCACTTGCATTGTCGTCTGACATCTTTTATTTCCAGGACAAAATGTTAGATTCTTTTATGGTAAATTTCATTTTACTTCGGAAAAGACTCGCTTATAAAAGCCGTATTCAATCGTTTCCATCAGAGAAAGGATCCACAGAGAACGCTGTCTGGTCACCTAACGCAATTCACAAGCCATTTCGATCTACTTGTGGAGAAATTTGACGAGTTCTCAGCCGTGTTTGTCCGGTTGTGAACACAAGAGGGACCCCAGTCTGCACGGGAATTAGGTTTCCAGAACTTGCTTTAAGAATTGTATAAAATGAAGGCTCAGGAACTGTGGCTGCCATTTCAGTAGATATTTCGTCTATTAACAATTAACGGGCGGCACATCATTGATTTTTAAGGGGGGAACTATAGGCTAAATTCACACACCCGAACCTCTGGTATCCACGAAACAAAAATGATTCATTTACTTTCAATTCTCTCGATTTAGAACGTCATCTGAGAAATTTAATTAAAATTCGTGCGCACGTATTCGAAAAAACTGCCAATAAGCAGAATTAAATGTTTTGTAATGGTTTTTGTACAACATATAATGCTTGTTATTTATATTGCCTGAACAAACAAAGACACAATTGGCACAAGAACAAAATATGGGATGTCCATTCGGCGGGGGGAAAAGCCCGCCTTTTTAAGGTCCCCCCCCCCCGTGTTTTCGGCATACATAGCCCCGTTCCTTCGTCCCGTCCGAACTGCGCTATGTTTTACCAATTAAACAGTGTTTTCTGACCAACAGCGTTTTCTTCAAATTTGCCTTAGGAATTTTTTTTTATATTTTATTTTATATATCAGCCTCAACAAAGGCATGTTACAGAAACTGATATGGATGTTAGCTCCCCGCGAGTTACAAATGCGAGAGAAAAAAAAAAGCATGAAGGCAAATTAATTGCCATCTACTCGTACTAGCGCTTAGTGTTTTGTGAAACACAATCCCAAATGGTAAATGTTACTCAATTGGACGCACAGTAGAATCAATAGCAAGGGGCGAATTACCAATAATCTTCACCCACTGTTTGTTCTACCATGTTTTGTATCTTCCACTCTGTATCACGGTCATACAATAGCCGCGGGGCCTCCCTTGTAAAGTCGACTCTACAAAATAATTATTAATAGAATATTGGACAGTGCGATTTTTGAAAAGGTCCACAAAAGCAGAGAAAATTGGCAGCGTGTGTTTTAACGGGAATTCGATACACCGTTTACTGAGAATATGGAAAGTAGTTTTAATCAAAATTGCTCTTCTTGTTGTCAATATTTGGTCGAAATAATCAGTGGGATAATAACCGAAGTTCAAATATAATTTGGCTTTATTGTATTAGGATCAGTTCAATTCACGTTTATTACTAGCTTACGCTTGAAAGTATTAGCATGTAAAAACAAACTTTTGGAAAGTTTTCTGAGAAAATGTTTAGGCCTACTTTTCAATTATAAGCACACAATAAAAATTAAATTTAAAATACTTTGAAACCCCCCCCCCCAAATCCCACTATATGAGTGTTTAGGTCGGAGATCTTGCATTCATTGTTTTGATCACGCAGTGGCCAAATGAGGTAATTGGTGCTGATTAATTGATGACACCAGTCTATTTTCTGAAGTGTCTGTTGGAGGTTGCCAAACGGCGGCCGGTGGGGGGCATTGTGTCGTGGTTTTGCAGCTTGTATTCGGGACGGAGTCGTGGGTTGTCGGCAGTCCTCGGTCAAGCCAGTTGATGGGGGAGAAAGGGGGGGGGGGGAGACACCGCGGATGTTTCTGATCAGTTAAATAACGATGCACTAACGAAACATTGGTCTCGTATAAATGCCATTTCTGAAGAGCGTACAACGTATGAATCTAGACTCGTCAGAATGCTGATACACGGTCCTGTGCTCTCTAAACGTAAAAGAGTGAAAACCACTCATTCTGTCTGCCATACCACTCTTGCAAAGAGCCGTATGGCGGACAACTCTTTCCAGAGTGAAAGACGGGTATTTTCAACTTGAGTCACAGTGAAGTTCACTCCTGTTTCACTCCTAAAAGGGTGACGCAAGGTGAGTTTCACTCTGAAAAGAGCCGAAATAACACCACTCGGGTGAGAGAATGAAATAATTTTCACTCTTTTGCATTTAGAGAGTGTCATAGTGCAGCCATATTGGGGTTTTTTTGCCACCCAAATCAATGTACCCAAATTGAGGCCGAAAGGGCAAAATAGTCTGGTCCTTTTGAGTGTATACTGATAAGCAGTAATTATCACTTATGCCGTATAATAGGTAACACGGTAACGGTTAGCTGTAGGCTGGCAATGTAATGAGTTGGACTTCTCGACTTTATTGCATGCGTTCCCTTCACACTGACGTTATCCGTGATCTGGGGACTCGACTCAAGGACTGGACCTGACCCACTGAAAGTCTAATGTGGAATTTTCCCCCTCACCAACTGGCACCGTTTCCCGTCAAGACCACAGGGTACTGCAACATCGCGTCGACAGTACAACCATTTCGCTCCCCCCCCCCCCCCACCTCCTCCATCGCAACCGAGACCGGGCCAAACTCACCACGCCGTTCCCGTACGGAGCTGGGTCCGGGGAAGCTGAAATCCCCCAACCCCCGGGGGGAACGCCGCCGTTCAATCCAAACCCTTTTCAACCCCGGTCTTTCCCCACAATTAGTGTCACAAAAGGTCTATATATTTGTGCGTTTTAAACACATTTTTATGCTGTTTAAATTCCTGTTTGTCTACGTATTCGATGACAGTCAAGGAGTCCCCCAGCCGGCGCTCGACCCTCCTTTGTCCCGTGGAAGACGCTGGGGGATTGCCGACTCGGTAATGTTAAATGGCTAGCCAAACACGGCTAGCGTGTAGCTTTGCACTTGATTCGGCCATAATTTATGGCTTTTAGGCATAAGGGTCTTACGTGACAATAGAGCTTTGAATGTCATGCGCAAAATAGGTTCAAACGCTTCATTAAGGGAACTCTCCAATTGTACGGTGTCCTCAATATAACAAGTTTCCTTATTTCGGTGTTAAAAAGAGCAAGTCTGTTAAAAAAAAAAAACAGACAAAAGTGTTCACTATTGCTATGGCTGCAATGGTTTATTGTTTGAAATTCTACCATGTGGTTTTTTGATATAGGAATGGGATATGGGCTTACATACCTAAAATATTCAACTGTGGCGGCCGCCATTTTGGCTTTGAATGAGAGATCTGACGCAAATGATTTTGAATATCGCACCCTTGAAGTTAAGAATGGAAACCAGTTACAGGCAATAAAAATAATTAACTATGGCTGGTTACCTGTTTGTACCAAACAGCATTATGAAATATACAAGTTTTCGCATAAAGATGAAACAAACCAAACATTACCCGCCATTACAGAGAACATCGTTTTGGTAGCAATTGTGTCTTGTGTCTGTTAGCACAAGGCCAACATTTGTAAAAGACCAGAATCCGCACGTGATGTGACGCAACATAGTGAAATAACAAACCTGTGAAAGTTTTAACTCAATCGATCATCAGAGTCACAAGAAAATAGTGAAAAAAAACTTACAATAAATTTTCACTGTTTTCAAACATCGAGTTTTGGACTCCCGAGATCAAACTAACTGTTTGACTAATTTCTCAAACACTTTAGCATTGCAAGCAGAAGTGATTCAATATATGTTTTCCACCGTGACCATCTTTATATCACGTGAGTTATGTGCAAATCTGTGAACATTTATAATTTCAATCTTAACCAATGTGGTGCGTACCCTTTAATGTCCAATTCGGTGGGACCTTGTGGAGTAACTTACCACACACAGGCACCTTTCTCTCACACCACCAAAATCGTTGTTACTGTGCCGAATTTCGTCAGGTTGTTCTTGTTGGTAATGGAATAGCTCTACAGGCCTTTGGACTGCCCCCCCCCCCCCCCCCCCCCCCCCCCGAAAAAATTAAAAAAAAAAAAAAAAAAAAAAAAAAAAAAAAAATAAAAAAAAATAAAATAAAATAAAATAAAATAAAATAAAATAAAATAAAATAAAATAAAATAAAATAAAATAAAATAAAATAAAATAAAATAAAATAAAATAAAATAAAATAAAATAAAATAAAATAAAATAAAATAAAATAAAATAAAATAAAATAAAATAAAATGAAATGAAATGAAATGAAATGAAATGAAATGAAATGAAATGAAATGAAATGAAATGAAATGAAATGAAATGAAATGAAATGAAATGAAATGAAATGAAATGAAATGAAATGAAATGAAATGAAATGAAATGAAATGAAATGAAATGAAATGAAATGAAATGAAATGAAATGAAATGAAATGAAATGAAATGAAATGAAATGAAATGAAATGAAATGAAATGAAATGAAATGAAATGAAATGAAATGAAATGAAAAGAAATGAAATGAAATGAAATGAAATGAAATGAAATGAAATGAAATGAAATGAAATGAAATGAAATGAAATGAAATGAAATGAAATGAAATGAAATGAAATGAAATGAAATGAAATGAAATGAAATGAAATGAAATGAAATGAAATGAAATGAAATGAAATGAAATGAAATGAATCAAACAAACAAACAAACAAACAAACAAACAAACAAACAAACAAACAAACAAAACAAACAAACAAACAAACAAACAAACAAACAAACAAACAAACAAACAAACAAACAAACAAACAAACAAACAAACAAACAAACAAACAAACAAACAAACAAACAAACAAACAAACAAACAAACAAACAAACAAACAAACAAACAAACAAACAAACAAACAAACAAACAAACAAACAAACAAACAAACAAACAAACAAACAAACAAACAAACAAACAAACAAACAAACAAACAAACAAACAAACAAACAAACAAACAAACAAACAAACAAACAAACAAACAAACAAACAAACAAACAAACAAACAAACAAACAAACAAACAAACAAACAAACAAACAAACAAACAAACAAACAAACAAACAAACAAACAAACAAACAAACAAACAAACAAACAAACAAACAAACAAACAAACAAACAAACAAACAAACAAACAAACAAACAAACAAACAAACAAACAAACAAACAAACAAACAAACAAACAAACAAACAAACAAACAAACAAACAAACAAACAAACAAACAAACAAACAAACAAACAAACAAACAAACAAACAAACAAACAAACAAACAAACAAACAAACAAACAAACAAACAAACAAACAAACAAACAAACAAACAAACAAACAAATAAATAGAGTAGGAGATAGAGATAGAGATAGAGATAGAGACAGAGACAGAGACAGAGACAGAGACAGAGACAGAGACAGAGACAGAGACAGAGACAGAGACAGAGACAGAGACAGAGACAGAGACAGAGACAGAGACAGAGACAGAGACAGAGACAGAGACAGAGACAGAGACAGAGACAGAGACAGAGACAGAGACAGAGGGGGAGACAGAGACAGAGACAGAGACAGAGACAGAGACAAATAGAATAAAATAGAATAAACAAATATAATAAAATAAACAAATAAATAAATAAATAAATTAATAAATAAATAAATTAAATAATAAAAAAAAATAATAAAAATTTGTTTGGTCCTATTATTGTATACTTCAAGAGACTTTAAGATTTGAACAATTTTTTTTTTAATAGGCTGTTAAATATTTAGCTAGTGGTTCAAGGTGTGGCAATGGAATAGCTTTACAGGCGTTTGAACACTGACAATTACACCCAAAAGAGGGAGGGGATGGGCGTCTTTTTTCTTTTTTATATTTTCCAAGAGGCTTTCAGGTTTGAACAAGTTAAAAGGTTATTTTTTGGTAGGCTGTTAAATGTTTAGCAATGATTAAGACGGATAACCTACACCATACCAACCTTTAGCTTCTGGGGTAGTTTTTTTTACGCAAGGTCTTTTAACATTAAATTTAGACTTTACAAGTCCATAATGAACAGAGTTGGTGCAATTACACAGGTTCACAATGGGACAATGCACAACTTTTTCTGTGGTAAACTTCAGTTTTTGGGTGTGTGTAAAAAGAAAAAGAGGTAACACGGGAAATGTCAGTTGGGCTGACTATTGGGTTTCGTTAACCCCAGATTTGCGAAATAAAAGAAGATAAATAAACAGCGAGTAATTAAATAGAATTAAGGGACCAGTGTGCATGGAATGCAGGTAACGGCACGTCCAAAACAATAGCTTGGACTTTGGCCTATTTTTCATCGATGTTTGGAGTTCCGATGTACTGTCAAAAGTGGGTTTTCTCTTTCATAAAAGTAGGCCTAGCATTGCCTCCACCGCCAACTTTCTTTTTTATGTACTCATAATTAGACCATACACAGCCTGTTATCCACGGCCCAGATTCGCGGCTAGATCTGGGTCTCTTTTAACAGGGGATCCTCAATTTTCTGTCAAAAGTCTCGCTTGCTAGCCTGGCTTAGCGACTCCAAACTACAGCTCAACAATGCTGATAGACTGTAGCCCCCCCTAACTTCCCCCCGCGGGAGCATTGTGGTCGGAGGCAGCGCGCGTTGACGGGGCAAGTCCGTGCCGGGGCACTGCCGGGCGGGGCGGGCCTCCCCAATTCCCGGCACCTGGTCAAACACGTTATGGGTGATAGACAGCTGCCGTTGGGCAGAACTGAAAGGCTGTGTCCTACATTTACAGTGCTCAATTCCCCCCCCCCCCCCAGTTGTTTTGGTGAAGAAGGATGACACAGTTTTTCTTTCACACTTGGGAATATGAAAGAGGGGTTATTGTTATGTTCTGAGTAGATTCACGAAAAAGTTGTCAAATTGGGGTCATACCAGTAGCAGTATAGCGTCAGAACAAAGTGTATAAAACCAAGTTCTCGGTCAAATTAGGTATTATTAACTGATTTTTACAAAAGTGAAAATTAATTTTTATCAGGGGAATTTATGTTTGCTTAGTGTACCGGTGGACATTATGATAAACGGGTCAATCATCAAAGTTGAATAAGGCTACGACCATAATATAGTTCAGGGCGAGGTTTTTAAGCAGGCAGTTTTGCCAATGAAATTTTCATCATTTTGTTATTTTGAAAAGTGTATTCTTGCCAATCCTCGTGAAATTGCCATCTGGTTTGGTAATTATGTTTTGGAGAAAAACAATGAAACATTGTTGATGTTTTGTCAGGGATGTTGTGCGAGATCATACCGTGCTGATTTTGATTGCTGTAATAGATATAAGAAACGGTGATTTGTGAGGTTTTTTTTTAGAATGCAATGATCTGGACTTTAACACCATTCAGGTGGAAATATCTCTTGGGTACGAACTTTATAATCAATCACCTTTCAGATTGAAACTGATCAATAGATTTTTCGATAATTACAAATCAATGTCTGTGAG
>OU452224.1:27445435-27477935 GCA_911728455.2 Marthasterias glacialis
ACCAACAGAACCAGGTGCACGAGGTTGACAAGAAACATCTTGCTTTTGAATATTGATTTTGATTGTGTTCTAGAAGACGATATACTCTTTGAGAACTCGTAAGGCTTGTGATCACGTTTTGGAAGCGACTAAACTCAATAACGCACCGCTGTATACTAACTTGTTTCAATTGGTTGTCTATGTAGCTTTGACTATGAAAACATTCATTTCTGAATCCAATTTTAATGAGAATATTTCCTCTGAATATGCTGGGCAACCAGGAATAATACAGCAAATAATCACTTTTATTATACAATAATGAAACCCTCTTTTGCTCCAGTGACATAGCGCCAAATCTTCAACAATTAAATTAAGCTCATAATCATTTCAATAATTACATTTTTAAAGGTAAAATATAGGATTGGTAAAGCTGATAGTGCAATGTTCTTACTTGTGCGATTCAATTGTTACACGAAAAAACAAACCTTTGGGGTCCCCGCTGCTATAGGATTCAAACTGCCTCTAGCTATCGGGCAGTCTCTTTAACTTTGACACAAACTTCAACACTAAACGGCTAAAGTGAAATACTATTCATAAATACCCTAGTCAGTTTATCCATTCTGATTGGCCGAGAGGGCATCACGTGGCCATGTTTAAACGGGCGATATAAACACGGTAAAAAGTGTTTAAAACCGGCTAGCCTTTGCAGACGTAAAATATGGCCCCTGAATCAGGATAAGAAGTATACGTGTTTCCAGCTTTTGGGTTTATGTCGCCATCACCTGATCTCTCAATTGTTTTTTTTTTAATCAAAGAAGCTGATGTATCCCCGAAAGTGGGTGGGTTCTGATGCTTAGGGAAATTTGGGGTAATATAAAATAATATATTTAAGACCAGTTTTAAACAACTTTCTGTTAAAGACTAGTTTTAAACAAAACAATGAAATCAATCATCATGAAAGAGCCTAAAAACTTGTGTAAATGTCGTCTGCTCTTTTTGGTCACTGTTTACATAGTAAAGAATGCAATAATTTTTAATCACATTTTCCTGCATTCACACACGTACAAACACATATTCATAAGAAAAATATCGCCAGCGACATAAAAACTACATACCAAATGCGTATTTTGACCTACAACAGCAGCAATAGTACCGGTGCCCACGTCGGACATGACAAAGACCCCTGCCGTACCACACACGGTTCGTACCGCCGGTGTGGCGCATCGCGATCCGTGTGGTGCAGTACATCTGAACACATACAACATGTCCGCACAGTCCCTCTTCGCAGGATACACTTTCAACAGCAGTGTTGTTGTCAATATTCTTCCAGCTTTAGCAGCATCTTTGGCGGACTCTTGAATCTCTCAAGAACTTTGATAAGTTTTTTTGAGACCGAAAGTGGTCATTTTTGTAAGTTTATTTCGTGAACAAGTACTGCGAGAGTTCGAGTACTCGCGATGGCATGGCTGCATGCTGCGCCGCGACGCTACGGTTTTCAGCTGTTCTATTTCCAGAGAAGTTTAATTATTTAAAAGTCAAAATATATTAAGGGAAAATCCATATTTATTGCAGAAAAATTATCTATTTTTATTTTTCCATTTATCTATGTTTGTCTTTAATTTATAACGTAATAATGAAGTTGCTGAAATATTTTTTAAAATCAACATTATGTTTTTTTGTTTCTAACTGGTGTGGGAAACGAACAGCATAGTCATTTAGTCTGGTTTCCATATAGTGACGTGTGATTCCCAATGATTATCAGAGGCAGAAATAATATCGACATTCCGTTCAAGGAATTGGCCCGTAAATATGGATAGAAATTTAACGCAGAATCAAGGTGAGCTGAGTCTAAACTGTCAGATTTGTTCCAAACTGTTAAAGGTTTTTGCATGTTTTTGACAGAAAGGCATTTATGAATGGGAATAAAGGTGTGCTGAATCGGTTTTTAACTATTGTTTAAAACATCTGAGGGTCCTGGTGGCCGATAATTGCCCTCGCCTTCGGCTCGGACAATTATCGGCCACCAGGCCCCTCATCGGTTTTAAACAATAGTTAAAAACCTCTTCATCACACCTTTATTCCCTTAATATTCACCTCGAAGATTACTTGGTTGTTCTCTCTGATGTTCAGCTGCATCTACTTCTGACTCGTACAACACACCGACCAACAGAAGCAGGCGCACGAAGTTGACGAAAAACATGATTCTTTTTAATCTTGCTTTTGATTGTGTTGTAGAAGACGACAGTTATTGATAACTAGAAATGCTTGTGTTTAAACTTTGAACGCGACTGAACTCAAATAACGCAATGGGCTGTTTTAAATAGTCACCCATGTAGGGTTTGACAATGGTAATACTTTGCATTGGTTATACCACAATACCAGTGGTCATTATTTTAATCATTACAATGAAAAAAATAATGGAATCGACGCTTGAGAGAACATAGTGAACATGCCTCATTATTAAAGTAAGCTTTTAATCGTTCAAACAATAAATGTTAATATTTTTAGCTATTTAATTTACTGGGATTGTTTCCAATATGTAAAAAAAAAAAAACACTAATTCTACTAATTTGATGAAAAACGTACACGAGCTCTTTTGGAAGTTAGAAGGCTGGTAGCAGTTTTGAAAAAGTAGGGGCCTAAATAATACAGCAGAATCAATAAACTAACTTTCATCATTTCAAATTCTGACATTCCACCCCCTGCTAGGATGTAGCCGAGCCCAAAATTAAGTGGTTGGTTCGAATGACACGTGACGTTCTGTGCTCATCCAGTACACACAAACAAAATTAGATTGGCTTGCTAACCACACACGTTGGGAAATTTTTGGGGGCGGTAACGAATTATTATAACAATTATTACTTTTGTTTAATATTTGTTTTAATATGATCCACGTGATCGTTCAGCTAGTTGTATTTCAATCCGTTAATACATCTTATTACTGGGATAAATGAAACTATGATAGTTATGAGAGTCCGGGTTAAACGGTCTATGAAGAGCACATTGTTTTGAAATACGTTTTTTTATCATATATCCATGATTAAGTACAGTTTAAAGAAAATGGACAATAATTGTTTGTACTGAAATTAAGGTTTAATGTACTAATTGAATTTCCAAAAATAACCTGTCCTGAACTGGACACTTGAGGGCGCTGTTGTGTGACTCATAAAAGGAATAAAGTATCACAGCAGCATTAAAAATGTACAATTAAATCAAGATCCCAAATTTTCAAAAAGAGAACAAGCGGTCACCTCAAATCATGTATTGACAAGTCTAAACACTCATCAATAAGACAACAACCAAATATTAGTGGAGTTGCAATTTGAAAAATCTTTAATTTTTTGTGCACGAACAAACCATGATGTTGCAGCGTTGCCTTCGGTGACAACAACAATAACAATAACAATAATAATAACAACAACAACAACAACAACACTAACACTAACACTAACACTAACACTAACACTAACACTAACACTAACACTAACACTAACACTAACACTAACACTAACACTAACACTAACACTTACACTAACACTAACACTAACACTAACACTAACACTAACACTAACACTAACACTAACACTAACACTAACACTTACACTAACACTAACACTAACACTAACACTAACACTAACACTAACACTAACACTAACACTAACACTAACACTAACAATAACAATAACAATAACAATAACAATAACAATAACAATAACAATAACAATAATGATAACAATGATAATATTGATAATGATAATGATAATGATAATGCTTATGATGATGATGATGAGGAGGAGGAGGAGGAGGAGGATAAAAATAATAATAATTAAATAAATATTTCTTAGGTCACTGTATACGTGGCCCTATAGGAGTCAACAGCCCATTACGTCGTTAGTTTAGGGGATTCCCGGCCGGCCGGCCACGCGAAATTGCGGTTGGAATTTTCCCCTGGTATTTCGTAATTATTTTGACGGTTGCAACGACTGGATTGCTCCGGCAATCGCAGGACTAGATTATGTTAACAGATTTATAAACAACAATTACAAAAGAGTAATAATCCTAGAAGTTCTCTATTAACGGAAATCCTGCAGTTTTCGTTTAAAATGCCGTCAAACAAGGCTGAAAATCGACAACCCACCATCGCGAAACCACCGCGAGGTTGTTGAAAAACATGCTGTTTCTATGAATCTTGCTTTTTTACTACTTTTTAGACGCAGCTGCACTCAAATAACGCAATGGGCCTGGATTCATTAGTTTTAATTATGTAACTGACGTACATATCTTTGTCATTGATTGGTCAAACTCACATCACGTGCCATTCACTATTACTACAATCCGCATCGACGATCAACCAGTCCTATTTCCCAATCAACAGTTAGGATCATCTGAATGTTTTTACCGGTTTAACGCCCTAAGCCACTCAATTTTTGTATGCAAGGTGCCCATGTAGGGTTTGACAATTCAATATATTTTTTTTTTTTTTTGTGAAATTTCTAGTTGTTTTTGCATTACAGGTGCGAGTGCATTGACACAATAGGCGATTACGCAACCAAATGCTTGATATAAAAACGCTAACTTCGGCTCGACTTATTCTCTGTCAAGCAGTAAGCTTTACCGTACAACTGAATTCGCTATACGCTACATCTCTCTCGCGACCTACCAAATAATCAAACAATCGTGTCAATTGCCAATTATCTTCTCATCTAAAGAGAAAAAGAACAAAAAAATGTACTTTTATACGTAAGAAAGTAGGAAGAACGCTGTTATTTTCTTGTAGTGCAGATTTTATGAAAAAGACTACTTCGGAATAATACTGTAACCGAAACAGAGCATACATTTTTCCAATCATCGTTAAACGCACTGACAGACATAAAAGGCTTAAAGTATTAAAACTTAAATTTCCAGGGACTAAATAATGCTCATTAAACAAAGCATAATAATTGTCAAAACTAGATGGCCGTCTATTTAAATCAGCCCTATACCGTTATGGAGGTCAGTCACGTCCAAAAGATCATCACGAACCTCAAAAAAACTATCGTCGAGTATACAACACAAAAAAGCAAGATTCGAAATAATCATGTTTCCGGTCAACCTCGTGCGCCTGCTTCTGTTGGTCGGTGTGTTGTACGGATCAGGAGTAGATGCAACTGAACATCAGAGGAAACAACCGAGTGATCTTCGAGGTGAATATTACTTTATCTTTATTTCACTTTAGTTGTAGAATCTTAAGATTTGTATCGAATAAATTATAAGATCAGGCTTGGTCAATCAAGAGTTAAATGTAAGTCGAAATCGCTACACTGAGAATTTTCAATAAACATAAACAAACCGTTTGTATTGATCTAGCTCACAATTTGGCGTCTTATTGCCGAGCAATCTAGCGCACCGGACTCAAGCTCTGGTGTTTCTGATCAGCAGAGTGTGGGTTCGAGTCCCGGTCGTGACACTCGTGTCTTTAAGCAAGACACTTAACCATTATTGCTGCGTTTTTCGGATGGGACGTAAAGCCGTAGGTCCCGTGTGTTGTGTAAAACAATAAAGTGAATAAGTTTAACAAATTGAAGATTGATACTGAGATTGCAATGACATTGTAACCATCTGGTAATTTGTATCATTACTATGATTTGTATTTGTATACATAACTGGGCTAACTTAGAAAACACGTAAGCAACGTCATCTTTAGATATGACGTAAAACTCGTACGCTGCAAAAGATGGGGTGTTAAATTGATCCTCTTGGTATCTATCTGTGACAACACCAACATGGTGTTGATTTTACCAATGATAAAGCAATGGGGATAACTACCACCATGTCGATGTTGTCAGGTATAGATACCAAGAAAATCAATTTGAACAAAATTGTTTTGATAACAATTTTGAAGACACATCAAAAATAACGTCGACCGTATATTCTCCATTATATTGCAACTTATTTGTACACTGTGGTGACGTGATGTGACCTTGCTTTGTGGCCAATTAATTACGATCAAAGAAAAATATATTATTGGATGGCCATCATCCTAACTCGCAGCTGAGAAGCTGAATTGCGAAGGACGCGGCGAAAACGTGGTCAAGCAGGTAGCTTTTTAAGGCACCTTTTTGATAGCCAGTCACGTTGGCCATAGCCACGGAGCACAGCCAGATATAAAACATGCTCGATTGTTATAGATGGTGGAAAGCCGGAGGGCCCGGGAGAGAGAGAGAGAGAGAGAGAATGAGAGAGAGAGAGAGAGAGAGAGAGAGAGAGAGAGAGAGAGAGAGAGAGAGAGAGAGAGAGAGAGAGAGAGAGAGAGAGAGAGAGAGAGAGAGAGAGAGAGAGAGAGAGAGAGAGAGAGAGAGAGAGAGAGAAACAGAAAAAAAGAAAGAAAAAAACAACAACATAGCTTGAACCGGGACTAAAACCAGGGTCACAGTGGTAAGAGGCGCACTAGGCCACCAGTGCCACCAGTGCCACCCAAAATATAAATCTCTATTTGATGAAGTCTTAGAAAAAAATAACAGTGAAAATAAAATGACGAATTACATTATTTTAAAGTTTACAATAAAAAAGAGCAAAACTCAATAACCACGTTTAACACACTAATAATCTTTACTACATCATGTAGGTTACTGAACGGCCTACAACTTTTACAGAGAATTTACCCAGGTTTAACCTGCACTTCCGGTTACAATCGGAACGGAAAGTTTCTCAAATGAATATCTCAAAAATATGTTTAACAAACAATCACAAACTTTACATATTTTTGTAGACCTTTTTGTATTCTCAAACTTTTACAAAAATGTGACTTGTGTTTAGCCTATTCTTATGGTCAAAACCGAACGTCAATGTGCATTTATTAAATGGGCTGTGTCGTTATAATTCTGCAGGCCTGTGGCTGTACATAGAAATATGAACTCATACCCAGATACTGCACACGCGCGTGCTTGTGGTCAATTCACAAAAGAATGCCGTATTTGTCAAACTGTGATGTGAACGATGGCGCATGCACGCACGTAGTAACTGAGTTTCTTCTGTAAAGATAAAAAGATATAAAGATACAGCCCCTTTAAGTAATCGTCAACATTATAAAAACCGTAAAGGACAAACAAAAAACATCAATTGGGATGTACAGTACATGCAGGCCTGTGTGGACACACTCGACACGACCAGGCCACACAACACAGTCACACGCGAACGTCAGTGAACACTTACTTCATGTACGTTGGCAAACCTAAGCACTAAATTTGAACGCGATAAATGTCAGTCTGTGTTTGTTTCTCCACATAACCCAAGTATCAAATACAAAGCATTGCTTTTTTTCTAATGAAGCAAGTTTCCTCCCAATTCTCAGTCAATAAAGGATCAGTCTTGACTGTGGCAGCAATGTTTTAAAGCCGAAATCAAAGATGGCGTTGCGGACGCGACCAAAGAGTTATATATAAGAACTAGAGGAACACGCGCGATGATGCCACGCACGGAACTCCAGTGACTCACCATGGGCGAAAATCCCTATGGGTCAATTGCATACAAATGTCAAATTAGAAAATGGTTGTTGTGTGAACAGATGAGTAAGCAGTGTAAATGAATTTTCCGTGCCATTTTCTCAGGGGTAAACAAATGCTCCTTGTCGGGCCGTGTCGCATGGTTTGTAAGCCCTCTAGTTCTTATATTATAACTCTATGGACGCGACCGACTGGCTAGAAGTGTTCCAGCTCTCAATCTGCCTCCCTGAGGTAGTATCTGAGCATGCGTACGATCCCATTGTGCTTTGCGAGCTGGTATTTTACGGTGTTGTACCGTAAACTCGACCAGAAATGTTGTTACGGTAATACAACGTAGTTTTATATGTACCATTCACCTAAAAAAAAGAAAGGTTTTTATTTATAGTGTTTTAATGCGTCATTTATACCTGTGTTAATTATATCATACGTTGATATTCAGCTCATATTCAGGAAACGCCAAAGTGTAGTGTTTTTATTTTAACGGCCTACAAGTCTATATTACCTAATTAGACTTTTAGTTTGTTATTTATTTAAGTATTCTTATTGAAAATATCAACCAAAGAAAGTTATGAACGATTTTTTCTGTTGATTTTCAGAAACTATTGAGTCCGTTTATGATGCGTATGCTAGATACACCCTCAACCATGATACGGATGCCTTGGTTAACTTACATGACCCAGATGTCAGAATACTGATTGATGGTTTGCCACCTGTTGTTGGACATGACGGTACTTGCTATATTAATTCCTGTTCTACATTAACTCAGATTTACATACAAGTACTAATAAAATACAATTTTAAAAATCATTCTCAAATTGCACACAATCTGTATGTATTACTTCAATACAATTGAATAGTTTCTAGCTTAATTGTCATTACAAAATGCTGTCTGAGATTTCTGTGGTTTGTTATTTTGTCATTATTGAATTTTCATTACGATAGGACTACTAGTTATATTGGACCTCGTACCCAAGATACGCTCCCGCATGGAACTTGATTTTAAAGAGGTGAAGCCTCTGGATGAAGATGCAAATTATGTGTACGCCTGGTATCACTACGATTTTTTCGACCAGTCGGGAGATGATTACATGAATGGGATGTAAGTATACCCAAATATAGCCCGATATCTGACGTCACACTTCGAAGCGCGTAAATAACACCAGATACCGGCCTTTAACCTGCAAGATGTAACCTTTGACCTTGCATGCCATCTGGCAGGAACCAAGAGGTTTTATGTGTATTATAAATATGTAGTTATATGTAACAATCAATGCATACATTTGTAAGACCAGTGTCTGCCTTAATTCCACTGATTTACGCTTAATCCTCAAAGGGAAAAAGGGGGACCAGTCTAAACCACAGATGTATATTACTATCTTCCAATATGACCTCTTGAGGTCGCCGTATTTCTTGGCAATCTCTTTTATTGTTATGTCACAATAAACTAGTTCGTCTCTCATTCAAATAAAATTCAAACGAATTGAGTCTGGAAATCAATTTAGTCTGGCCCATTTGTTTAATAAAAAATTGTCAATAAAAGGGGGTATCTCATTTGATAGTGCTTGGAATTTGACAAGGCAAACAATTTTATTGAAAAAGAGTAACAAATAATATTTTGTTGAAAAACAACTTTCGTCTGTTCACAGTGCATTTGATATCCTCAAGAAGACTACGGATGGATACAAGTTTTACGTTGTAACACTCAGCAAACATAAAGATGCTTAATCTAAGGCGTACTCTACAATCCTGGGTACCGTGGAGCTCTGTGGTTTTACTTTGATGTCCGTCACGACCGTAAAGCTGAATGAACAAATATAATTAGATTTATATATTATTATTTTATTAATTAAGTTTCATTCTCTTATAGCTTGAAATGTGTTTTATCAGTGCATTATCTTTATTAACTTCACCAAATTATCATAATGCTAAAAGAGTTTGATGGGGAATGTTGACAAATACCCTGCTTTGTTTTTAAGTCGTGTTTTATTAAGCAAATAAATATGGTGTTATGGTTTTCTTATTAATCTTATTAATCTTATTTGATTTACCTTATTTTCTAATTAAACGTTTTATCAAAACGAAGATTGGTCATGTACCATCAACAAAACTAGCCAACATCTTCGGACGAGGTTAACAATTTATACCGTCAAGTATATATTTTAGCCATGTTGACATAAAGACTGCCAGATAAAAAAAAAATAACAAATAAAAAGAACTTACTTCTGTTGCACACAACGTTAGTTTTAACAAACCAATCCACACTGCGAGACCAAGAAAGACACAAAGGTTATAATTATTGGACGACGTTGTATGTAGTTTAAAGTGATGGGACACGTGACCTATTATGAGCAACACACTTTAAAATCATGTCTTGCATTTGTTGAAAATTATTGAATCTTCAGAGTTGGACCGTCTTAAATCGATCCTCACTTCAGATATTAAAGTTTACTGCTTCGATATTATCATTATTGTATACAACTGTTTTACTTTTTATTGCATATCCCCCATCCCCCTAATCTAATGAATACAACAACTAGAAATTGTTTGTCCCTTTTTCACACGGCCACGACCCTGCCGATTTTGAAAGGCCGTTTAAGACCTCGGTCGCCACTCTTTCAATCCCTTATTAAAGTAAAGAGTCTGCGAGCGGTTGGATTTTTGTTGATAATGGAACTTTTGCTTTGTGTTTGTAAGAAAACGCAACGAACAGCAATTATTTGATTCGCTGTGCTGGAATCAGAGTGGCGACGAGGACTTAATCGGCCTGTTTAAAACCATCAGTGTCGAGGCCCGTGTGTTAGAAAGGTCCAAGCCAAAGGCCAGGGTCTTTATCCCACAGCCGCAACACTCTAATGTTTTAAACGGCAGATTAAGACTTAGTCACCACTCTTTTTTTCCCCATTCATAAATACCCTTTTATTGTTAAGATAAAAAAGAAAAAAAAAAAACACAGAGAACGACACGACAAACCTTGCTCACTTTGCAATGATTTTTGTTCAGGAGCCCAGCTTTGCATTATGGGTCTGTTTCGCGCCTCATCGTATACGTTTTCTAGTGTAGAGTATCAAATCAGAAAGGACATTCTATTTAGAAACATTAAACGCAAAGTTGGGGCGCCCGCTGTCGTTTGGTAGGCAAAACCAAAGATCGTTTGTGCAATACGTAGGGCCTACTAAGTGGAAAACCTTACGTCAAACGATACCACCAACTGAAAAAGGTGAAGGCAGATCGGAAGATTGATGTTCGGCAATAACTTGTTCCAACAATCCTTGCAAAAATTGACACACGGGGAAGGGCGCCACCACGCGGTTGGTACATGTAGGTATAAAGGCGTTACATCTGCTACCGTGCAAAACGGCACAAGTGTCCTATCTTGTGTTTCTCGTGTCTTTGCTGGAGTGTGTAGGAGGAATAGGCAGTGGAAATAATGATTACATAAGTGTTTATTCATACGTAGATGATTCACATGCAAATTACAGACACAGTGAAGCGAGGCATTAGAATACCGGTAACCTACAGAACTGTTATAAGAGCAATACCCCATACATCTATACCCAGTTAGGCTCTATAGACTCTAAGACTCTAAGAAGAGACGCGTTGACACCGGATTGATGATTGAAGATACTTTTTAATATACGTCTGATGGTGGAGGCTCTCACTGTCCTCAACTCGAGATTACAAGGGTTTATATAGGATACAGGAACATACTTTCTTGCACAACGTATAACCATATTATAAGGAATTGTTTCTAACTTCATTTATAGGACATTTGAATAATTATACTATGCAGGAATATGTTTGGATGAATTATAGAAGGGGGTTGTATTAAACAAATTAATGTGGGCAGTTGCCCCTTATTTGGACATGCTTATGCCCTGTCCACTATACTTCGGTCATTGCTTAGGAATGTGCAAGGTGGTAGAGATAGCCCTTGTGGACTTGCCTCGCACAGGTCAATTGTATTACACAGGACAATGAACTGCTTATAAGGTATATAAAATATAGAAAACTACAAATAATAGTAGTTTACATTAATTTTATATTACGGCACCCGGTGATACATCTAAAGACTGGGGTTTCTAAATTGTTATGAAAAAAAAAAAAAAAAAAAAAAAAAAAAAACGCACCATTTTCAACTGAGCTCTGAATGAGCGTGGTCTTTCAGTTACGTAAATCAGTAAATTATAACATAATGGACTCGGTGTTCGAGCGTACATCAGAGAAACAAACCCCTGGTAATTTAAACTAATCACCTGAATAATTTAATTTAAATCTTTTAAGCTAGGCAGTTTAGAGTCCCAGCTCAACATTGGTTGGAGGAAAAACATATGTTCACAAATTTACGTGTACCTTTCAAGGTATACAGATAATGATGGTCGAAAACTTTCTTGGAATGTTTTCTTGCCTGGAGTGTTATCGTTTGTAAAGCAATAAATTAAATAAGATCCAACATTGATTTTCGTCTCAGTGAGACGAAAAAACTGCCTTTAAGAATTCGTACGCAAATTCTGAATGCACTTTTACCGTTTTCTCGCCAATAAAAAAACAAAAGGAACTGACATTTTCGCAGGTTGGTTCTATTACAAATGTCTTGATTTGTGCAATGAATTAAAGCGTTTACAGTCAGTTTATCAATGCTGAGCTAGGGTTTTAACTTGAATGATTTCCAATAAAAAAAAGCCGGAAAGTCACCACACGAAAAAACTGAGAGGCATGATCCTAAGCCACGGATCCATGGCAGAATTACGGCTTTAAGTGTACATATGTAAATTAGTTTATTGGTTCTGTTGCACATGTAGGCCAGTACTTATTGAAAACTGCTACCAGCATTCTATCTTCAGAATTTAGAGCTCACGTACGGTTTTCATCAAAATTAGTAATTAATATTCTTTTGTGTTGGAAACAATTCCAGTAAATTGTACAGCTAAAAGTATTATCATTTTATTTTTTAACGATTCAAAGCTTAATACAATAATGAGATACCGTATGTTCGCTATGCCCGCGTGAGCGTGGATTATAATTTTTTGCTACTGTAATTTAAAACTAATGAGCTTCAGTGCCATTTGATAAAAAAAAACCACACACTTGCTTCATTGTTCTACATTGCCAAGCATGTTTAGATGAGGTAACTTATGGTATGACCAATGAAAAGTATTACCATTGTCAAACCGTACATGGGTGACTATTATTATTTAAAACAGCCCCATTGCGTTATTTAACTTCAGTCGCGTCTAAAAACATAATCACAAACTTCTGTGGTTACCAATAACTCTCGTCTTCTTCAACACAACCAAAAGCAAGGTCCAAAAGAATCATGTTTCTCGTCAACCTCGTGCGCCTGCTTCTGTTGGTCGGTGTGTTGTACGGATCAGGAGTAGATGCAGCTGAACTTCAGAGGGAACAAGCAAGTGATCCTCCTAGGTGAATACTAGTAGACTATTTTACATTTCACTTTAGTTGTGGAGTCATTGATGTTGCAACCATTGATTTTTAATGAAGTCATTCGGTTTTTTTTTAACGTAATTATAAGCTAAATAAAACAATATAAATATTATTCACCAGATTAGAGACTAATGTTGAGATTACAACAATTTTATGTATTTGCTTTTCTTTTCCCCCCTTCTCTCTCTTCATCTTTACAAATAAGTACATAGATCCATGTCAGACTTCATTGAATAAATCTAAGCTGGAACCATCCCAGCTTTGTATCTACAGCACAATTAAAATAAATGTGTAAAACCTTTGACCAGTTTTAATAATTGTTTATATATTTGTTATTATTAATGGAGCATACTTTTCATCGATACCAATTTTGATAATCCTTTTGGATTTCTAGAGACTATCGTGTCCGTTTTTTGATGACTGCATGAATTTCAGCCACAAACATGATGAGGATGCCGTAGCGGCCCTTAATCACCCAGATGCCCACTTACTTATTGATTGTTTACCACGTGCTGCTGGAAGAGACGATGATTACTATAATTATTGTTTTATGCCATGCATTAAATCACATCAACAAACTTAAAACACAAACTGAATGAAGTAACTCGTTGTCAAATTGTCTCAGTAGATTTTACGATATTCTGAAGTAACAGATCCCATCAAACACCACTATTTCTCTGGATGATTGTTATACCATTCTTTCTTTATAACGAATTAAAAATTTCTTGTTAATAACTATCCCCCAAAAAATATTAAACATCGAAAGTTTTTGCGTAAATCGTTACATAATGCTGGCTAATGCATTTTCAATAGAGCTTCTGATGATGTTTGGAGCCAGCACGTGTAACGTGGGCGTGGTTTCTGCTGTAATGACGTCAGACTTTCCGCACCTCCCCACATGTGTATACCTCTTCTGCCATTTTGAGAGTACATTCATCAGCGGACATTTCGACTCCAAAATGATGGACGGGAAAGGGGCGTATAAAGCCTTGTTCATTCGTCACGCGAAGTTTGAAAGTGAAGGGAATTTTCTTGCGTAACATTTGCCCCACAGCACGTACTGATTTGTTGCGTGACCAAACGTCGCTTCGCATTCGCTTTTGCATGAACTAGGACGACTGTTTATTCACATGCTGGTTGGATATGCAGACTGGATCCTCGTACCTCGTCATAGCTATACTTCTTTACATAAACAGAGCACCAGTCTACTTGCAACATTGCGCAACAATGACACGTAAGTTTTTACAGTAGAAACGGATGCTAAACCGTTTTATGACCTATGATCTCTTCCCCCCCCCCGAACATTTCTCGTTAAATACGTGAAATCTTGATTTTGTTTTTACAACAATCGGCTAAAATTTATTGTCTATATTTCTAAATACGTAAACGGCAAACCGGTACAAATGAAAAATTAGCAACGTAAACAGAGACATGCTATCGGCTAAACTAGGGACGTCTTCAATGCAATGGTTGGGAATTCACTTAATTTACATCATGTTTTATAGTCGAGGTATGCAGAAGTGAGACACGTCAACAGCATGCGAATGACACACAACATTTTATAGGGTAGATTGTGAAATGAAGGACTGCTAAATAAAGGGATTGTTAAGGACTTTTTCTTTTAGCCGAAAAGGGTGGCCTTCGATCATATATTGAAGCCTACTTATGTATTCCTTCATGTAACTTGATTTTCATAAATTCCAATATGAAATATCAAAATTTCAATTTTGTTATTTATTTATTTATTTATTTCGTACAACAGCAACAATGCAAGCGCCAGAAACGGATGGAAACAAATTTTAGTTAACACAGTTTGCTGCCTGCCAAGAAAGGCCCCAAACCAAGACTACTTTTTTTTGTGCAAAAAAAAGGTGACAAGGAATTTTTGCAACTAATTCACCGCCACTGTTTTTATCCATGGTTCTTGAATGGTTCGTTACTTCTATATGCTTGTTATACCATACTAAAACAGAGACTATGGGACTTGTGAAAATCAAGTTTAACCTTAAATATAATATAACCTTACTTTATAAATAAGTATCGAAGCTAAGTTTCAACTTGTCTGAGCTCAAAATATCTGTTCAAATGATGCAACTTTAAGTCGAAGACAAATACCATGGACAGTAAAAGCACTCCTATTTGTTGAGAAGCAGTCACGTGATGATGTTCAACAGACTTTTTAAAGAACCTTTAATTTGGTTAACCCTATCAGGACCGGGCTTTTTTTGGTTGTACGGGGACCGGGGAGGGGCACATAATGACCCCCCCCCCTCCGTATTTTCCAAAGTGTTTGACCGATTTTGATGAAACTTGCCACAAATGTTCATTTCACCAAGTTCTACATGATGACGTCACAAAATCGTCACTAGAGGGCGTTTTTGAGTGTTTTTTGCCCATTTTTGGTCAAAAATCGTGTTTTTGCCATAACTTCTGTAGTTTTTGTCCGAATGTTTTGAAACTTGGCAAACTTGTACATTTTAACAAGATAAATATAATTTGAACCTAATTAAGTCACTGGAGTTATCTTTAGGGGGCATAATAATTCATTAATTCATCCCATTTTCGGGATTTTTTTTTTTTTTTTTTTTTTTTTCGTTTTTTCACTTAACAATCAAAATGGCCGCCGCCAAGGGCCCTGAGAGAAATAATAAGGCTTGATTGACAAATCTGAACATTTTTTGGGTCTGAAAGTAAGAAATTAGCAGGTTGAAAATATTCCATTGTTAAAAAACTTGATATATTTTGACCTCTAATTACAGGCTGAAAACACAAAATCCAAGATGGCTGCCCGAAATGGCGGCCATTTTGAATTCCCAAAACCATTTCAGACTATCACGTGACTCACCACTATCACTTTTCTGGCAAGAAATAAAATAAGTGGAAATTATGTCAAAAAAAAAAGAATCACTAAAAAAAAAAAAATCGTGTGACCCAAGGTCAAACAAATGGTTACCATGGCAACAGCTAACCCCGGTATCAATGATTTTTTGCCAATATGATCCTAGATATATTTTAGGAAAAGTCAGAAAATTTCGCGGTGATCGGACCATGCGTTAAAGAGTTACGGGGAAAAAATGGTAGGGGGGCACATTGTGCCCCCTTCCGGTCCTGATAGTGTTAAAGGGACACATCGCCTCCAATTCCCTTAAAATTTAGCTGTTTGGAATAGCTCCTTATCCTTTTTAAGTGTTTTTCAGGCAATAAACACATACATACGAAGTGTTGTAATAAGTGGGAAGTGAAAAAAACACACAAAAGCAAAACATGCACTTGACTTTTGAAGACCAAGCAGCGGAACCATACTCTAGATAGACACAATGGTCTGCCTTTTGGTGGAGTCAAATTTTGATTCAACAATACGGCGGACCATTTTCTGTCTCGAAAACACAAACACTTTCAAGGATTATGTGAATATTACTGGCAGTAATTATTAATGTTTTCTACATGATTATATCAGAAAATGACTACTGGTATGTAATTTATGTTGAAAGAAGGTTATTATAAATCTGGGCAAAGTCGCAATAATTTATCTCAACATTCCTGCCTCGGGGCAAAAACGTGAAATAAAACGTGAAATCTGACGTCTATATTTCCGTCATACTGCGTCCAAATAAACCCTACGGTACAAAACACCCGGTGTAGATTATATAGCAATATGTGAACCGTTTAGTTGGCGTAAATCAGACTCAGTGCAAACATTGTCTGAGCTCAAACCTTTCCTTGTGACGTCATCATTTTTTTTTTAAATATCCTTAATTCACGGAAGAGTGACTCAATTTCAGAACGAAATAATTTAATTTTAAAACTAAATTTGCGAAAACCTGCTTACTTCAACTATTAGGTACCGAAACCTCTCACCCATAACTCCACAATCTGTATCCAAGCTTAGCCTCCGTTATATACTCTAAAACTTAACTGTAATATTCTGTCCTCTCCCTTATCAGCTTAATTATCTCTCGGAATAATTTATATTTAAAATATGTTTTTAAAATAATACATAATTTTATTCATTTTGTTTGTTTCTAGTCAACTTTCATGATTGTTTAAGGTCAGATTGTGCACTTCTGAATTTGCTATTTACAAAAACTTTTGAGCTTCTGTATACCAATTGTGACTTAAATGTGAAAGCAATAAAATAAGAAAACAAATCTTCAGCAATCCCCCACAGCGATATTTCCGTCTGCAATACCGCCATGATTGTGTGACGAAATACCCGCGTGTCATAGTTTTTAAAGTGCGCCACCAAGAGTTTGTCAAGAGGTCAATGGTTACAAAGCATGATTGGTGATAACAAATACGTGCACAGTGTTTTACGACATTTTCATTTTACAGTTAACATTAAAATCAGTGCATTGTAATCGTCACATCCGAATATTTTGAACAATCTGAGAAAACTAATTGTGAAATACAATAGTATTTGCTTTTGTCTGATGGAGTGTTGACCAAAACATCAAGGAAAATGTTACTCTTGTGCCTTCGTGGTGCGTTGTTTTTCTTGGTTGTAAAGCACAAACGGCACAGACATATGCGAGAAAGGTCTTTCTCTACAGATTTTGGGCAGTAGAGATGGTCTCAGACACAGTTCCGGTCGCTACAGCGTCACCCACCTGGTTCGAATCCCGCTGTCTACAAAACAGCTTCCTAATCCCTTTACGGAACGGTTTGTTGGTCATGGTGTAAATGATTGGATTCACACAGGAATTACCTAAGGCTAAGATAACAGTGAGGAGATGGACAGTTCCACCCGGAGCCACCGGAATCAGGAAATTGAAGAGCAGGAACCAGACTTGGTTTGGAAACCAGCACACACCGAATGTTATGACGCAGGCCAGAAGTGTCTTCCCCAGGGTTTGGGAGGCTTTGAGCTGCCACATTTTACGTTGGTCGCTTGGATTTACTCCCGAAGAAGCTGCAATAAAAGGTGAAATAATCTTGTTTTGAAAAACATGCATGAAGGTTGAACGAATGGGCGGTCGGCTTGGCACAGTGTATCTTTCAGTGCTATCTGTCTTCGCCTTCACCTCTTACGATCCGGTTAGAATCCCACTGGGGACACTATGAGGATTGGATTTGCAGTCCTTACGTGATTGCGTGGGTTTTCCCTGGAATAAATATCCGGGGTTTTCCTCCCATATGAAAAACTGAAACTTCCTTCCCCGTCTCCTCTCTCCGAGGGGGTTCATGAATTAAGTGATTAAGTTCGCTTTTCTAAGAACCCTTGGCTTCCCAACCAGAATTAATAAATGAAATGAAAAGTGAAATGAAAAAAATCCAATCTGAGATGAAGCATGTCTATCTGATTTTTTCTTGTTGGAAGAGGGTTCACCAGCTTTTTCGAAAAAAAACAAAACAAAAACAAAACAACATTAGTTGTTGCAAGCTTGTTAGTCTTAGTTCTAAGACCCTCCTGTTATGCCCCAACCATCAACCGCCCATCCCTAAATGAACACCAATGGAGGGCGCTATCACCCACACACCACCCCCATACACTAACCGCCACCAGGAGGGTCTTAGGAATTATGCTCAATCTGCTCGGGAAATTCCGAGCACATTCCTAGCGTGCCTCTTTTTACAAGCTAATTTGCGTAGTATTGCCGGTCAAGTTTTCAGTCCGGTATCTGGACGTCGTATTGCACACGCAGTAAGTGTAGGATCGCTGTGGACCCTTCACGCATGCATATATCGCGCATATCTGATCGCATAGCGTAAACGACACGCTTGCTTGACAACTTGTAAACTGGCTGATGTTGACAAAGCTATTGCATTTGCAGCAAGAAAGTTTGGTATTGAAAAGTTCAAAAGTCAACAAGTTAATGCTCTCAAACAGTTTACACAAGGTAAATCTGTTTGTCAATTTGCCCACCGGATTTGGGAAATGGGTAATATTTCAAGCTGCCCCAGTATAAATAGATTTCCTGAAGAAAGACGTCGTTTGAGAATTCGGAAATGCAGAGACCGATAGCGATAGGGGAGGAGAAAAATCATTAGTGAATGTCGTCCTGCCGTTAAAGGCTCGTGCGCGATTGAGTGTCAAGTTACCAGCCTGGCCTGCTCATTATACCGGCGAGATGTTCCGTTCGTGCGCTTGCGTATGACCTTTCTGTTGAATATGCATATTGGGTCACATTCCTGGACGTGGCATAATTCCTAAGACCCTCCTGGTGGCGGTTAGTGTATGAGGGCGGTGTGTGGGTGATAGCGCCCTCTATTGGTGTACATTTAGGGATGGGCGGTTGGTGGTAGGGGCACAGCAGGAGGGTCTTAGAACTAAGACTAACCTGTTGTAAAAGCACAAAGCGCCCCCTTGGTATTTTCCAAAGTTTACAACCGATTTTCCTGAAATTTGCCACACATGTTTGTTTCATCGTTGAAAATTGTCTCTATAAAGGGCGTTTTTGACGGTTTTGTGACCATTTTTAAAGTCACAAATCATTTTTTTTACCCATAATGTCTGTATTTGTTTGTCCACATGTTTCAAAACTTAGCAAACCTGTTGATTTAAACATGATCGATACAATTACAACCTAATTTAATTACTGAAGTCACCGTTGGGGCGTTATAATCCAATAATTAGTTTCGGTAAACATATGTTTTTTGCCTCTTTTTAAAAATGTATTTAAACATTAAGATGGCCACTGCCCAGGGCCCAAGGAGCAATGGTAAGGCTTGATAGACAAAAAAAAATATTTTATCTTTGGCTTGATAAGTAAGACATTGGCTTGTTATTTATCTTAACAAAAAACACAAAACTCAAGACGGCCGCCAAATGTGGCAGCCATTTTGAATTCCCAAAAGCAAGGCAGTTTTCAAGGCTGCCTCTTATAAATTCCTATAAGATATCAACATGAGGCTTTTGGAAATTGTGTTCTTTCAATTCAGGTTTTGACCAGAGGACAAGGTCGTCTTGGCATTGTTTTATTGGTTTTTTTTTCTATTATTATTATTGTCATTTTGTTTCACGAATTCACTATATTATTTCGGGTGGTAGATTATTTATACACGATCGGGTTGACGAATATAACAAATTCTTAGTTAGTTTATTTAACACATGATGACGTCAATACGACTTTATTGTTATTTGATTGTCTCCGTATTGACAACAAAATATCCAGCAGGTTTTATTGAATTCCTTATAAATCTAAAAATAAATAGTTTTTTCAGTTGGAATCTTGATAATAGAGAGTGTTTTCACTTCAACTTCTGGTTTGGACCGGGAGACATGGAGGGTCAAATTGGGGTCATGTTAACGCAAGTTCCATGTTCATCATTCCAGCCAATTCAGGAGCTACATAGATAAAACACTTTTGAAATTTTAACATCGTAATATTTTCGCATAATAAGATTGGCTAGCTACATGGTTCAACCGGACGTTATTACTGGAAATCTCTCGGCTTGGTCACGACCTAAAAGCGCTTGAACGTACGTATGTATAAGGCAAAACGAAATCATGATTGTGTTTTCCATTTTATTTTATTTTGCCAATTGTAGTTGACTCCTTTTTGTTTACTTTTTAACTGGAACTTCATTTTTCTAGAAACAAAACGAACAATACCATGCAAACTAGCAAAGCATTTCCGATTGATAATACAGACAACAATACGTAAATAGTATCACAAAATCATCTTAGGCTGATCAAAAATTGACACAGTCGCAAGTTAAAATTACCAGGCGATTTTGTCTTCAATAACGTTGAATAGGGCGTCCTGTTTTATGTTCCACTTTCCATGAAAGGCAGGTACATCGTTTTGAGATTGGTAGAAGAGGAATTCGGACTTGATTTAGTATTGAATGTGACTGTGCTAGAAAACGTAAGGGGCTGCATTTGAGAAAGTAAAATAAAAACAATTTGTTTTTTTCTTTCCTTTTTTATTATTTTTTTTTAAGTAAAGACAATAAAATATTCCTTTTTGTTCCTCGTGCATCTACATAGAATTTAAGTTAGAATAATTGAATTGTTTACTGACCTGTTCGAGCGGTTAACAGAAAACCAATTCCGATTACTTTATTTTATTTTACTCTTTATTTTTTATGGAAGTAAAAGAAACAAATTAAAAAAAGAAAAATTCTTTACTTTTTGTTCCTCATGCATCAACATGGAATCTACGTTAGATTAACTGAATTGCTTATTAAACTGTTCAAACAGTTAACCGAAAACCAGCTTCGATCATTTTCTTTTGTTTTACTTCTTATTTTTTTTTATGGAAGTAAAAAAATCAAGAAAAGAAATCAAACAATTCCTCATTTTAGTTCCTCATGCATCCACATGGAATCTAAGTTAGGTTGACTTAATAGTTTCTGTTCTAACAGTTAACAAAAAACAAAACAATTTCGCCTTTTTTCTTTATTATTATTATTTTTTTTTTTTTTTTAAGGAGGTGGACGAAAGTAAATTCGTCACTTTTTGTTCCTTATGCATCCACAAGGAAACTAAGTTAGATTAATTAAATTGTTTACTAACCTGTTCGAGCAGTTAACATCTTCACTTGTTTGTCCAGTTTTGAGATAACTTTTAGTTGCGCAAAAATCATCACAATGAACGGAGCGAAGAAGTTAATTGTGAAACTGTACAAGCCAAATGCCGCCTGAGCACCTTGACTGGACCAGTGATTTTTGTGACACCCCTTGAATTCATCTACTTCAAAAGTAAAGAAGATGTACAATCTGGTGACGAAGGCGATGACCCAACACGCAGCGAGAATGATGTACTTGTTTCGTTTGTTGAAAAGAGTCTTGTATTTGTGTGGGTAGACGATGGCTACATATCGCTCCAAATTGACTGCGGTCAATCCCAACACTGACGTCATCGTAAAGAACCAAAACCAGAACTCAGAAAGGTAAAATCGACACCAAAACTCGCCCAACGGACTGGGGTCCGGAGTGGGGTCGCTTTTAGGCAGAAGAAAAAATGGAATGACCAGAACGCAGACCAAAAAATCTACAACAGAGAGATGCACTAAGAAATCGCTGGTAGTAGACCGCAGTGACGGCATACAGAGGAGTACGATGACAACCAGTACGTTACCAGCGAGTCCAACCACACAGATAATGCCTTCTACAGCTAAGATGAATTTGACGAAAGCATCGTTTGTCCCCGTCGTTGAATCTCCGTCACCCGGTGTTTCTTTAAAACTGGGTACTGTCGCATCAGAGAGGTTAAACTGCTCCATGAAGACAACGTCTAGTTTCTGACACTTGTTAACTCCCTCTGTCAACTCGGTTCTATCTCTGTTCAGTTTCACAGTTGTAGTTGCTTCGTCGACGAATCTTCAAGTGCGTTTATCAAGTAATACCACCTATCGTGCAGCTACATTCGGCTGAACTATGCGCAGTCTTCAAAGGACAGGATTGAACTAGATTTAGACCTTCACATTTCACAAAAAGGTACGGAAAACATGGGTAACGCCAATTGCATATGAAACACACTATTTTAAAACCTACAAGAGAGGCACGTGTTTACCCCCCATTGCGCCTGCGCGTGAGAGCCAACTCACACTGGTACGCGTTTTCCCTTAAGTTAAGTTAAATGGTTTATTTTGCAATTTCAAGCGACTTCGCGTCGGCAATTTAATCATCTTTTTCTTGTTAAAACAATTTGCAACGCAGCAGCAAAGGTGTACACATACTCACATGCTGACATGGTTGAAGCCATTGTGATAAACAAACGGGCAAGCTAAGCCATATTCTGTTGTTTTACATCACTGTTTACAAACCACAAGTAACCAGCTTGGCATTGTTGCCCATTGATATATAAAATTTGTATTCATCCGAAGTCATCTTGAATCGATGCTCGATCGATTCTCGAGCAAAAATCAGCGCCAAATCCCCAACACATCAACTGAGCCTTGTATCATTTATAAAATTATGTATTAATCATTTCAGTTGTGTATTTATTTCTGCACCACTGGTACAACTGTGTACCAATTATTTCCCTTCCTCCATTGTACTGTGTTCTTACAAGCCATCGTGTTTACAAATACATGTAATTAAACTGACTTCGTCGGGACCTCGGTTGTAAAGGTGCATTTTTGTTCAACAATTTTCTTCAATATTACACCAGTATTTTCGTGAGGTTAGTGTTGAACAAAAAACACGAATACTTTCGGGACTTACCTTGAGATCGGGAGTGGGCTTGTGCACCCAGTGATTTGAACTGGTGTGACGCACCTCCCTGCCAGTGTCACTTTGACCAATATTATCTGCTTGAAGGAAAAACACTGTGATATTCACACGATCTGCAGCTATCGGAATTTTTTTTCAGGCTGTTCGTTTCAGGGATAGAAGCATCGCTAACGTTTACTATGAGTGTGGTTAGAGTTGGCTGTAAAGAAACCGAGTCATTAATGCTGGTTGGATTCTTGGGCATTAATGCATGAGGCTTTTTGTATTGTTTGTTTGTTTGTTTGTTGGGTTGTTTGTTTGTTTGTTTGTTTTGTTTGTCTGTCTGTCTGTCTGTCTGTCTGTATGTATCTCTGTCTGTCTGTCTGTATGTATGTCTGTCTGTCTGTCTGTCTGTCTGTCTGTTTGTTTGGTTGTTTGGTTGTTTGTTCGTTTGTTTGTTGGGTTGTTTGTTTGTCTGTTTGTTTGTTTGTGTGTTTGTGTGTTTGTTGGTTGGTTGGTTGGTTGGTTTGTTTGTTTGTCTGTGTGTTTGTTGTTTGATTGTTCGTTCGTTCGTTCGTTCGTTCGTTCGTTCGTTTGTTTATTTGTTTGTTTGTTTGTTTGTTTGTTTCTTAGATTGTTTTATTGTTTGGTCGTTTATTTGAGTCTTTGTTGAGTTGTTTGTCTTTTTTTTAAGAAATGTATTTTTTCAACTATAGCCATGTTCTTATAAATATTTTAACTACTCCATTCGTTACAGTTTTTATAAGCAATTGGCACATGACTCCTGTGTATTGTGCACTGTTTTTATAGATATCATTATATTTAACAGTATTCTATTTCTTGGTTTTTTATTTGTTACTTGGAGATAATAAAATGAAACAAAATTATAACTTGGGCCAAGTTGATTGGAACTGGCACTCCCTTGAAGGTTTTAAATGGCAGAATGTAAGTGACAATTCTATCTGTCAGATAAGGAAGACCCTTAATCAAATCCCAACCCATTTATTTGTTCCTTCACATTCTCTTTTTTGTGCGTACCATTTCAACAAAATTGAAGAAATAAAAGGTCAATCATTCGAAAATAATCAGAGCAAATTGATTGCCTTACGTTTCGACCCTGGCAGAATCTTTCTCAAAGGCTAAAGGACAAGACAACGCACACAGGCATTTATACTAGAGTAACAAAATCAGCCAAGTGCAGAAGATGCAAGGGATGAACAATGCAGATGGGGACAAGGGGGAGGGTGTCTGGTTTAACCAAAACAGGTTGGAAACACAAAAGACGAAATCAAAGGTGGAAAAGTGGGGGGGGGGACACACAAACATTTGATTAATGAACCAGGCAAATTTAAAGGGGGGCATGTGTCAAAAAGGAGATGTCAAAGACAAAAAGTAATGAATCATTTCCTTTTTGGATGTTCAGACCATGGGGTTGAATAGTGTGGAGGCGCCTTATCCACAGTTTCTCCCTACTCAGGCAAACAGTCTCTCTGTGCTTACCTAGTGCCTCATTGCCCTGCAAAATCATGTCAGAAATAGAGTGATTAGGTCGAGTGACGTAATGTCCGTAATGTCTGCGTGTTGACTGTGGATCTAAAACCAATTGACCATAGAAACGCCTTTTGAGTGTAGTTCTAGTTTCACCTATAGATTGGACACCAGAAACTTGGCAAGATAGATGAGATTCGTGATGGTGCAGCAGGTGACATGGCCCCTACTTATTTGGCAGGTACCACTGGCATGCCTGGTGAAAGAATCCGACTCCCTGATGCGTTTTGAATTTAAGTATAGTGTGCAGCCTGCTAAGAAATGCCCTACACTAATCAATAACACGTATTTCCAGAATACTCAAATTCATTACAGCGTATATATTCTTGGATTTCGCTATTAATCATTTATTATAGGCCTATTATTCATTTTTATTTGTTACACTAAGACGAGACTCAGTGATTGTGTAAATGTAGCTTTAAAACAGGCTGAGGTTTACTAACACTACATTAGTCACCATGAAGGAAACTAGGACAACGGCTTTCTAGTGGTATTCATTTTATCTGTACGAAAGTGAGGAGTTGACATGCATGTTGAATCGTCTAAGTCAGAAAGAGTAATTTTTAACTTATATTGCAGTATTACCAAGTGAACCTCGGAAATATAATAATAAACGTATCAGTTAATGATCTGTAGATTAATGTAACCACGTTCTTACACAAGTCCCGTTCCCCGCTAAAGAACTTTGTAAAAACTAAATGCATGAGATGCATATGCTCCTTAAATTCAAGTTGCTGAGTAATTTCGATGTTCCTTAGTTTGTAAGTTTGTCTTGTTCATTGTCTTATTGTCTTATATCTTGTCTGTTAAATACGTTGGTGTACAAAAGCTATGCTTCACCCTAACCTAAATGTTGTTTAAAGTTCGTAACTGTAATTATCATAAAGAAACTTTTTGTATTTCAATTATCTTATTTACTTATGCCACAGTAACTGATGTTTGTATTATCGTCAACATTAAATAATGAGGAAAAACAAATAACTTTAAAGCCGGCTCGATGGAAGGAAAAACATAAACTAGATATTGAACCCTTCGGTGAGGGAGGGTTGCGTGCGATCGTCGCAACAGTCATGTTATGTTTTAGGACTATTATGTACATAAATAGCAATGTGTTTCAAATGATCGAAATGGAGATCGAAGTGCTTGCAACCTTGGTGCGGGAAAAAAACGATTTTATACAAACTGCAGTTGTTATTAGGCCTAGCATTGTATAGGATTCTTCCTCTGTGCACAAACAAGTGAAGTATTTCTACGAAAGTGAAGGCCTAACATTATCCAGACCTTGTGATGCCGTAGCTTGATGATTTGTTATTGTGTGCTGACAAAGCAGGATGTCATAAGCAAACTATACATCAGTTTAAATTTTAATTCTCGCCGTGATCTCATTGAAAAGTCTACACACTAAGCTGCATCACCATTCCTCGAAAATTCCGTTTACAGTATTATTTTTGTTTGTATTTATATTGTGATAGATGTCAATATTTGCATCGGAGGAATGAATATGAATTTCAATTTGCCTTTCACCGATGTGTGTTAAGCACTGTATACTCAGTGCTTTCGAGTCCTGTGGAGAAAAAAAAAATCCACAGGCAACTCGGGTGGGATTCGAACCCACGACTCCCGCATGACTAGAGCAGATGTCTTAACCACTAGACCACCGAGCACGCCCGGTGACGAGCGGGGCCAGTTCAAATCGAGTATTATTAGCGGCAGGTACAGCAAACAATTTGATAGATGTCAATATTTGCATCGGGGGAATGAATATAAATTTCAATTTGCCTTTCACAGGTGTGTGTCACACATCGGTGAAAGGCAAATTGAAATTTATATTTATATTGTGTATTCGTTGTTTGTTTATTTGTTGAGTTGTTGGGTGATTGTTGATTGATTGGCTGGGTCGATTGGTTGATTGTGTGACGTGTTGATTGGTTGATTGATTGGTTGGCTGACTGGTGGCCGGCTGGAAGGCTGTCTAGTTGGTTTCTTTGTTTGTACTTTATATTTGTGTTGATTATTTTGTGGTTGAGGTTGCGGTTGCAGTTGTGGTCATGGTTCTGGTTGCGGTTAAGGTTCTGATTGCGGTTGCGGTTGTGGTTGTGGTTGAGGTTGTTGTTTTTGTTTGTAGTTGTGGTTGTGGCTGTCGTTGCGGTTGCAGTTGAGGTAAGCAGTTCGGTGTATGATGTTGAGTAGCTTTACTGTCTGCTTTTTGTTATTAGAATAGTACAAAAGACCAAAAGTCTGCTCCAGAATAAAAAAAATGTCCTTCAATTCTTTTTGTGTCCGAGTGCCTCACCGTTAAAGGAACAGCGACAAGTGCACGCAATTACAATAAAACCGCCCATTAATTTCAGACTAAAAATGTCAAAGAACACAGAATAAAGGAAATAAATATATATATTAATGGTGACTCCAAATAGACAGAAGTTTATTTTATTATGAACTCTCGCAGAAGACTGGGCCCTAATCACTGTTGAAAGTGAAACTTTTAAGGTAAATATGCTTTTACATTCCTTAAAATTGGCTTAAAAATACAGAATCCCGAGCCGGCGAATTCATTATATGCAAAAGTGCCTCGAGTGATCAATTGTGCTGAATGGGACAATACCGGCGTCTTATATAGACTGAAGCAGAAGCCACAACAACATCAACAGCAACAGTAACAGCAACAGCAACATCAACAGCAGTAGCAACAACAACAACAACAACAACAACAACAACAACAACAACAGCAGCACCAGCAGCAGCAACGACAACAAACAACAACATTGTCATGAATAGCATCAGCTATCAGCAACGACAAAAACGAGAGGTGTTTGTGATATAAATCATTAAAGTTAACAGTAAACACATTTAAATATTAATGTACAGTCATAAATGACAATATTCTAACGACTAAATTATTTTCCAAAGAACACGGGAGACAAATTTAATGTGGGACAAGTCAGAAAGAAAAACATCCCACAAATAGGGCAGGGGTTTTACTTCCTTGGAGCATCAAGTATTTATAGTAAATACTCAAAATAAAACATAAAATAGCAACTTAAAAGGAGCGCCGATGAGTTATATTTGTCAACGTTGTCTTCGCAGCCTACCGCTACAGCTACAGCAAAATTTGCTTGATTCGGACACGGTAGATACTTCCTTCCAAGGACTAGTAATGCGACCCTGACATGGCGGTCGAAATTACGAAAAACAGCTCACTCGATAAACTCAAAAAGATGCAATTAACCGTGCGTTTTTTGTTTGTTTGTTTTTTTTTTTTTTTTTTCTAAAATAACTACTCGTGTTGTGTAGTTTTGTTCTATGCTTACTTTAAAATGTCCAACATTTAACAACAAAATTGTTACTTTCCAATCTTCTCGAACTGAACAAAGTTGTGAACACTAATTACCAACTTCTCTTTGGCAGGCAAACAACTCGGTATTTCTGGAGAGTTGATTAAACCGACACATAGAAGAGAGGGATTTCATTTCAATCTCCATTCCATGGCTAGACCCATTATAATAATTGAATCAGAATACACAAAAAATAAAATAAATAAAAAATGATATTATAAACGATATTATAAAAAAAGGGGGTCCGTAAAACAAAGACCAATTTCCTTGAGTAACACTACCCCGGTCTTGTTTAACCTCGGACGCCCCTGGAGAAGTCTCCTGGGACAGGGAGGACGGTCTTGTCTATTATGTCCCTCTCTGGTAAATATGGGATGGCTTTTGTTGTAATATCTAATGGCAGACTATTCACAAGGTTCAGTCGAGGAAATCATAACGGAGAGAATATTAATGGTTCAAATTCAGGTTTTATGTAGCGCTCATAAACGCCATGGACGATCAAAACACTACTGACTGCTGATAAGAAGTCACGTGATAATATAAACTTCATTCATTCATTCATTCATTCATGCAACATGGTTTATTACACTCACGAATAGCAGCTGAATTGCACGTGGTTTACCTTAAAAGTAATACAAAGATTTACATTAATTACATAACGGTCACAGAAAATACATTGAGGTAATATATACAAACAGCAAACAATTGAGAATCAAATAAAACGGCATCACATACGAACTCGTCTTTAAATAGGCTCAGAACCATGGGGAATTTACAAAAAAAAATTATAAATAAAAAAATATGTATATATATATATATATATATATATATATATATATATATATATATATATATATATATATATATATATATATATATATATATATATATATATATATATATATATATATATATATATATATATATATATATATATATATATATATATATATATATATATATATATATATATATATATATATATATATATATATATATATATATGAGGGCCTCAGACAGCTCAGTAACACTGATCACTATGTTGAATGTGACACTGACCCCACTCATTCATTCTCCAAACAAATCAGTGACACCCTCGTAAGCATTCACAATGCTAAGGGTATCGACAAGGATACACTTAACTACCTTCTCCCACAGGATCCCCGTACAGCACGCTTCTATCTTTTACCGAAGATACACAAGCCTAACAACCCAGGCCGTCCCATTGTATCTGGCAATGGCAGCCCCACAGAACGTATCTCTGAATTTGTTGATAGCTTTCTAAACCCACTCGTACCTCGCATTCCCTCATACATCAGAGACACCACCGACTTTCTTTGTAAATTGGAGGGTATCAAACACAAAATACCTGACTCTGCTTTTCTGGTGACTCTAGATGTATCGTCACTGTATACTAACATACCTCATAAAGAAGGAATTAAGGCATGTGGTTCTGTACTCCGAGCCAACAAACAAACCCGCCCCTCTGTGAGACACCTTACAGAACTCATCAGCCACATCCTAACTAAGAATAACTTTTCTTTCACAGAAAGGCACTTCTTCCAGACACAAGGTACTGCCATGGGTACTAAAATGGCGCCTTCATATGCTAACTTGTTCATGTCTGACTTAGAAGACAAACTATTGTCTTCTGCTCCCAACCGCCCACTCGTGTGGTGGAGATTTATTGATGACATTTTTGCTATCTGGTGTGGTAGCCAAGATAGCTTGGAAGAATTCATTGATCATATAAACTCATTCCACCCCACCATTAAATTCACTGCCGATTTCTCTGTTACCTGCGTGAATTTTCTAGATGTGACTATAAGTAAATCCCCTAATGATATTGTGACAGATGTATATAGCAAACCCACTGACACCCATCAATATCTTCTCTCTAATAGCTGCCACCCTAGCCATTGCAAGGAGGCAATTGCCTACAGTCAAGCCTTACGCATAAGACGTATCTGCTCCACAGATACTCTATACAAAAGGCGTTCATCTGACCTAAGGCACCACCTTGTTTCTAGGGGCCATAGCAAACGAAGGGTTCAACTTGCCATCAACAGAGCTTTTGGCATACCCCGCCATACTCTGTTGACCAACACGGGCACCAAGAGAACCCCGACCAATAGAGTTGCTCTGGTCACTACTTTCCACCCTAGGTTACCCAAGTTGTCATCTATAATCAATGACAACATGCCAATTCTCCACTCCTCCAACAGGTTGCGCTCAGCAATTTCTGAGCGCCCCATGGTCGCCTTTCGTCGCCCTAAGAGCCTAGGTGACATTCTAGTTAGAGCAAAACTCCCCCCAGGTACATGCCAAACTCCCTCCCCACAAGACATACAGGGTTGTCACCACTGCACCCGCTCTAAGTGCAAGACTTGTATGTATATCAAACCCACTGTACAGGTTAAAAGCCACAGCACTGGCTTTACCTACAAAATCAAGACCAACTCCCAATGCCAAACCCCAAATGTCATTTATGCCATATCATGTAAGAGATGTGGAGTACAGTATGTGGGAGAGACAAAGACCAAACTTAGTCTTCGCTTTGCGAACCATGTCTCCTCCATAAAGACCAAAAAACTGTACCCAGTATCTATCCACTTTAATAGTCCTAATCATAGTGTCAAAGATGTGGAACTAACTGTCATTGAGGCCTGCAACGGCGACGATTCACATCGTAAACTCAGAGAATCCCACTGGATTCACAAACTCCGAACAATCCAACCATTCGGATTAAACATAAACACAGGTGTTAAATAATTCCTCTTGGCAAATAACTACTTTATTTCCATGCTTTTACATTATCAATATAGTATTCTCATTATAGCCGCCTCTCTATTATTCAATGTTTACACTTCTACTGCTTTATTTGGGGAGATTACCCTTAATCACCTCCCTCATGTGAGTAAATAATCCTGTCCTTTCATGTCAGCCGCATTTCCCACCATGCAGCTTTCCTCCTTTGTTCACTAATCTCCTTTTTGTACTAACCGACCACTGGACATCCCATTGTCCACACTGCTGTATTTTGATTGGTCATCAACAATCTCTTTGTCTGTATTTAATTAACTTTGATTGGTTGTCTTTTTCCCGCCTATTTTGGATACTCTCCATCTATTTTAATCCCTAGGTTTTTCTATAAATGGATCTGTTTTTATGTTTGTGCTTGTTTTTGCCTCTGACGAAGGTCCGGTTTGGATCGAAAGCTAAGGCCATCAACCCTACTAGTTTTATATATATATATATATATATATATATATATATATATATATATATATATATATATATATATATATATATATATATATATATATATATATATATATATATATATATATATATATATATATATATATATATATATATATATATATATATATATATATATATAAAACTAGTAGGGTTGATGGCCTTAGCTTTCGATCCAAACCGGACCTTCGTCAGAGGCAAAAACAAGCACAAACACATATATATATATATATATATATATATATATATATATATATATATATATATATATATATATATATATATATATATATATATATATATATATATATATATATATATATATATATATATATATATATATATATATATATATATATATATATATATATATATAACTCTCTTTTCACCAATACGACGACCAGAAAAAAACTGGTCATACGACGTCCACCTACCAACCATTAAGTTAGGTATTGTATCGTCCACCTACCAACCATTAAGTTAGGTATTGTATCGTGTATGAAAACAAACGTCTTTATTTTGCACATACCAGGGGAATTTTCCGACTTTTTGGTAATTCAAAAAAGCGTTCCAAAAGGTACGACGACCGGCGGCAATAGCTGAACCTTAATTTGGTCAGGCGCCCTCATGTGGCCGAGTCCATCTAGTTTTGTAGCACTATTATCGTGCCTTAAAAAGAGATTTTTCAGCTTATAAATAGTGATCCAAGCCGCTTTCCTTTGAAGTAAGTTTTGTTTAATATTTCTTTAATTTAGCAATTTTTATCATTGAAAATTTTTCCCAAATAAATGTAATAAATCCTTGTAATAACAATAAAAACATTACAAATGTTGTGCTAATTATTTGGGGAAACACACCGCGGAGCACACCGGAGACCCGATGAATACTTTTTTGATGCGACCCCAAAACCAATCTTCGTTTTCTCTTCTTTGACTTTTATTGAGGTTGATTTTATCAATTTCCCTTTTTCTTAAAACTCTGAACATTTTGAGAACCACATACACACTCAATGTGAATCGTGGGGTCCGGGCCCATCGAGGGCTCGCATAGGACCCTGAAATGGTTTGATTAAAAAAATGTAATCCTTGCTACAAGTTCTGCTTTTCTTGGATATCTTTTAACCCGCGCCTACTTATTTGCGATTTCTTACAGCATAGTGATTATTATTTTAAAGATTTCTTTTTTTTACTTACTTTTATTTTATTTAAACATTTGCTGAGCACAGGATCACTTTACTTTGTGTAAAAGTTAGTCATATATTTTGCTCCTTTGTTTACTGCTTGGCAACATTGGGGTGTTGAAGGGGGTGTGAGTGAGTTTGTATATACATTCAAACCGGGACTTATAAAAAAAGGG